>JAQFVV010012419.1:3470624-3923124 GCA_028023455.1 Epiperipatus broadwayi
TATTAGGTAATTGTTTTTAAAATTGATAATCTTAGTGTTGCACCCATTGAGAAATCCTGTGAGTATTAGATGTTTATTGTGACAATGTTACATTAACAGTGAATAGCAAAAAAAAAAATGCCAAATTATCCATCAGTATATCTGATCACAGAAAATACTCTTCTAGCATTATAAAGCAGTAGTTTTCATTATATTCCTCCAATATCTATGAAGAAAGAGACATACAATTACAATATTATCAGTCTATACTGCTGAATAAAACCATTATTTCAGTGGTGAATCCCTATCCAAAATGTGAGTCTAGAAGAGAAGTGAAATGCAGTTGCATGTGAAAGTATCTGTCATCTGTTTTATGCCATAGTTGAGTAAGGCTACGGATTAGAGAAAACAAAATATTCAGAAAGTAGGTTGATAACTACCTTCTGAATTCATAGTGAATTAGAACAAATAAGCAATAGATAACCATTACCTAAAACTCTAAACTGAGTGCAGGAAAATAAGATATCCAATTAATTATTATATACGACACTATTACTATTATTTTGATAAAAATTTTATTCATTCTATTTAATAATATATCCGTATTTAAATAAATTATTTTTAATGAAAACCTTTTTTCTTCTTCTTCTTCTTCCACAGCTTGATTAATCCCACATCAAGTGGGGTCGCTGGTGCGGATCAATCTTCTCCAGGCTACTCCATCTAAAGTCATTTCCTCCCTAAGTGACATCTCCTGCAAGTCCTTTCTCACTCGATCAATCCATCTGATCTTAGGTCTACCCCTGGGTCTTTTCCCCAGTGGTTCCATCTCCAAAATCTTCCTTCCAAACCACCTCAACCTTGATTCTTTCATTTTTTTCACTGATCATTCTCACTCTCATATTTTCTCGAATTACTTCATTTTTCACTTTGTCCTTTCTAGTGAGGCCCGAGGCAAACCTAAGCATTCTCATTTCTGTTACACATTGCTTGTCTTCTATTTTCTTAGTGATCGGCCATGTTTCTGCACCATTCATCAGTGCCGAACACACCACAGTTTTATATACTTTTCCTTTCAATCTTGCACCTATTCTCCTATCGCAGAGTATCCCAGAGACCCTTCTCCAATTACTCCAACCAGCTTGAGTTCTCCCAACAACTTCTCCATCCAGTGATCCATCTTTATTCATCCAGGCCCCGAGATATTTAAATTTTTCAGCCTCAGGCAACTTCTTTCCCCCTAACCTTTATATATTTTTAATAATACAAATTGATGAATTTTAATATGTCTAAAATTTAAAATAGTCAGATTTAGATATCTTTTTTTTTTTTAACAAAGCACTGTTTTGACAGCACTTTTGATTATTATATCTTTTATTGGAGGAGATAGCAACATGGTTAGTGGTTCTTAAGTGTATCCCAAGATCCAGAATATTTAGTTATAATATGTTACAGCTTTCATTTGAAAGATAAGAAACTTACATATATAAATTCTGAGGATCACACAAATAAAAGCATATACATATTATACATATATATGGATGGCATTATAGCATTGTTACGTGTTTTTTTTCATGTTTTTAATTGTGGAATTTAATATTAATTACTTTGAAAACTGAGTCAGTAACAATTTTTGTTTTATGTCATTTTGTATTTTATCTTAAGCCATATATTTAAAATAAATAAATAAATGATTTTCTCTCAAAGGTTTATAAAATGTTAATTGTAATTCATCCATAGACCTTAAGATATAGAGTGAAAGCCATCCTGCGCCAAACAGGAGATGAAAGATATGAAACACATTGGCATGTTTCATGTGATAAATCGTGATTCATGCATTCTAGCATCTACATTTGTAGTAAGTAAATCCATGTTTCTTCATTACACATGCATTGTTTAATACATAGCACTAAGGGCAGTTTGGACAAAAAAATTAATCATTTTTTGACTGGGGCATCTTTTCCATATACACACCCATATTATGATACATTCTCATATATATATATATTGTGCCCTTTTCTATAGGTCAGTAATAGTTCATAACAGTCAATTACTAAAAATTTTAAATTTTAGAATATGTTCTTTTAATACATTAATTATAGTTTGTCGATTATATCTTTAAAGTACAATTTGAAGCTAAAGAGAATACGTAGTATATAAAATTATTTAAAAAATAGTTATATAAAGCTTTAAATATTGTTGCATATGGTTGTAAAAGCTGGCCATATTAAATAACACAGCTATAAATATTAAAAGTATATTTAAAAATTCGATTTTAATAGTTTAAAACTGATAAGCTAATAAATACAGTATTTAAATTTGTAATCATATTTAAATAGTCAAAATTAATATAGTATATTTTAAAATAAACTTTGTGATGGTGAAAATTATATCTAATTCTATATTTTCTAAATTGTTCTTCCAAATTTTTTATAATTATTTTATATAATATAATAAGTGATCAATTTTGTAAATCTGGGCAGAGAAATAGATTAAAAATCGTCTGTCAAAGTTATTAATCATGTGACTTTTAATGTATACTTTCACACACAGGCTTGTTAGAATTTAATAACAAAGTTTGTGTATTATAGAGTTGGATATAATGATTATTTATCATAGAAGTGAATATTAAAATATTACATAGTTATTTCCAAATGCTTAAATGATGTAATAAAGACGAATACATTCATAATATAAAAATTAAATATTTTATTTAAATAAGAATAGATAAATTGAATATTAAGAAATGGAATAAGTTATTAAATGTTATTTCAAAAGTTATTTTAAAAGATTAAATAATTTAAATAAAGTTATAATTGAATTAAAAGTGGTATTTTAAATAATATTTTTTAAATTTTATTATGTCATAATTTCTAATTTTGAAATTCAATTCTACTATAAACTAAAAATATGTAAATTTGTTCTCAAGTTAAAGTAAGAATCAACCAATCAAAAGAGGTATTCTTACAGACTATAAATATGAATTGCATGGGGGTATAGGAGGAGATTAATAATGTATTGAAACCGGAGAAAGGTAAATTATAACTATCAAAAAAATATATTTTTAAAATTTTTATTTTAGTCAATTTTTTTTGATACTTTCTTATTGTTTATTTTGCAAAAACTAATTGATAATTTTAAAGAAGTATTTTGCAAAAGGAAAGTTTTAGAAAAAAAATTATATATTTAGAAACTTCGTGGAGATGATTTTCTAATTTTTAAAGTACTTACCAGTCATATTTTATCTAAAAGTTTAACCTAAACTTCGCAATAAAAATGGATATACTACAAAATAAAATGGATATAAGTTGTAATGCTGAAAAAATGTTTGGAATATTTATTGATACAGCTTTATTAATATTTCACCAAAGAACTGTTTTGGTATATAAAAAACCACAGCTCGGACATCATACAGAGTCTAATGAAAAAATTGGAGACGCATTATTATTTATAAGCCTATTCAAGATTTATTTTTTAAATAGTAATAAGACAATTGTATATTGCATGAATTATTTTATATAATATTATATCAAAAGGAGTAAAATGTTATATCCTTTCTGAAGGTAACATTTTTTTTTATTTTTTTTTTAAAGTGATATATAAAAATGCCAAACGAAAGTTTAAAAGTATTAAGAAGGAAACTTATATAAAAAAGTGAACATATAGTTGAATAAAAGATGGATCCATGGAAATACAAATAGTACTTAAAAGTTTATCGAATATTTTTAAAGTTAAATGGATTGATGCATCTGATATGCAGAGAATATTGGTAGAGAAGATTAAGAAGCTTCACAGGATTAATTAATATTATGATTTAATAATTATCGTCCTAAATACTAAAACCAAGGATTATTTTCTATAAATTTCACTAAATGGATTAATAATTATTTTTATTTTAAACTTTAACATGCTTGGAGGAGAACATTTTTTAAAAACTCTAGAGAAAATAATAAACATTTTGGATTTATCAGAAACTATCGTCAAGAAAATATGTAATTATAGTTTTGATTCCTTTTATTTTGTTAACCTAGTTTAAATCTAAATTTTTATATAAGATTAGGAAAAACATAAAAACATTAATTTATTAACATTAAAATTTTATAATATAACAATCTAATAATTTAGCTAAAAATATTTTAATATAAAGTGTATGGGTGTGAATTTTTTTATATCTGCAATGCTCAAGTGGATAAAGGAAGCCTACTGAACACGATGACTAGATAAAGGTTATTGGTAATAATAATAACTATTGATAATTTATAGTGTATATTTTTTTTTGTTTCTTTAGATCATCTATGAATCTAAGAATGAAGTGTACAAGTTTTTTACTTATATGTACCGCATTTCATACAACATTTTAAAAAACATTATGAGATAGGATTGATTTGAAAATATGCATACGACAATTTTTTTTTATTAGTGATATAATCCAACATAACAAATAATTATGTGATTCTTTTAAAATTTTCATGTTATTGGATATTCAAATATTGTCTAAGTAGATTGTATATGATTAGACATATAGAATAATGAAGTAAGCAGACTTTTCTTATGGAATCGTAAGATTGTTTAACTATTAATGAATTTTATTTATTGTTTTGTAAATGCAGATAGTTATTTATCGATGTAAGGATGTGGAAAATCTTGAGAAATAATGTTGAGATAGTGGCTTGGAAGTACTTAGTGAACAGGAAACCAAGATGATGTTTTAAGAAATAGGATGTTATAAGGAATGGAAATAATATTTAGTCTATGTGGTTATCAGCATAGTTAACATAGCCGTATGACTGATACACATTTTATTTGGACAGTGTTTATATTTCTTTAAATATTTGATGTTCTAATAAAGCTGAAGAAATAGCTTTAACATCATCCCTGTACTAGAGGATATTAGGCAGGTAAATGTCATACCTCTTCGCACTGTACCATGATTTTGAGATATGTTATGAGTAATACTCTAGCTTTCTTCCTTAATCCTATGCATCTGTTTTTGCTATCTTTATTTCATGTAACTGCATCGTTCAATAAGATATGTTTAAGAGAAATGATAAATAATTTAGAACTTAGGTTATGCTATCGTTTTGTATAAGATTGGTTTATTTGCTTAGAAGGAATAGGACATTATAACTTAAAATTGAAGATCCAAAGTATCCTAAGGAAAGAAAAGAATCATAGAATATATTTTGAATTTTATTTCGGAAATGAAATATAAATTTTTTTAAAAATAAAGTATCTAAACAAAGATATTTTCTTTAAAGTGATAATAATTTTAAATGCTTTAGTATTATTTTTTTTTAAGAGAAAAATAAGAATTGCATATTTTTTTTAAAATACCATAGTACAAAGTAAATTATGTAAACAATATGCATAGTATATTTTTTTGTTTATTGATTAACAGAAATGTATTGATGATTACACTTACATCATACTAAAGTAAGGCTTAAAGAAGAATATATTATGATTAGTAAACATTGTGTGATAAATACTAAAATCTAGTACTGAATTTTGGATAATATTTTGTGTAACATCTTTGACTTTGCAAGATGAAATTTTTTTTAATATTTTGAGAAATCCATACTCATTATAAAATTTTGTTTTCTATAGAATGTTTTCTAAGTATGAATTTTTAAAATAAGATAGTTTAATAATATTAAGGATAAAATGCTGTTGCTAATAAAGTAGATAAATATATTTGTAATAAGTTAACCATAATGAGAAACCAAATAGTAACATTTTTTTTTTAATTTTGTCCCAAATCTAAATAAAGATATAATTGAAATATAATTTTTTTTTTTTATAACCCGGTAGATCAAACTGTAAAGTAAAAAGGTTAAGGATATCCACTGTAAATAGTGTAAATAAATTGTTTGTTTATTTATTTGTTGTTAGTAATAAACTTTGTTAAATTTTGTTATTTTCAAAAATTTTGTGTCCGAGTTATTTATTTCTCCACATCGCTGCATGAAAACACGATATATGCATAATAATTGAAACAAATATATAATTTTGCACAAAAGATAAATAGAGAATTATTTTAAGAATTTTAAATATTTTATTGGTATTCATTATAATTAAATAATCATAATCTTACATTATTTTATTGGTCATAAATCAGTTATCACAATATTATATTAAATTATATGCTATCAGTTGCCACACATATTTTGTTTGTCAGATTATTAAAATGCTACCATGTATTTATTATATCATTACATGAAGATATAAGATCATATTATATTATTTCATTATTTTATTATGGTAATAAAATTATAGTAAAAGAAAAGATATACAGAATTAGTTAAACAATGAAGAATATTATTACTGTTATTTATTAATATTAGTTTAAGTGTAGTAGATTATGACATAAAATACCTTCTCATATTTTACTACCGTATTTTTTAATTAACTTAGAATAAACTTTATGAACCCGAGATTATTTTATTTGAGCTAGATTATTATTAAATAGAAGATTAAGACTTAATTATTAATTTAATCTTAGTGAGTAGAAGTTATTAAAGTCGTAAGAATATTATGAGTTTGTTATTTGAAATAGTAATAAGGGGAGATAGTGTTCTTACACCATTGAGGTAATATTCTGTGGGATATTGGCTCAATGTAATCTATCTTGTCACCTGTATTTTCACTTCAAGTCTCATGAAAATATTAAATATTTATTTAATTTATTTTTATAAACTGAACCTTATTTGTATTTTAAATTTGAGCTAGTGAAATATTTTAATCTTAATGCTGAATATTTAGTTATTAATTATTAACTGAGATAGAACCCGTTTTATTTCATATCATATATTATCTGGAAGTGAAGATGCACGAGATTACAGGTCAGAATATATATATATATATTGTAACATCACACCATTATTGCAAATTGGCTATTGTAAATTTAAAACTGTAAAAATTTTATTGGCTTTAATTTTTGTAGTTAAGCAAATATATTCATCGCTGTCATTGGTTGTAGAGCATACAATATAATTATCATATTTAATTGTCTCTCATAACAACATTTATAAGAAATATAATTTTATAAAGTATTTTTGAATGGTTTTCCAAGCAGATTTTTTTTTAATAGACTTCTATATTTGTGTAAAAAAAAATATGTCCACTTTCCTTGCTGTTCTTATTAAGCAATAAAATTATCCATTGTATAAATCAAACGAACTCACACCCATAAAACAATTCACAAATAGAAATATAGAATAGAACTATAAACTCAAAATTACAACACTAAAATATTTTATGTGTAGAATAAACAGTTCTTACATTTTATATTTCCTATGCATGTGTAAGCATACATGTTTAAATTTAGCAAGGATTGATTTAGTTTGCGAGAATATTTTACTAAATAATAAATTATTTATTTAAAAGTCAATTTAAATTTGTTTGAAGTAGATATCTGAGAACTTTAGAGTTTGTTTGAATAAGTATTTGTAAAAATTATTTTTTAAAACCCAGAAATATAAAAATAAAGCAATTTAAAAAAAAGACAACTTATTATTTAATATTTGACATACAGGTTTTTCCATACATGTACCTTAAATGTAAAAATAAGGGGCTTTAAACTCAGACTTTCACTCAACCTTCAATTCTCCATGCTATCTCATACCACTAATGCACTTGCCCCACATATGTCTAAAAGATAAATAATCACCAATATGCACATTCCATGCTAAATCAGCACTCGTCAATTGGTCCAGATTATCATCTCTACACATATATTCAGGCAGTGCTCACCTGCACCCTGATTGTATATATATATATATATGTAGAGATGATAATCAGTGCTCAGCTGCGCACTGATTGTATATATATATTGTAAATATCGATAAGTCTATCTATATTTTAAAAATTGTCATTTGTTATTTTAAAAAAAATCTCTTTGAGTTGATGTTTATATATGAAGTATTATTATTGTTTATGGTTATTAGGTATAGTTATTGTTTGAAATTATTATTTTATTTATATGTTGATGGTACACCGTTATGAATATTTAATTATTATAAATAAATAAAGACATATAAATTGTTGATTATATAAAAAGAATTATTTTATTTGCAGTGATTATTAAGAAAATGCAATATTATTATTTATGTATATTTTTAAAGCTGTCAAATAAATTTTCAATTTAATATTTTTTATATATATGCTTGATATTTTATTTTTTTTTAATGTTAATTGTTTTAAAAGAAAACATGTGTAACAAGGGTTTTCAAAACAGCATTTGCTAGCACGTGGAGCAAGAACAAAAAAGAAGCCATTATTATTGTTAGTGGGATGGTGATTAGAAAAACAAAAGGATAAAATTTTGTTGTACTTTGTTTCTTTGAAATTACCATTCTTCAGAATATTGGAATAAGATAGATTTCTATGGTAAATACATAAATCATGACAGGCTAATAGAGATATATCGCAGCCAAGAGGCTGCACCATTTTCTTTCATTTATTCCAAAGCAGTTTAAAAGGAAAAAACTAAGAAAATTTCAATACATATATTTCATCGTGTCTGAAGCCAAAATTTGACATAGCTATCTGGAATCTATAATGGTCAATCTAATAATAATCTGGAGGTAACTAGAATTAATATATTGGATTTAACATTTCAATTTATTTATTTATTTTTCAAGGAAAGAAATTTTAGAAGGATAAAAATATACATATATCCAAGAATTGACAATTTTCTCTAACGTGATAGTTTCCTCACCTTAACTAGAATGCATTCTAATATTAAACGGATAAAGAAATAAAACAAAGGAATAAGTTGACTTTTGAAGGAAAACTGGACATGTGAACTTTGAAAGGTAGTCAATAATTTTATATGTATAAATGATATATAAATATATTTATGAGATCGATATTTTTGTTTACTTTTATTTTTCATTATAAAAATATAACGTTTTATAAATATTCAATTCAAGCGTCTTGTTTTCTAACAGCAATAAACGTTTAACAGGTGTTAAAATTAACACTTAAGTAATTTAAAATCTTAAAGTATGGCTTATAAGTTTGGGTTGCATATGAATTGTTATGTATATTTTAATAAGTAAATTTATATTCGCAAATTTTTATTATATAAAAAAAAAAAATGTTTTATTATTAATTTATTTCCATTTTTTTTTTTTTTAACTTTATATAATGATTCTTATGCATACCAAAACAATAATTTATATGTATTTGCTGTATATAATATTTTTTTATTATTATTTTAAATATCTGAAAAAATATAAATATGGATTTGTATTTATATTGATACCTACTTGTTAAGCACAGATATGTCTTTATATATTTAATATATATACTTATTGCAAGTATATATGTATATTTATTATTTGGGTTTGTATTTAAAACATTGATATTACCTAAAATTAAACCATAATATAAAATAAAGGATGTACTATTTGTTTTATAAGTAATGCCTTTGTAATTTATTTGAAAGAGTATTAATATTTTATTCTTATTTTTCTTTTAATGCCAGAGTCATTATGAAATTAATTGAATTCACAATTTAATAGAGGATAACTTTATATTTCACTTATTGTTTAGTCTTTAGGCCACTTACACATATTATTATTCATTGATATGTTTAGATATACATAAATTTACATAATAGATGTGTATATTGGATTTAATAGAATTCCCTTTGTTTCTGATATATATTTGATTAGTTAGTCATATCAACCTTGAAAATAAATTATAATGATAGATCTCATTGCTCTGTATGATTTTAGATTTATTTCATGTATAGCTAGTTGGAAGGGCATATAAACAATTTATTTAAATATAACTGGGATAATTTTGCCTTTCTTCATTTAAATTATACAATTTATTATATTAGGCTTTCTCAACAATTGGATTCATTTAGATTATATATATTCCATTACGTTTATCATCCAATGTTTGAAGCATTATTTTCTTTTCATATATTGATGTTCCATTACATTTGAGATATAATATGTCTATATGATATATTGTCCATTACATTTGGCACCATAAACTGTTGGTCCCAGTTAACTGATGATTGTATAATGGAGTAAAACTATGTTCCATTACATTTGGACGCCATAACGTAGTCAGCATAATATGTTTGTTTAATTATTCATTACATTTGGTGTAGCAAAGTTAGGGGCTTGGTTAACTAATAATTATTGTTACAAAAGTTCATATGTTTATTTTCATTTGAGATCATATATAAAGATACATTCCATTATATTTGGCTTTCCCAATGTTTGGGGCCTTCTTTTTTCAATTTAAATGGAATGCAGCAAGTACGTTCCATTACAATATATATATATATATATATAGAGAGAGAGAGAGAGAGATGATAATCTGGATCAACTTATTGTTTTTTCTACATTTTTGAATGGTGTTTTGTTAAAGTTTTACTGCCATAATTCAAAAATCTTAACTCTAACATTTTACCTGAAAATAACTATGACAACCTTCCAGACAAATGAAGAAATCCCAGTGCATCATGGAGAAATATTTTGTAATCCAGACATCATGTAGTAACTGATCTAAAAGGTGAAGTTTGGAAAATTTAGACAGTCTCTACAAATTTTCAGTGCATGTAAGACCTAAACAGATTTAAAATTTTAAATGGCCCATTTTGTTTTTATTTACTTGATAGAGGCTAGGTTACAGCTAGGCAGATGTCTTTGCTGATTACAAATGACTTCTCATCATTCTAGGAGAAAGATGGACCCAACAAATAAACCCAAAAACATCATTGATTATTAAATAATTTATTAATTCTTTATTTCAAGAAATCTTATTTATTATATTCAATTGTTAGCAAAAAAATGGACAAATTAATTTGTGGAATGCTGACTCAGTATTTCAACAGTAAGACCCTGGATTTCTTTAATTGAAAGTAATAGTAAATGATATATTTTTGAAAAATTATATTTCTTAATTTGAATCATGTTGCTGATGTTTATTTTCCAAATTATTATAAAAATAATTATTTTCTTCATTATAAGAATGTATTTATATCTCAATAATGTAAATGTATCCCCACCTTAAATTATGAAAGGAAACATAAATAATAATCTCTTCAATTCAAATATGCTTCTATATAAACTTCTTGCTTATGGAAACGAATTTTGATTCAAAAGTGATGAAAATCATTTTTGCTATGGGTAATAAAATATTTGCCTTATCAGAGATACGATTAGAATTATTGATATCATGAATTAAAGATCGATAAATGAATGAATTAATTTTATATCTCAAACTAATGAAGTAATGAAAGGTAAACTTTGGATGCAATTATAATCCCTGTTCAAAGGAACTTAATTAAGTTGTGTATCAAACTACGAATGTGTATCTAGTGCTTAGGAAATCGCATTGCTGATTATCAATGCTAAATATTTAAATACCATTCCTGAATTATGGATTATCATAACAAATATTAAATATAATAAACATCCAAGTTATATGTAATCTTAAAAACAGATTAATGTGTTAAATGTAGATTATCCTGGATTAACAAGCACACTAAATAAAACTCTTTATGCTATTTTCAAAAAGGAT
Source organism: Epiperipatus broadwayi (assembly GCA_028023455.1). Lineage (NCBI taxonomy): Eukaryota > Metazoa > Onychophora > Udeonychophora > Euonychophora > Peripatidae > Epiperipatus > Epiperipatus broadwayi. The sequence goes on from JAQFVV010012419.1 coordinate 3,482,148, forward strand.
GGTATTACAAAAGTAGAATTAATTGTGCAATAAACTGAAAGGATTATTTAATACAGTTTCTCATAATGGCTTCTTTTTTAGTTAATTAATTTTCTGTTGTTTGAAATGTAATAAACTTTCTCAGATAATACTATGCTCAGATACAGGTAATATTGTTATTATTGTTGAGATTAAATGGGATTATATGTCATTTAATTTAGTTTTAGGTTGTACAAACATAAGTAACTATCAAACTTATATAAAACCGCTACATATTGCAAACCTTACCTCGAAGTTAAATGGAGTTAATCATCCTTATTTAAATGAATAAATCTGTAACGCATATTTCATGCATCACTCTTACATATTAGTATTAATTTTTCACTGGTATATAGTATGTAACAAGGCAACTTAATGATCTAGTTATATATTTTATTAGTAGAGTAGCAATCTTAATGTTTAAACCTGCAATTGAATCGAGTAAAGGCTCTTGAGGCAAAATAAATAAACCCAATGTGGTAAATATCATTTAGATCTGCTAAGCAATGATTTATGCTTGCTTCTCTTAAAAGAGTGAAAACTTCTCTATCATTATTAAATGAGGTTGATGAATAATTAATTAGTTAGTTAGTTAATCCAATTTATTAAGAATGACTATAAAACATGTCTTTTATAATGATGATAATTATTATCCTCCAGTATTTAAATTGTGATTCATTTTGAAATAGTAAACAGCCTATTCCTATTTAATGTGAGTGTCTTCACAACATCTTTTGACAACACACATTATACATCCCGAGTTCAAATTAGATTTAGGAAAAAAACAGTAATATTTATTAGCTGCGTTATGTTTTTTTTTTTTTGTATCATTGATTTTATATTATGTAATAAAGAAATTGTTAATTTTAATATTTCTTTTTTGTTGTTATTAAATAATATTCATTAAGGGTGTAGCCTCAAGCACATACTTATAAAAATGCAATAATAGGGACCTCTACAGGTCTTAAACCACAAGCTTACTCTTTGGAAGAAAATAGGGGAACCCTTCTTTACTTCAACCTACTTTCTATTTAAATAGGGAAAGCTGAAGCAGAAACATCGTCACTACATATTCATTATATAAAGGTCATATTAAAGATATTAGCTTACATGCAAAATCTCTTTTTTTCTCAAAGCAACTTTATTAAGTCACTAAAGTATGATCCACCTGTGCAGGGACCACGTTCTGTCACCTGCAGCAGTGGGCCATAGAGGCTACAATGTTACATTGATATTCTGCAACTGGGTGGCGGCTCAAAGCAATAGAACCGCCTTATACAATAGATTAGGTATTACAGGTATATAAAAAAAATGCATTCCAATATCATTATTGTATTGATGCTATCTGAAATACAAAAGAATTGGTTAGGATAATATTCATAAAAACCTCTTTTACATTGTCATATCATAAAACGCATAATCACACTTGATATCCATGTATTTATTTTCTTGTTTTATATAACCTTGGGATAAATTATTAATCAACATTGTGTTTAAATTTGCTAGCCTTAGTTTTAAAACACACTTTGAATTATTTTTAGTGATTATAGTAAAAAACAATATACTTGTAAAGATTTTTATTACTAAAGAAGAATAAAACTAAGAGTACACATATTATTGAATATCCCTGAGGAATTTATTATTTTATTAAGTAAAATTTGAACCCAAATATCAATGAAATACTTGGAGTTTAGATGTAATTACAGGGAATTTAAACACAGACTTTCAAGCTCCATTCCCTCTATCTGGTACAACCAAACACATGACCACACACATATGAAAACATAAATGATCTCCAATATATGTAATTTGTGCTGAACCAGCATTCATCAGTTGGTCCAGATCGTCTTCCAAACACATATATAATCAGGGATTGGTTTATATTAAGATATAAAATCTTCAAACTTTATGGACAGGCTTCAATCTACTTTACTCTCTAACTCTTCAACATGAAATATGTGTATTGGAGATCATTCGTTTTTTCATGGGTGTGGTCATATGCAACAGTTGCATGAAATAGAGTGGAGAGCTAAAGGGAGGTTGAAAGTCTGTGTTCAAATCTCCCGTATTTATTTTATTAAATGTGAATACTCATTAAACATAGAATAATTTTAACTTCTGTGGAAACAGGTAAAATTTGAATGTATAATAATTGCATGTCAAGTGAAGGATAATATATGGACTTCTTTTTTTTTGTCTCATGAGCCATCTTTCCATATTGTTGACTTAGACGCATCCCCCCCCCGCATTATCTCAACCGAAATCTCATCATATATATATATATGATTAAAATCCCAGTTCTTACCCTGAGCAAATATTGGTAATTATAAAAAGAACAGAATGAAAGTGAACTGTCATCAATCTTTTTAGATACTATTTCAGTATTACCTGAAAAAACAAAATATGATGTCATTAAACAGAATTTTGCTCAAGGACTGAATCATAATTCCATTATTTGGATGATGATTAATGTACTTTAGAATCATTTTTAATGTAACCAATGTGAAAATGATTCCCATCACACATTTTATACATCAAAAGTACATTTAATTTTATAAAGTCCAATTGCTTTCTGTTAACATATAATTTATTTTAAGATGAGGAATTTCTTTCCACCTGCACGACTATCTAAATTATTCTTTTGTAAAATCATTAATTTTGAAATTAGACCCACTGTGTTTTCCCAAAAATAAGTCCTAACTAGAAAATAAGCCCTAGTATATTTTTTTTAGAATGAGTGTAAACCTTTTCACAAATATAAGCCTAGTTAAGATTGTCAGATAGACAAATGGTATTTAGTTATAAAGAATTAATGTATAAATAAACAATATTATTGACATTAATCCTTTAAATAAGTGATAATAAAATTATAATAGTACTTATGTATTTTTCTATTGACCATTTTTGACAAACATAATTCTATCCCTATAGAGAAACAATTTCCTCTCAGTCCACTTTTGAACTTATGGTAATGACTTTATCAACAATTTAACAAACTTTTAAAATTTTATCTGCCACAAGCCAGTATATCAGACAATTTATAATTTCATTTATGTAATTTTAGGTATTTATTTTACTTATATTTAATATTTATAGATTGCTTGATTTTGTTTTAGAGTTTTATTGTGGCAGCTTTTAAATATTCAAGATTTAAAAATAGTAGGTTTTGTTTTTTAAAGATGTGTTTTCTCTCCTAAAGCAGTTTAAATATTTAAGATAAAAGAAAAATTACTTTGATTCCTTAATTTTTTTTTCTTTTCTCATATGTCAAAGCATCAGCCAGGAAGTGAATTCATGACAACCATCTGTAAGCAATTGCTTGCTTGCAAGGCGGCTGCACTGACCTCTCAGCTACTGACACTTGACTCCTTAATTGTTTTTTGCCTTCCTAAAGACTTTAAATAACAGAAGTGATTTTAATAATCAAAGTTTAGTTTAAGTTAAATTATCAATCTTTCTTCTAAAAAAAGGTTTAAGAAAGAATACCTAAGTGGGAATATTATGAGTATTTTGAAAAGTGTTTACAGTATGTCCACTTAATAATGGACATACATAGTTGTCTTATATGAATTTACACAATTCAATACACTGCGTGTTGTAATGGATGTACTTAATATGCATATGTGAAATACAGAAACATTTTTGAATATTTGTGCCTGCATTTTTTTGTTTCTTTTATATGAACAAACCATTCTTAAGTGTAATCATATTTGTTACCATTTCTGTCTTTAAGTCTTCAATTAACACTTGATTTAATGGAAATTTAAACTGAATAATATGTTGTGCCCCACATCAGATGAATACAAAAAGAAACAGCTACTCTAGCTAGTACAGAAGAGGAATCATGGAGAACTCTTGTGGCAAGAATCATATGGGCTTCTGTAAAGGGAAGAAGTAATTGAATAAATGTAGATTTTTATACATGAAAAAACAAGACATCCCCTGAAAAAAAGCTCTAAAGCAATTTTTATAGCAAAAATTAATATAAACAAAAAGACACTGTAGTTTCAATCCCTAAAAATTTACAATTTCATTAAAGACACTGAAATTTTACTTTATAAAGTAGATATTTCAAATATAATTTTTTGAATTAAATATAGTTTAGTTATATTATCATTATTTAAATTAATAAACTACATGACATAAATATACCATATATCAGTGGTCAGTAAACTGTGGCTCATGAACTAAATGCAGTTCTTTGATTACAATCCCATGGCTCTTTTATCATAATGAATAGAAACACACATTTTAATTTCTTTTGTAATTTGTAAATAAATATTTTGATAATTCTAGAAGTTGTGCATTACAATCTTATTATAGAATAGTTATTACATAGTAGAGATGTCTGTCCATCCCTTGTATATGTATTAAATGGATTATGTCCTGTACATGAGGGGTCAGATTGACTTTAGGTCAATATGGATGTGACAATAATCTTAGCCTCAGCGTGGCCTTCGAGCATTCCATCATTAGATTTTCAATTGAATGGATGGTTGAAGAGTTGGAGTGCAGAATGGATTGAAGCCTGCCCATTAAAGTATGAAGATTGGTTATCTTAATATATATCTGAGCACTTATTGCATATTTGTGTAGAGATGATAATCTGAACCAACTGATGATTGCTGGTTTAGCATGAAATACATATATTGGTGATTATTTATTTTTTCGGCATATATGTGTTCAAGTGTATCAGTGTTATGAGATAGAGTGGTGATTGGTGTATGGTATGAAGTCTGTACTCATATACCCTATATATTACATATACTAATACAAGTATATAATAAGCCTGTATATCAGTTATCAAATAGTAATTATTGTTTATGATGAATACATAAATATTAGCTGCCAGTTTATTTTTATACGAATTTTTATTTTTTGTTAGTATTTCTATTATATTCTACTACCAAAATAAATGTTCAAATATATCCACAGCCGTTCAGAAATTCGTATTTTTCATGATAAAATTTTTTAGTTTTTTTTTTTTTTTTTTGTGGCTTTATACTAGTGAAAGGGATATTTCTTTCTCTATGGCTCTTTAATGGGGGTGAGGGAGAGATACCTCTTTCCTTGGGTCTTTTTAGAGGGGATAGTGAAAGTGAGAATGACTCTATATTAAAAAGTGCTGACCCTGCTATATATAATAATTTAAATTGTCATAATAATTTAAAATAAGTAATAATGTTTAAGTAATTGTATACATTATTTCTAGTATAAATTACATTTTTTTATCATTATTATAATTTATAAATATTATTTATATCTACAATATTATTTTAAATTTTTTTTAAATCTTTGGCATAATAATATAATACCTATCTACTTACATAAATTTTTTATTTGGTTCTTCATAAAATAAAATTGGGGCAGCAAATGTGAGCATCCAAATATACCCTCCACCACAATCATAATAAGGCTTGGACCAATTCCCGTCTTCATAACGAATGATGTTTTCGTTGAAAGATATTGGAATTAATGAATGAGACGGGACGGCTTCTGGGCTACAAAAAATAAACAAAAATTTATTTGCTTCATATTAATTTATTTATTGCTTATGTTTTTACTTTCTATAAATAATACTATATAAATAAGCAGAGCATATTCCAATTAAAAGGTAACTAGTGGCTGATTCACTTTTCAAACAGCTTGCAGCGTCGTCTCTACATCAACACTTATAGTGCATAGTGATATAATATAACTATTATGTTAAGATGCAACCCAGACGTCAATGCACTGCTTGTTTTTAATAAGTTAAAAGATAAGTATTTCATCACAAGGAAATTGTTGTATTTGGTCTGGATTACAGACCCAACTTACAGAAAAATAATACAAATACCAGAGTTACAATTAATATAATCTTTATTATATTTACAAATATATATAATACAAGAGAATATATACAATACTGAATATTATAGATTAACGTAAACTCTGGGCTCTGCATCTTGTGTTCTTACCGCTTCCAGCTACACCTGATAGCTTGCCTCATGAGTAGGGGATATGGCTTCTGGCTGTACAAGACAGCTTGCTTCGAGTCAACAGTAGTCTTAGCAACATCTGGTCCCTCTGTGGATTTGCCTAGCTGTGCATATTGCTGTCATGGGAATTCTTACTGCGGTTCAGGTTAGCAGAGCTTCCGTGGGAGAATGCATACTGTCTTTGTAGGTTAGACAGACGTTCTCCCCCTATTCTCACAAAAGGCTGACTATTTATAGCCAGATTCCTGACCTTAATGAAAACATTTGGATTCAATGAGCATCCTTGCTTATTGGTCTGTATTAATCATTGGCTATGTGTTTAGCTGTACATCGGCCTATTGGCCAGCAGCAAACAATGCTTAATCTGATCAGATAAAGATGGAATCTGGAATAATCCACATCTGAGGGAAGGGAGGACTATAACAGAAATAGTTGTATATAAAGCTATTATTTTATCTAATTCGTTATACGGAGGTTAAATTTGGTCACCCTATTATAATGTAGAGGCATTAGAAAAGTTTCATTTAAGAATGCTTGGTAAAATTTAAAAAATACCATGGCAAGAGCATAAAGCCAATCAACATGAGCCATACGAGCAATATTGTCATTAACCATCTGTATACACACCAGTAATTTATTAGGGAATAAATTACGAGTCAAAGAATAAACATGACAAATAGTTTATTTATTCTATAATATAAAATATTAATATGTGATATATCTTGGGGTTTTTCAACTCTCTAGATTACTTATTATTCTAATAATAAACACATATATGGATTAATGAAGTTAGAAAATCTTGTTGCATTCTCTCATTGCTATACTAAACTATATACATCATTATACTATTTTTGCATACCTTGTTATTCACATTAGTGCACACATTACTGAAGAAATACTGTACAATACACAAATGAGTACATATGGCAAATTTTAGTGTATACGTTAATTTTACTTCATTTGCATGATCTGTTCAAATTTGCATACTTTTGCAAATTAGCATGTTTTATTAATCTGCATAATGGCATAACAATTTTCTAGAGTGTATTTTATTAATTTCCTGCCCAATCAACATACACTCATGTAGGGTAGAGATTTATTAACAACTTTACAAATATAAGTACAAATTTAGTCAGACATGAGAATACATTTTTAACTTGCTGAATGTGATAATAAAGAGTCCATTATTGTGAAGTCACATCATTTAATTGGAGATGTAAACAAAATGAACAATGCAAGGCTTCCTAAAAAGTTTATGATAAACTTGAACTCAGTTTTTATAAAAAGAGATAGATTATGTCTACCATTATAAGTATTATCTCAAAGACTTTCTAAAGAAAAGCAACACTGATTTTTTTTCCACTGGAAAGACATGACAGAGAATAGACTACATTAGAGAACTAGAATTAGACAGGTGGTGAAGTATTTCAGAAAGAAACGTTTCTATTGAAGAAAATAAGACATTACTGTAAGATATCAAATAAAGAAAAAAATGGACCAGCATGTTCTATATGTAGATATTGAAGCAGTCGGATCTGAGTTCGATCCTAGCTTCATGTTATTTATTCTAATACTAACCTTAAATTTCCGATGCAATGGGGCTTTATACGTTCAATCCACGCTAATTTCCAAAATGAATAACTTGTTTCAAATACGTAGTAAAATTAGTTAGTTTAGTTAAATTTGATCAATTCTCTAAATAAATTCATGATAAAATATTCATGAATTTATATATATTAAATTGCGTGGATTGTGCGTATATATATTTGTAAATATTAAATGTATATAATTGTTCGAAAGTTTCATTGCGTCGGGAATACTTGTTTTTTTTTTACTTTTAAATAATTTGTAAAGTTTTGTGAATAAAAGCTACATTCCTTCCATGGGCTTTCAAATTCTCAATAAAACAACAGTAAAGTTTTATTAATTAAAAAAAGATAAGAATTCAATTTTTAATTAAAATCATTTCAGACTTTAAGAATTCATTTTCTAATTAGGAAAGGAATTCACAAATTAGTTTGAAAGCTTATCGAAGGAATGTTTTGGAAAACAACTAATTATAAGAAAAAACCAGATTGATAACAAAATGAGCGCTAGCCGGAGGCATCAGGAAACAGTAGATATATAGCCCTGAAAAGTAAAGAAGGGGCTAGTGAGTTTTTGATTGTAGAGTAGTGCAGTGAACTCTGTGCATATTAATTTGTATTTCATCATGATAGAGGGCTAGAACATCAGGAATCTGGCTACGGTTCCTAAAGTCCTGAGAAATCTTCAATGGAGCTGCTGAACCGTTTTCCGGATCGATCATTCTGCTAAAATAATGAAAGCTACTAAAATACTACTCCAGTAGTTAACCAATGATGCCTACGTTTCAACAATTTGGAGGAGTAACTTAAGGACAAGCACGGAATGGTAATATGAGCGTTAAACTTTCTGGCCAGTTCGAACTTTATTTAATACTCTTCCTATTTAAGAGCTCTTTATTATTTAATGTAAATCTTTATAAAATGCTACTATAAATTTATATTGTAATTCTTTCAATCTCTAGTCTTTAAACTTTTTCTTTTCTTACCTGGCAGTTCGTTTAATATATATATATGTTAGTTTGCTTTATTAATGTCGTATTTAAAAATTATATGCCAATAATCTTTCGACTCGATGAGCCCTTTTGATTCCATTTGCCTCACGCAAATAATATAATATTAATTTCAAATAGTAATTTTCGCCCATTAGAACTAAATTTGAAAGTTCTATTAATCATCGAGTCGAAAGAAAATATTACATGTTTATTATTGTTATAATTGGTTAATAATAAACTATTAGCTCCATTTTCCACTATGTTCCCAGCTACTAAGTTACAAGTGTTTAGATACTCACAAAATGTTAAATATTGATTTCTTGTTTTACTAATATATATTTATTCGAATATAACCTTAAATGTTTTATTGCCAAAAAGGGTCGATAAAGGGTTAAATGTATTTTAATTCCACCTTGGTTATTTTAAATTAAGATTCAGGAAGGGCACGATATTAGGGCATAATTAATAGAGTTTATAAATGTTTTCAAAATAGTTCGATAAAGCTCGTTTGACTTTAATTAATTGGTCAAGTCATCACGTAGAGCATGCTACATGGGTTTTATTTTTCAACGATGACTATCAAGTCATCATCATCAAATGTTGCTGACGTAGGGCCATCTTCCGCTCCGTTAGGCTGGTCGGTGATCATTCTCTTATTTAAATTTTTCCAGGAAGAAAGTACTTCCTTTCCGATTCATTAGTCAAAGGGCGTAAGACTTGCCAAATGCAAGCCGCCATAAGACTTCGATCATCGACTAGCGATCATCTTTAAATTTGACTCTCTGCCTCGTAATTCGTCAAGCACCGTTGCATTTTTGTCCCGGTAAAACCCGCTCCGTACTCGTAATTCGTGATGAAGTGATTTAAATTAAAGTCGAACCAATTCTCAAATATGTTTAATTAAATAAGTTTTCAAATAAAGATTAAAGTTATGCCTTGAAATACGTTTTGCTCTTCGTGAATAGATTTCTGAATGTGAAGATAAATCTCATATTCCACCGTAATAAAATTAGAACAATCATTTCCGTTCTAAATAAATACCTTTATCCACCTTTATATTTTCTTGTTGGGGGCATAGACATAGAATTCCAATATTGCGTAATTTCCATTGGCATATGATAAGGACCGCCATTCTTATTATATTTATAAATTCTTTTAAAGACTAGAGATCACTAATGCAATCTATATTTTCTTGAACCAAACAAATTATTATTATTATTAAATATTTTATAACATACTTGGTTTCTTAGTTCATCATCCTTTTTATAATTATTTAAATGTTAATACTCGCTGTCTGTGTTGGCAACCCGAACATACATATGATGTGATTTAAAAAGTATTCAAAGTAATTAATTATTAGATATTCGTGTCAGTGCAAGGAGTCTCTAGTCATCACCAACCGTTGAGCTAGTTCTTGGCGCATAGCACTGTGCCGTCGATTTCTGCTATCTGAGCTGTTGAGTTGGGTTTGAATTCGGTTTTGGTTAAGCTGAGTTCGAATCCGATTTGACATGCGGGGTGGTGGTTTTCGACCGGTACAATATATCTGTGTTTGATATATTTGTTTGTATAGATACCACAAGACTTGTTTCTAGAGCATTTCTTTCTCTTTCTCTCCATGATGACAATTTTTGTAAATATTCACTACTTATTTTAGTATTTACACATTTATTCTATATTTAAATTCAATAAATTGGCCTTGATTTGTGAAAATTTTTAAGTTCTAAATAAAACACCTCCTACAAATTATATTTGAACTTTGCAAATACAGAAAAATATTATAAAATGAAATATAGTGAAATACATAACAAGAACAGCTACCTCTTTCTCATTGGCTGATTATCATAACACAATTCAAAAATTTAAATTAATTAAATCTATTGATTGTATTTATGTTTTTAAATATGAATGAATTTTTGTTAATTCATTATAAAGCTGAAAAAGCCTTTTTTAAATGTAAAATTGCATTTACAATTATTAAAAATACCAGTGCTTTCTAGAGCATAATGATTATTATTTCTTTTTTATTATTATTTTAAATTTTTAAAATAAATATACTTAATAACCATAAATTTTCAAATAAATTACAGAAAAAAATACAAATTTTTGTTCATTGTTGGAATCAATCAAAGAGGAGACTACAAATTTGTTTATATGTTCAAAATCAAAAAATATATCAGTCAACAATGCTTTAGGCCTTTGTGGCCTTGTTTTTATTTTTCTTCTGTGGACTACTGACATCTTCAGATTTTGAAAAACTAATAACTCAATATTTAAGTTTTTACTATAAAGTAAGCACAAAGCTGGAAAAATAGCATTAAAGTTGGCTGCATAAAACTGAAGTAAAACCAAAAACCTACCAGCATCATATTCAAACAAATATTTTGTATGTAAAGATGAGTAACCTAAAAATTAGTAATTGTATTTGCAAAAATAAAATTATTTCTTAAGTCATTCATTTATATTGAGAAGTAAAAAAAATGTATGTTTAATCCCCATTTACATTGATTTTCACTCTTGACACATGTGTTGTCTTAATCTTTAAAAAATACTTTATATATATATAATGTGATGGATGCCTCAAACACCACTCCAACAACCAGTCCAGACTATGAGGCTCAATTCCAATTCAAGCCCCATGATAATAAGGTATTAAATAATAGAATTAGGTAATGTTAGGGCATATAAACCAACAAATCAGTTATCATAACCTAGACCTTAACTTAAAATAACATTAAAGCAAAGAAAAATCACATGTTTATTTTCTTATTTTTTCTTTTTTTTAAAACAAATTGTTTATATTAATATGTAGTAAAAGATGAGTCAACAATAAAGTACAAAAGTCAAGCATGAACTGGATTAATATATATAGTATGAAAAACAATAAACTTTTTTGTTCAAGAATAATGTCTTTTATATATTTCTTGCACAAAGGAACTGAAAGAAAAATTTGAAGATTTATATCAACCACTTCAAACTTGTAATACTGGTGAAGAAATCTTTTATAAGGATTTTAAAAAGCAAGAAAAAACATTTAGTTATAAAATATCTAAACAAAGAGTTCGAAAATTCTTAGTCTGCCCATCCTTCACATATGTATGTAAATGGATTATTCTCCAGGCCATGAGGAGTCAGAATGACTAATGTCAACATGGATAGGATGGCAACATTGGCACTAACATGGGCTTTGAACATTACATCATCAGATTTTCAATAAAATAGATGACTGAAGAGTTGTGGGTTGGAGTAGTTTGAGGCCTGTCCATTAAAGTATGAAGCTTGGCTATCTTAATATAAAGCTGAGCACTGATTGTATATATGTGTGGAGATGGTAATCTGGACCAACTGATGATTGCTGGCTTAGCATGAAATATGTATATTGGTGATTATTTATGTTTTCAACATGTGTCTGAGCAGGTGGGTCAGCATTATGAGATGGCATGGAGAGTCGACGGTCATGTGAAAGTCTGAGTTTGAATCCCTCATATATTACATTCTATATGTACAGGTGTGTGTAAGCCTGTACAGTATATTAAATTACATTGTTTATTAAATGGATAATCTCTAGGCTAATAAATAACTAATAAAAATTATTAATATACTTTCGTTAAGAGGTTTGTGTTAAAGTTGTGAGGAGAATAAGTTTGATATATCAATTAATCTGTAGTAATTGGCTATCTATATATATATATATATACTGAACAATGATAAACATATATCTAAGAGATTGGGATCTGGGCAAACTGATCAGTGCTAATTCAGCAAGAAAAGTGCATCTTGGGGATAATACATTTTTTTCATATGTCTTTAGTCATATGTTTATGATTACACCCCTCTATAAGGTGTTAAAAGTGGGCATAAACCAGTCACTGCCTTGCTTAGAGAGATGTGAAAATTACACTACAGAAATATTATTCATTACATGGATATTTTCTAGTCTAATAAATGACAATAAAAATGATTAATTACTGTTAATTGTCCGACTAACACGATTGATTATTAAGTATTATGACTATTTCTAATGGGGTAAAATAATGGTTTTACTTTCAAAATTTGTCTTGAAAACGATTTAAATACAAATATATAGAAGAAAAACTATAAGCCACCAATCGTTATATATTTTCTTCCAAAAACAATTTTAATATCTAACATACAGACTATAGCTGTACAAACAATGTCATACATAGGGTATTTTGAGCTCAGACTTTTACACGACTCTCAACTCTCCACACTATCTCATACTATTGATACACTTGACTACATATAAGTCTAAAAAATAAATAATCATCAATATACATATTTCGTGCTAAGTCAACACTCATCATTTGGTCCAGATTATCATCTCTACACATATATACATTAAGTGCTCAGATTTATATTAAGATAGCCAATCTTCATACTTCAATGGACAGGCTTCAATCCACTCTACCCTCCAATTCTTCAGCCATCCATCCTATTGAAAGTCTGATGATGGAATGCTCAAAGCCCACACTGATGCCGGCATTCTCGTCACACCAAGGTTGACCATAATTTTATTATTTAAATCTTATATCACTTAAAATTATTGAAGAATTAATAAACATAGATTGCCTTTTCCTATTAATAATAATTCTATAGTAAATTGCTTTTCAATTTACAATACGAGAATGTTTTATGCAATGGTTGAGAGTATCCTCGAATCGATTCAAATTCTGGACTTCCGGCATTCGAACACGTGAGATAGTGACTTTCGATAACAGGAAATAATGACTACGAAGTTCGCTCTAGGGGCTTTAGGATAAATGAAATATTCTTTATTACTATCCTAAAATCTAATAGATAGAGTTTTAAAAAAGGCAATTAATAAAAACATTAATTTATTGTTTTAAGATCCTTTTGTTTAGATTTTTTTTAAAAAATAAAAAATGAAGTAATTTAATTCTCACTTTAGTATTAATCTTCTCCCATCACTTTTATGTTTTTGCTATTATTTACAAAGACGGTTGATTTAATTATTATTAATTAAAAACATCTCAGTTGTTAAATCACTTTCATAAATCAAACGAAGCCTTTGTTTTTGCCAAGTTTTTAATTATGAAAAATCATTGATTATTAATTATTAAATAATTATTGATAATTAAATCACAGTAAGCAAAGGGAAAAGATAACTATTTTATATACGATATAAGAATATATGTATTACCTGCATTATCTGGTGCAGGGATAGAGTGGAGCAAAAGATTTATGAACAGGGCCCCAGCTGTCATTTCAGGGATCTCTAACTTCTTATAAACTCTTGAGTAATAGGCCCACTCATTCCTCTGTTCAACCCACAATTAATCCATGGAAATATTTAATTTAATATACATAACTCTATGGAAAGTGAAATAATATTTTCACGATATAAAAAGAAAATGAATTTCTTTTAAGTCATCTAAAAATATGTGTTTGGCTTTGATCTATATAACCCCTTGATTTAAAAAAATAAAAAGATAGCCTTTTATCACCATGGGTTAAAAATAAAAGAATCCCCTTTATTCCTAAGAAAATCTGAGCTAAAGACGTATTGTAGCCTACTACAGAAATATAAATAGGTTGAAGTATATCCATAGTTGCTATGTCTGGGAACAATCCGTACATATGGTTAAATACATGTCACCTGATTAAAATAATAATGTTATGGCAATTTAATATTATGATTTAACACATAAATAATTCAACCATTATAAGAATTGAATATTATAAATACATATTGACAAATTATCTATAGCTTAACCACTTTATAGACCCAAAGGCATACACAAATCATAATGAATGGCAATGTGACCTGTTCAAGTCCTTAGGCTGGCTTTGGCATGTCCAGAGTTAGTCTCTCCATGGTAAAAGCTATCCAAGGTGACATTATCACCTCTAGTACCAGGTTACAAGCCCATCTGCTTGCACATATTTTCCACGAGCAAGTGTCTTTTGGTTTTTTTCTTCTAGATTTTATGTTTACTTTTAATTATTTATTAGAATTCCTGTTCTCATTGAACCACTAAGATTATGCTGACTAATTAATATTTTTTAACTGTAGATGAAGCTAGTTAACAAGTAAAATCCTCTATTTTCTAATTGTTATTAATTAATTAGTTTGAGATTATTTTGAGATGGAATTCTGTTAACTTATCCCTTTTCAACTTTATAACCCAATAATACCCTTTAACCGTAACCAAAAAATCACCTTATGGGAAGCATACAATATAATCAACTATAATCAACAACCCATTAAAACCAGCCTAAAAGTAACCAACCAAAGACTCATTATACACTTCAAAAGATGGAGTCTAGAACCCAAATTCCTTGACTTCATCATTAAAATAAATCTTAATGCGCTACCCATGAATTGGTTTCTTTATCACCGAAGAGGTTTTACCAGCATTGACACTATATGTGGTCTGTGTGCTCGTGAAGATGAAACCATAGACCATATTATACACCGGTGCCCAAGACTTAAAACACTGAAAGATATAATCATAATCAATTCCAACATAAGACCTGATATGATTTTCTCACTTGAAAATGCCATTCATAATGGATTTTTTTCAATAATAAGGCTTTCTATCTTTGTCCTTTATTCCATATGGATAGTGAGATGCAAAAGTCTCATGGAATTACCCCCGCCACAAATCATACCATTGTTTTATCAAACGCTCAAAAAAATCAAGAAACGTGACCAGCTCCTGGCCTCCAGTAAAGTCTTTGATGACACCTGGTCTTTAACTGCTCTTTCCTTTTTCTGATTATCAATTCCCACCTACCCAGTATTATAGAATAGTCAATTATAAAAAAAAATATTCATGTTTATATTAAAAATGCTAATACCATTAAACAAGTTCTTAGAAATCTCTTCACTATACCTAACCACATAAGAGTATAACAATTGTGCTCTCTTAACATAATCTAGCCAGATGACAAGTAGAACATTATATAATCATATTATTGTACAATTTATTCATTTATCTATCCTTTATTAGTATGTAATCACTATTTATTGTTAATAAAATTTTTATTGAAATGAAGAATTTAATTGAAGTTATTACTTTTTTTAGTAAAACTGTAATTCTTTATCCACTGATTCAATAAGTTTTAATTTTTACTTTTTATTAAAATTTATTATAATTACTTTTTAACTTTAAATGTGTATGTATTTCAACATACTCACACATATATATAGTGTAACGATATATAAATATGTCGTTACATTAAATTGAAATAAAAACTTTTAAGTTCGCATATAAAAATAAGTGTATTAAAAAGAAAAAAAAAACTAAACGCTAAAATTAAAATGTTTGTTAAACGTATATATTCGCACAGATGCTAAACTTTAAAAATATTTTTTTTAATAAATAAAAAAGGGTATTTGAATGTATTTTTTTTATAAAAAAAAATTTAAATATAAAAATAGTTTAAAAAATAAATAACGTAAGTAAAAATAAAAACAGGTATTAATTAATTCCTGTAATCTGTAAATGGAAGTGATTGTTTATTAATTATCCAAAAGCTGTCTAATTAAAAAGTCAGAGAGTAAATTTGATAAGAGAATAAAGAAATTTTAGCTTGACCAATGGAAGCACCAAGCCTCAGCCCGGACCCGAACAAAAATTTGGATTAGTGACGTCTTTGTTCATTCAATCTGGAAATTTACTATAAAAAGAGAAATATTGAGTTCCAGACAGTTTTTTTTCGGACTTGATTTGATGAGAACGGTAAGACGCACTTGCCGTTCTCTATCGTTTTTTTTTTGTTTTAAAAAAAATATAAAATGAAAAGACTGTGATACAAGAATGGAACCAGCTAATGCTACCTCCAGAACATTATCTTCCAATGGAGATGTTGCGGGAATTAAAAAAAGCAGAAACCTGGACTCTTCTACCGTAAGCTATATTGACATGAACTCTAAATTTAAAAATAACTAAGAACTTTCGTTCAAGCTTATGAACTTCTATCTGACTTTTAAGTTTAACATCAATTAATAATGTTTAATTTTATATGTTTTCCGATTGATAAAAATCATTTCCATTTTTTTTTTCTCTTATTGTATAAATTATTTGTTGTTTAAATTTTAAATGATGAAATTGTGGGTATAGACGTTGCATAGATTCGTTAGCGTTTGATTATGTTGTGGTTTCCACAGTCGATTAGAATATATAAGTCAACGCTGTTAATGTGGGCATCTTACGATGAATGCCATGGGGCCTTGTGTATTCCCTTTTTGCAATTGACGTTATCGATGATTTTGTATTTTGATCGATTGTGTTTAATTTGGATGTTTTTGACCGTGGAATCTGTGCAGCTGATCTATACTCAACATTTTAAAAACAAATTGTATAAAAATAATCTGTGCAAACATATTTAAATGTTAAATTTAAGTTGGGCGTGAATGGCTATATAGTTTTGTAAAGTTATATTAAGGGAGGGTAATCTTAGGTTATTCATTTCGTAGTTGAATTGGTTCAATGGATTGGATATATTTGTGTAATAGTAGATGTAGTATGAGATCCACTATAGGCAGGATTATAGATATACGCCACACACCCTCTGTTTGCCTATGGATGGATTTGTAAGATGGCAAAGGACCGCAGTCCATTCCTATGGAGTTTTATGTTTATTGTTCTACTTGCCAACAGATGTCACATTCCTGTTGGTGGAGAGACAATGTCTTCTCTAATCTACTTACTGATCAGATGTCCATTCCTGACAGTATAGTATTTTGTGTTGTCATATCATGCTACATTGAATACATGAATGTATCAGATGGATTGGCACCAGTTTGATTGCGAAATTTGTTGCCTAAGGTTAAATCAGGGAAGAATATTTTCTTTTCAAATGCAGATCTATGTAGTCTATTCATACTTGACTATATAAATAAAATATTAAACTCATTGAAACTTAGTTAAATGTAAAATTAAAAGATTAATAGAAAAATCTAAAATGTTGAATTTATTCCTCAAAATTTAAATGTTATTTTATATGTGCGTAAATAAATATTTTTATGTGTTAATTTCTGGCAGTGGCTTTTATTCTTTTATATTTAAGATATAAAATTTATATTTAATTATCTCTGCTACTCACTGAGCTAGTGACTTGGGATAATGATCGGAATATTTAAATAAAGTGGAATCTTAACAGCGCGTATCTGCCTACTCTATAAATTTTTCTAGGTTTAAATGCCTAGATGGCGCTCTGTAGAGCAGATATCGTAGTTTGCGATTAGATTCAATCTCCACTTACTTCCGATTGTTATAACTGCCTACCCAACTTGGGCCGATCTTTAATAAACACGAGTGCCCTGAGAATTTTAAAAGTGAATCATGCCCGTAAATTTTTTTTCTGAAATTGTATAAATATATTTGTTGTATTGACATGGAGTTACAGTTTGAAGTTTTGTTTAAAAAGGTACTGCCAGTAAGAAAAAATGCGCATATGTAGAGATAAATTCGAAGAATAAAAACTAATAAATAAAACGTAATAATAAATCGAAATCATATTTTTTTAAAAAAAAAAAAGTCTTGTTAAATTAAAATCTAATCGTTCAAACTTGCCTAAGTAATAGTTAAAGGTAGGAGAGATGAAACTTGGAGGGGGGGGGCAGAAATTTAGCTGGTAGTAAGGAATCATCAGTCAACTTTTTTTTTATCATTATATTTGTAATTACTGTTCTTGTCTTTTAAAAAAAAAGTTTTGTCCTTTTGAAATTTCATATATAACAAATTTGTGTAACGTAATTACTAACACTAAGTAAATTCTTTTTTTTTTTAAATGTTTTTATTTTTTTGAGGAAGTTTACTGATATGTAACGTTATATAAATATGTCGTTGCATTAAATTGAAATAAAAACTTTTAAGTTCGCATATAAAAATAAGTGTATTAAAAAGAAAAAAAAAACTAAACGCTAAAATTAAAATGTTTGTTAAACGTATATATTCGCACAGATGCTAAACTTTAAAAATATTTTTTTTTAATAAATAAAAAAGGGTATTTGAATGTATTTTTTTATAAAAAAAAATTTAAATATAAAAATAGTTTAAAAAAGAAATAACGTAAGTAAAAATAAAAACAGGTATTAATTAATTCCTGTAATCTGTAAATGGAAGTGATTGTTTATTAATTATCCAAAAGCTGTCTAATTAAAAAGTCAGAGAGTAAATTAGATAAGAGAATAAAGAGATTTTAGCTTGACCAATGGAAGCACCAAGCCTCAGCCCGGACCCGAACGAAAATTTGGATTAGTGACATCTTTGTTCATTCAATCTGGAAATTTACCATAAAAAGAGAAATATTGAGTTCCAGACAGTTTTTTTCGGACTTGATTTGATGAGAACGGTAAGACGCACTTGCCGTTCTCTCTCGTTTTTTTTTTGTTTTAAAAATAATATAAAATGAAAAGACTGTGATACAAGAATGGAACCAGCTAATGCTACCTCCAGAACATTATCTTCCAATGGAGACGTCGCGGGAATTAAAAAAAGCAGAAACCTGGACTCTTCTACCGTAAGCTATATTGACATGAACTCTAAATTTAAAAATAACTAAGAACTTTCGTTCAAGCTTATGAACTTCTATCTGACTTTTAAGTTTAAAATCAATTAATAATGTTTAATTTTATATGTTTTCCGATTGATAAAAATCATTTCCATTTTTTTTTTCTTATTGTATAAATTATTTGTTGTTTAAACTTTAAATGATGAAATTTAGGTTGGGTATAGACGTTGCATAGATTCGTTAGCGTTTGATTATGTTGTGGTTTCCACAGTCGATTAGAATATATAAGTCAACGCTGTTAATGCAGGCATCTTATGATGAATGCCATGGGGCCTTGTGTATTCCCTTTTTGCAATTGATGTTATCGATGATTTTGTATTTTGATCGATTGTGTTTAATTTGGATGTTTTTGACCGTGGAATCTGTGCAGCCGATCTATACTCAACATTTTAAAAACAAATTGTATAAAAATAATCTGTGCGAACGTATTTAAATGTTAAATTTAAGTCGGGTGTGAATGGCTATATAGTTTTGTAAAGTTATATTAAGGGAGGGTAATCTTAGGTTATTCATTTCATAGTTGAATTGGTTCAATGGATTGGATATATTTGTGTAATAGTAGATGTAGTATGAGATCCGCTATGGGCAAGATTATAGATATATGCCACACACCCTCTGTTTGCCTATGGATGGATTTGTAAGACGGCAAAGGACTGCAGTCCATTCCTATGGAGTTTTATGTTTATTGTTCTACTTGCCAACAGATGTCACATTCCTGTTGGTGGAGAGACAATGTCTTCTCTAATCTACTTACTGATCAGATGTCCATTCCTAACAGTATAGTATTTTGTATTGTCGTATCATGCTACATTGAATACATGAATGTATCAGATGGATTGGCGCCAGTTTGATTGCAAAATTTGTTGCCTAAGGTTAAATCAGGGAAGAATATTTTCTTTTCAAATGCAGATCTATGTAGTCTATTCATACTTGACTATCTAAATAAAATATTAAACTCATTGAAACTTAGTTAAATGTAAAATTAAAAGATTAATAGAAAAATCTAAAATGTTGAATTTATTCCTCAAAATTTAAATGTTATTTTATATGTGCGTAAATAAATATTTTTATGTGTTAATTTCTGGCAGTGGCTTTTATTCTTTTATATTTAAGATATAAAATTTATATTTAATTATCTCTGCTACTCACTGAGCTAGTGACTTGGGCTAACGATCGGAATATTTAAATAAAGTGGAATCTTAACAGCGCGTATCTGCCTACTCTATAAATTTTTCAAGGTTTAAATGCCTAGATGGCGCTCTGTAGAGCAGATATCATAGTTTGCGGTTAGATTCGATCTTCACTTTCATTTCGATCGTTATAATAGCACACTGTTGTTTATAACTATTTTTCTAGCTTTCCATGTGTATGTATTTTAACATACACATAAAAACATAACAATAGTAATTGGTCGTTTTTTAGTAACACTAATGCTAACACATTTCTCTAATCATTACATGGAAATAACCCATTCCCTCTTTTATTTATATTATAATTAATCCATGAAAATATTTAACATATATATATTATTAAAAACCAGTCAACACTTAGCCAATCCCAATATCAGTAACAATCAACAATTCTAAACTGTTGTCATGACAACCACCTTTTAATAATAAAAGTGGAATCTAGCTTTTATTTATAGTCCCAAATATTTATATAAACACTAAAGATTGCAACTTGACCACATAGATTGAAATTATTGATACAAAGAAGTTTTAAATAAACCTAAACAAATAAATATAACCTATTCTGAATGAATGCAGATTAATAAATAGTCAATTATAACATTACAAATTGCAATTATAAATTTCAAATTGCACCCATAAGTAATACTTTGGGTGCAATTTAAAATGTATAACTGCAGTTTGCAAGGTTATAATTGACTATTTTATTAGTCTATATTCAAAATAGATTATATTTACTTGTTTAAAGAGGTTTATTTAAACTTCTTTGTTTCAATAATTTCAATTTCTGCGGTCAAGTTGCAATCTTTTGCGTCTATATAAATATATTAGACCATTAATAAAGGGGTGACTCAACCTTTCTTGTTGAAAGGAGGTTACCTTGATTGTCTAAATGTTGACTGGTTTTTAATATATATATATATATGTGTGTGTGTGTGTTAAATAAAACAAATATAATCAAACTCCATATAACCATAAAATTATTAAATGAATCTGCTATGAAATTTCGCATTCTTTGGCAAGTTTTGGTTTATTTACATTGAAAAATATAAAAAAAGACTTTCCTCTTTATTCTTTAGATTGCTAAATGTAATGTGATGAATTTGATAATTATTTGATGTCCAAATATATTTAAACAACTCTGATCTATTTCCATACACATTTAATTTTGCTCTATTTTCATACAGGTTTAATTGTCATGTGAAATTATTTAATAATTATCATTTGACCTATATTTGATTATTAATGCAGGGATTGATAAAACTAAATGTGTTTATTCTCATCCTAATTAGATATAATTACATAATTAAATGCTTCACATTTATACATGATATTAATATCGATTGCACTATAAATTTTAACATATTCAGATAATTTAACATATATTTACATTAAAAAGCATAAAGTATCAACAGATTGCACTATTTTTAGTTTGCTAAACATAGTGGTATGAGGTATGCCAATTTAATTTCTGAAATGCACCATCATAAAATGTAAATGTGGAATTATACACTAATGACTACTGTCACCTTCAAAGCAGCTTCCTTGTGCATCTATATACTGATTAAAATGGTGTTCCCATTTCTAGAAGCAGACCAGGAATTCATTTTCAGGAATACAGTTGAGCTGCTGTCTCTCATTCTTTGGGATATCAGTTGTAGTAGAAAATCTTCATCCTTTCAGTGCAGTTTTTAATTTTGAAAATAACCAAAAATTATAGGGAGCTAAGTCGGGTAAATGGGTAAGATGGTCTAATTGTGTAATTCATTTTTTGGCAAAAAGGCTCTCACAATTAACATACTATGACCTATTTTTACACCAAAGTGTACTCTTGGATATTTATTATATTATCAATAGCTAACTAACAATTAACTCTATCAGCTTAAACTTTACATACGTTAGCTTAAACATACTCAAAAACAAATGTTCAATACTCATGTGACTTTGATACAATTAGGACATTCCAAAAATTAAATTGTCAAAACTTGTACATGTGATTATTAATGCCAGATTTGCTAAAATAATACAGTATTTATATTGGTATGAATATTAAATCCATTCTAAAATTTCAGCACATTTGGAAAATTTTTGTTTATTTACATTGAAAAACATAATGAAAAGATGGTCCACTTCATTTTTAATTTTTATTTTCTAAATGTACTATGGTGGATTTGTTCAATAATTTCATGCTCAGATGATATTTAATCATCTCTGTTTTATTTTTATATGCATTTATCTAATGTTCAAAGTTATCATTCAATAAATACATATATAAACAATATATCAGTAATAATATTAATCAGACCACAAAATAAATGTGTGAATAAATATATTTTTAATAACTCACAACTAATTGGACCTTAGTATGAAGCCAATTATCAATATCTTTCTTTGCATCATATGGACAATTACTAAAAACATATTAGAAGTTTGACTAGTTATCTATATTTATCACAACATTTTCAAGTATTACAGATCTAACTTCTTCAATATGTAGCTTCTTTTCTCTTTATCACCTCCAAAAAACTTCTTTATTTTATCCATATGTCTCATATGTGGCTTCTTTCTAGGTGTTTATAATGTTTTGAAATCCAATTTAAACATCACTTGCAACATATGTTACCTTTTTTTTAGAAATATGTCTAACCTAATTCCATTCTTTCAATGTCAGTGACACCTTTTTTATTCTCTAATCCATTATTTTGTTTTTGATCTCTTCTTGTTATTCTAAAAATATCCCTAGTGATTTGAAATCTGTGTATTGCTTTTCTGTTAAGTGTCCAAGTTTCAGATTGCATGTTTCCCGAACCTATATATTACAAGTGTTTTGAGCAGTAGGATTACTTATGCTTAATCTCTGTTTTCCTGCATTTATGGCTTTACCTCTCATTTAACCTATCAAGTCTTATGGGCACTCAATTGCTGTAAGTGTTGTAACCCATTCAGATAAATTATGTAATTGGTTATATTATCATTTGATCATAGCTATGATTTAGACCTAATTAGGTAATTTTTGATGCTAAACTCAATTAGTGATTACTTTCAATTTCATTTAATGTATCCTGCTAAACTGGGTAATGCTATATATAAGTTCTGAACTGTATGTCATATTTACTCAATTTCTGTAATGTTTATTACCTAATAGGATTATCTATGTTTATTTTCTATTTATTACTTAACAATGGTGGTGTTGTCTTAAATGTTTATAATACAACCCCTCAACACCCTCAATATGTAATGCTTGATTGTATAAATCCCATATACCTATTTCTAAATTTCCTTTAATGTATTATCTCAAACTATGGAACACATCATGTAAGTTCCTAACTGTAATTGCCTTTGTTGTATTCTTGATATTGTATCTTGTTCGGTGAATAAAGGTTTTTAAAATGAAATGAAAACTGATAAAACATGTATAATAAAAACCTTGCTTTACAAACAGCGATAATTTACTTTAAAATACTAAGTTACTTCTTTCAAAAGCATTTTATTGAAAATTAACTCTATGATTTACATCTGTTAATTCATAATTACTGATCTTTATTTTTATTTTTTTTTTAGAAAAGCCAGTGAATATTATTTTTTTTCTTTTTAGACTTACTTTCTTGTTTTCACCTAATAATTAATCCCTATTTGCATTTATTTCCTTAGCTTTCCATTCTAGTTGATAATATCCTTCATGTAAAACTTATATAAAATCTTTTGAAATTATGGGCATCACAAACTCTTTCTTAAATGTTAATTTTTCCAGTATCACTAGGCTGTATCATATTGATAAATGTTCTTCAGAATATGATAATATTCTGAATCTACATCTTGATGAACCAATTCTTTAATGACTGAAGAAATGTTTACAGAATCAAATGCTTTTTAGTAATCTACAAATCCAAAGCATAATAACAACTCATATTCATTAATTTTTTCTATAATTTTTCTCAATATACACTGATTTTATTGAAGTTATTTAAACATATTACAATATATCATCTTTAAGATTTGTTTAAACGTAATAATTTTGATATATTTGTAATATTTGTGATTAGTTATTTATATAGTCGTAACAAATTCATATTATTTAATTTTTTATCATACAAAAAACACAGTAAATACTCTAATGACATCTATAGTAAGACTGAATAATCAATTATCGATCTGTTAATCACTACTATTCATGTTTTCTATAAGTGACATTAGAGTACACAGTTTTATCACATTTCATAATCATCATAATTTGTTAACCAATATAATTATTACCTTATTTCCTTGACCACAGTCTGCATATTGATTTGATGGTCTTTTCTTTTCAAAATATCATACCAGTCTTTAATAGTGTAATTATAGTTGACTAATACTAAATCTCTCATATAAATTGTGGTTTCATTTCGATAAACATAAGGTGTGTAAAATTTTTTATCAAAAATAGCATAAGGTTCAAATGCTAATTGGCTTCCATAAACAATTTTATCAACTTCTACATTAGAACGAATGGTAGAAAATAAAAAATCTTCTGTAACATTAGGAGTACCTTTACAAAGATTCCATAATTTTGTAAATAAATTGGCTGTTCTAACAGCTAGGTCTGCATACTGCCTCCATTCGCTTAAATTGAAAGTTAGGTTGAGAGTCGGAGAGTTCTGATTATCCTTACAGAACGTACTACTGTTAACTTGTTCCATGATTTTGAAAACTAAAAATATAATAATATTATACATAAAATGTCATAAGTTCTGAAAATAAAAACATACAAATAATAATATATTATACAAAATTCAGATTTAAACAAAATTAGTCAAAAACATTTAAAAAAAGCAACTACGTTTTTACTTAACCATTCAATTTCAATAGACTTTCTAAAAGTGCAAGGGAATACAAGCATCATCATCATCAACCATTGTCAATCCACTGCAGGGTGAAGGTCTTCCCAAGTTCAGTCCATCTTCTCCAATGTTTAGCTTTACTTCTCCACACCACTCCTGCACACTTTTTTATTTCATTCATCCATCTTACATGTAGTCTCTTTCTGGGTCTTTTACAATATCTTGGAATCCGGTTTAAGATTTCAATTGTCCATCTATTAATATATTAATTATATTCTCCAATATGTAAAAATAATATGTATATACTAAATGTATATTTAGTATATATTTGTTGTTATGTTTATGTTCCTTTGTGTTTCAGAAGTCTGCTAGGTAGTAAAATCGATTGGTTATGCAAAAAAATTTCCTTTTTTTCTTTCAATTTTTTGGTTAGTTTTGTTTAATTCTGAATTTAATGTAATTGATTTATTTTATTCACTAATTTAGATTTTCACTTTTGATATTTAATTACAATAAATAAATGATTTTGGTGAAAGAAATTAATCTTCACATAGGCGCTATTAGATTAAATGTACATGCACCCACTCATCAATAAATATTTTAAAAACAAAAGTATAACTTATGCTTACAGTTTATTTTTATATAAACCAACCCTTGTTGGCTCTGCTTAGATAAACACTTGAACTTATTATGAGCCAGATATTTCAATTGACAAATTATTTGTGCAAATTTAGTTATTTTTCCGGGAAGAGAAAGTATCTCATTTTTAATTACCTGCAATTTTGAATTATATTAGTTTAAATATAAAAATAATATCTAAGCATAAGTGTAACTTATGCTTTTAAATCACTTATTGACAGGTGAGTGCATATAAATTTAATCTAATAGTGCATGTGTGAAGATTAATTTCCTTTCACAAGATTATAGTTGTATACATTGCTAAATTATTTATTTACGTATATTCAAAATAAGTAAACTAAAATGAATGAAGATAAAGTTTAAACTTTTCAATTGTATTTTGTTATAATCTTAAGTAGGATTTATAATCTTGGGATTCAAATTAAAGTTTATTATAAAGTTATTTGAATTGAGTAAATTATTTAATCATATGAATATAATATATTAAGAACATTATAATCTTGAAATATATATTTTTTGGTGCTGAAAATGTAATCCAATTCTACTGTTCCTGTATTTTTGGCATTTTCATGTCCACTTCTATTTAGAATTTTTTCTAAATAAAGAATTCACAATATATACTTTTTTCTGCAAACTCCACATATCTTTATTCTTTCTCATTTTTCTAATTATAACCAAATTTACACGTAATATTTTCATCTTTTAGTCATTGACCAGTATTCAACATTAATGTTTCCTGTGACAATTTCAAACTTAGCTTCACCTAATCCAGGGCCACCAAGTGTGAGTGTACAGGTTGTTGGGGGCATAAAGCTACTTCATCATGGGGACACCAAGATGTCAAGATAATTAATAAAATTTATATGTAAATAAAAATGTTTACATTTTCAAATTACTTCAATGTTAGAAATACATCCTGAAAGTAAATATTTTTAATTAAATATGAAAAAAATACTTCTTTACTGAGATTTATTGTGAGAATTACCAGAAGCTAGAGTTCAAAATATACTACATATTGAATTAAAAATCTCATTCATTTCAGTGTCGGCCATATGGTCTTCCATATGGTTGAGTAATGATGGTTGTGAGGATGGTAATAAATATAACATTCAAAAGTTTAAAAATAATTATTATATAATGTATTATAAAATAGAACAAATTATTTAAAATAAAATATTAAATATATATTAAAATAAATTATTAATTGTCATATTAAATAATGTAGAAGTTGTAATAGTTGTTAAAAAATATTTAAATTTAGGAGAAACTAATAAAATATATTAAAACTTTCTCTATCAAAGGAACGAATTGCAAAACAACTCAATTAAAAATTAGATTAAAAAAGATTAAGCCTGATTAGATAAGAGATTCGAAAACAAAAAAAAAATCAGGCAATTAAAGTGTTTTACAAATTAATCAATTAATGTAATATTAAAAATTTTGTAATTAAAATAAAAAGATCTTAAAAACAAGAACAAGATGAAACATGTTGGAAAACTGGTTCAGGGTGTTCAAAAACAGGAAGTAAAACTTGTATAAAGTCAATTCTTTTTAAAGCAGTCATTCTGAATTCTCACTTTATTTAAGAAACATCGAACCTTCATTATGCTAAGTAAGTAGATAAACAAACTGCCAACTGCTAATATTTCTTGGATATCTTGAATCTGTCATTAAATCCACTTTTAAATGAATTGATCAATTCTTGTTATTGTAAAGAAATTAAACCATGACTATGGAACTTGGGTTTTGTAAGTTTTTTTCTTTTAAAAAAAAAACTGTTCAGACTTTATCCTAAACATTTTAAGTTTATTTTAGTATATTAATCCTAACAAACTTTATGATATGAATGTTTGGTTTTAAAAAAAGGCAGAATTTGTGGTTAAATATTCTAGTTGTATTTTAAAATCAAAATTCACTTTATTTTCTTTAATATATATGTTAACTATATAAAGCATCGAAATGTTAAATATGAAAACAGTAATTGTTGGTAATTAAGATAAATATTTATTTGACTCCATCGCGGCTTTTCTTTTGATTGATGAAGATCAGCTTTTGTGTAGGTGGGCTTATAATATTTATATGGGAGATGTCATTCAAGATTTTGTTTTAAAGATTTAGGGATCAGTCTCAAAATAAGCCATCTCTGTAGAAGTTGTAGTTTTCTTAAATCAGCATTTGGACCAAAATGCCCATTTCTTAGAGTTATCAATGAAATACAGTGTCAGTTATAATTATCCCATATTAGACATATGTAAACTTGTGAGCTAAATAAACGTTATATACTTATGAGATTGAACATAAGCAGAATTGTATTTTTAAGTATATTAAACGTCAGGAGTTGGCTATATAACAAATATACCTAATTAAAAACAGTATTAATATTGTAAAATGTAATGGAAGATTAATGTTTGAAAGTAATTACAAAAACTTTGGACACTTTATAAATATTCTTTTTCTCTTTGCATGGGAACTAAATAATAATATAAGAGATTGAAGAAATGGTTTAGTAAAAAGAAAAGGAAAGAAAATCATATTTTGATTGATAATTATATTTTACAATTAAACTAATGTTAAAATGTGTTAACATTTTTATATGTAATATTGTCTGGTCTATATATTTATCTCATGTTCATTCATCAGAAGTAACTTACGTTCTTCGTGATCTAGCCAAGTATTGCAAATAGAGACTATGTAGTGGTCATTATCATTATATTAAGGCAAACATTGTTTAAATATATAAATATGCTGAACATTTCCTGATGTTTAATATTAGGTGATTTCTGTATGAATGATATTAAATGTAAATAATTAAAGAATGCTTAGTCTAACCATTACATGTGCAGGTTATGCGGTTCATAAAGGCACTTCATCATGGGATGCCAAGATGCTGAGATAATTAATAAAATTTATATGAAAATAAAAATGTTTACTCTTTGAAATCACTTCACTGTTAAAAATAATATGTGAGTATAAATATTTTTAAATTAAATATGAAACGAATACCTCTTTATTTAGATATATTGAGATAATTGCCGGAGCCTCAAATTTTAAAGCTCGAATCTGAAATACACTACACACACATATATATAAAATTAAGAGCATGCTAATGAGCTCTAAACAAGCTTTTTTTTTACTTTTTTTTTTATGATAAATGCTACTACAAGAGAAGGCATTCAAATCATCTTTATCTTAGATTGTCCCCATCCCCAGACCGGTTTCGACCTATGGGTCTCTTCAGTGAGGACTTGGGACACTAGATTCAAGAAACCAACTCAAGCAAAGCATTTATCTAAAAGGTAATTGTCAAAAAGAAGATCTGAAACTTTTAGACATCTACATGTCTTTAAAGTCAGCTCTCCAACTGAAAAAATTATATGGGCCTGAACTTAATTCCGATACTCCATATATTAATAGGCTTAGCCATTTAATTTAGTCAAAGCCCCAACAGCAAAATAATAATAGTAATAATAAAAAGTCAGATGTCACATGACTTATATATAGCTTGCATTTACCAATATGTAAAATTAAGAGCATGCTAATGAGCTCTAAACAGGCTTTTTTTTTATTTATTTTTTTTATTATGATAAATGCTACTACAAGAGAAGGCATTCAAATCATTTTTATCTTAGATTGTAGTAGCATTTATCATAATAAAAATAAAAAATAAAAAAAAAGCTTGTTTAAAGCTCATTAGCATACCCTTAATTTTACATATTGGTAAATGCAAGCTATATATAAGTCATGTGACATCTGACTTTTTATTATATATATATATATATTCTTATCATTGAGCTAAACTAAACAGGCCGACACCATTTTAGCTTATATGCAAATGTTTAGATTTCTGAATCATTTTATTGTTAGAAATATGTTCTGATTATAAATATTTTTTATTTGTATATAAGAGGGATACGTCTTTATTTAAGTTTGTTGTGACAACTGCTTGAACCTCGAATTATATATCTATTATACCAATTCACTAAACCAAACAGATCAATGACCTTTTGGTGCTATAATTAATAAAATTTATATGTAAATGAAAATTTATTAGATTTCCCAATTACATTTATTGAAATATCCTAATTTGTATAAAAAGTAACATATTGCTATTAATAATTTATTTTAAAATAAAACATATAGGGAATTTGAACTCAGACTTTCAAGCTACCTCACTATCCACACTATTTCATACTATTGGGATTTGAACTCAGACTTTCAAGCCACTTCACTACCCACACTACCTCATGCTGATAGTATGAGATAGTGTGGATAATGAAGTGGTTTGAAAGTCTGAGTTCAAATCCCCTATATTTACAATTAGGCTCCAGGTTTAAGAGTGCCTGGTATTTCAAATCTTAAAAATAAAACGTGTATATTGCTTCAATTACAGTAATTCTTTGTATGGTAAAATTATGTTTATCAATTATATTTTTCACAGCTTATAAGTCTAATTCAGTTTAGAGCAATGGTACAGTGACCGAATTTGGAATGTGAAATCCTAGAATTGATTCTGCAGGTGTCTTGAGAAAAATATTTTTAATAACAATATATTTTTATTAATATTATTATGCCATATTATCTTTTTACATATTTTAGTAAGTAGCTTTTTCTTGGATGTAGAACTTGGGTTTGTTTTCTAAGTAAAAACTTGTAATTGATTCATAATCCACACTATTGTCTAAATCTAAGGAAAACAGAATCAGTTAAAAGCTTACTTTTCAAAAAGATATTATTGCACACCAAAATATTTAATTCTTAACAAATTTTAACATTGGTGGTTGAGAGGTCAGCGCTGATTTACAAGCAGTTGTCCCGGGTTAGCGAGTTCGCTTTCCGGCTGATGCTATGACACATGAGAAAAAAAAATTTATTTAATCAATTATCTTGATTGTACTAAAACCTTTATATGATGATTTTATTGAAAAAATATCTAAAAAAATACATCTAGCAGAAACAAACAAATGTTTGACTTTTTAAAATAGTTATCCAAAATAATCTATGAATAAACAAAATAAAATACAAGGTATTTTAATGGCTTCTAAAAATTTATCAAATAAACAATCTAAATATGAAAATTTCTTCTCTTAAATACATCTTAGCTGAATCTTAATTGTCAAAGTAAATAATAAGTATAACATACATATAATATAACAATTATGAGTAAGCATTAAAAAAATTAAATAATAAAATAGTGTAAATATTTTATTATTGAATAAAAACAAAGGAAACTATTTTTATAAATAAAAAAATGTAAACAAGTTATGTGTGATAGGTTCTGAATTAAAAGTAAATAATCAGTTTTTAAAACAAATAACTGTTTTTAATAGAATGAACTCATTATATCAGCCATGTCATATTATTTAAAGTTCATTTAATTTGGTGGTTCTAATAAAATATAAATGTTACATCAATAAACAATGTAAATATGAAAATTTTAAATGTCAGAATATACATAAATTATAATTATTAATAGTGAAATCCTATGTACATAAAAAATTAAATAATAGTATAAACATTTTATTATTGAAGGAATATAACTTTGTTAATAGAAAACGTGAATAATTTTATGCATGAGAGGCTTTGAATGGGGTTTCAAACAATCATAAAATTACTTATATAGAATCAGAGCTGGCCTGAGAAGGATGAGAGATGGTACAATGCTTTCACTTATTTAGTAATGGGGAATTGAATATGATAAAAACATTTATTTTTAAAAAATATCTCATTTGCAGATTGTTCAAAAATAGTATGAAAAGTTTAGTAAGAAAAAATTTCAAATTTCTTAAATAAATATTTTTGTTTTAAGGTATTATTTAATTATTGATTCAAAAATTATTTTTTTAAACATTAATTTGTTTTATTTTAGCATGTCTTTTTAATCTCTAGGTTTATTTTATAGAAATAAATGAATAAAACATAAAGTATTTCCCAAATGTGTTAAATGTGTAAAGCCACATTTTTTTTTTCAAAAAAAAAATGTATTTAACGAATTTTAGTGTGATTTACAAGTTACAATAAAGTGTACAGGTTTGTATTGGAACTTTGATCTGTTCAGCGTTTTGATTGTTCATGTGCCCAGTTGGGACCATGTCAATGTTCATAAAGCTCTCTTTTTGTGGGTGATGCTTGCCTAATATTAAAGCACAAGGTTGTGCATATGCTATGATTTGTATCTTGTAGGTTTTTAGGGCTAAGATGTTGTTACGTGCATTTGAGTTGTGGCTTATACTATTGCTGTGGTATTGGAATTTTGAAGCCACATTTTAAAGCCTTTCTTATGAAAGGCTGCAAAATGTTTTTTAATTTACAAATTGTATTTCATAGAATGGTAGGGGAGGGCACTAAAAATTACTTTGCACAAATATGCCTCTTACCCATATGAAAGCACCGGTCTGTTCAATAGTATTTTGCATATCCATATAAAAATCTTCTATTATTTTATCACAAAGAAAATTTGTTAAGACATAAATCTAAATTATATGTATTTGGTAATCTTCCATTATTTTGAATTTCATATAGCTATTTTATCTGATATATCTTAATCTTCATAATGCTATTCTTTCACATTTTATTCATAATGAATTCCATATCTTTACTGCTTCCAATATTTATATCTTTGGTTAAATCACTTCTCATCTTTTCCTCTAACTTTACAAAATCTCACTGTCCCTCTTTAATACAGTTCTTTTTTCCAATTTATGCAATCTTCCTTTATTTGAAAATAATTTTTAATTACAGGTAACTATGTAAAAGGTCAT
Organism: Epiperipatus broadwayi; assembly: GCA_028023455.1. NCBI lineage: Eukaryota > Metazoa > Onychophora > Udeonychophora > Euonychophora > Peripatidae > Epiperipatus > Epiperipatus broadwayi. Next base: position 3,514,686 of record JAQFVV010012419.1, read on the forward strand.
CATTAATGATATCTTGAGTTCAACAATCAGGTTATTCTTAGCACCCTCTGTGATCATGGCTGACAACTTTATACCCTCCAGAAATACAAATAGTAATTTAGATTTTTACTGTCATGATTGTAAATAACTATAAAAAAGATGATTCACACACATTCATTCTAACTTCATGAAAACTCAACTGATGGTTCATGTAAGAACTGTCAGATAATTTCTTGATTTTGAATTCAGTCTCACAATGGCTGATGTTCATGAATAAGAATCCTGTACACATTCACTTACCATTAATGCAATAATAACAGTTGTAATGGCAAAGATATATGGAGAGGATTGTTTCAATTTGCCATGTGAGACCTCAAAGAGGAATTAAAAGATTTTCTTTCAGTTGACTATAAGCTCCTTTCTACATATATATATATAATGTAAACTTCCATCATAGAACTCAAAATATCCTTAGTCTGATTTCATTGTATATCTTTGCAAAATACATGTACTTCAGGAAAAACATACCTGATCAGCTATCCAGGTTATATATATATATATATATATATATATATATAAGATGGCAATCGTGCTTAACGTTTCTAGAGCCTAATAATTATCTATATAGCTAGTATTTCTGGTATATGGTTAACTTCAATTTTTGCTTTATTGCAAATAAAATTATATTTTAAATTATATATTAGTTAATTTTTATATTTATGTAAGCAATTTGAATTTTTTTAAATTTTTTGCTTTATATTATTTATAATAACATTAAATTTTTTTATTCTTGATCGTTTTATAAACAAAAAACATAGAATGAAATTAATCTCAGATAAAAATAATTTCCCAGACTCTCAGGAATAATTATTAAAACAGTTAATGCCTATAAAATTTATACTCCTTATATCACGGTTATTTTAAGTTTACAACACTTTCTTTGTATTTAAAATATTTTCTTTATAGAATGAAAAAAGTGAAATATTTAATACATAAACACACATATATCACTAGCAATCATTCTTAAAAGAGTATGGCAACTCGAAAAAGAAGAAAAGATGAAAATATAAAATACAAGAAATTAAAAAAATAATTATCTACACACAGTTCTCTGAAGCATAAATATGTCATATATATCACAAATTGATCACTTGGTTTTTGGGATTGATATCTTAAGATATATAGTGATATTTTAAAATATCATTATATCTTAAGATGTCAATACAAAAAGTCAAAATATTATTAACTGCTACAGGAAATTCTTTCTAAGATAATTCGTTATCTTGCTTAATGGCAGCGTTTTATCCTATTCTATCCTCAGCCATATCTTTCCAAGAAAACAATCAATATTGTGCTTTTGGATCTAAGATTTGGACATTTAACAAAAAAGCAATAGAGAGACTTTAAACTATTCAACGAGGTATGGAGAAATGTGTGTTAGAAGTAACAAGAAGGAAGTGAAAACGAAATACATGAGTGAAAGAACAAATAGATATTATTATGATTAAAAGAATTGAGACTAAAATAGAGTTAGGCTGGACATATTTCTAGAAGAAATGATAACAGAGGGTCAGTTGAAATTTTACACTTGATTCCAAGATTGTCAAAGATTTAGAAAGAGACTGCATGTGAGATGGATTGATAAAATAAGAAAGTGTGCCGGTATGATGCAGAGAAGTCAGACTAGAGATCGGTGAAACTGGAATAAACTTGGAAAAACCTTCATCCTGCAGTGGATCTACAATGGTTGCAGATGATGATGACGTATGCAAATTATCCTGTAATAATTATGAATATTAATTTAATTTTCAAAAATTATAATACTTGTTTGAATAATTAAAATGTTAATTTTAAAAAAAGATAATAATGGAGAGGAAAAAAAAAATTATTAGAAAACATAATATAAATATAATTTTAGACGCAATAATTGGTGTTAAAAAGAGTCTAAAAATAATTATCTTATAAAATAATTAATATTATTTGACAAAGTTTTAACTCAGTAAAAAGCAAATTGCTTATTTCTGTCATAAATATTTTGAATAATTCATATAAACATAAAAAAGCATTTACATTTTTAATTCTGAGCTGTATTATTTTTTGCACCATTAATATATTAATGCTAAAATAATTTTTTTTTAACAAAAAATGTCATTTAAAGGGGGGGGGGTAGGGGATTAAAGTGAAGAGTTAGAAACTACTTTTTAAAGGCAGAAATTTGTTTTAAGGATTTATTGAACTCCTCCGTCCAATATCTTTTGATATTTTTTATTTATATATATGCGGGTTTTTATTCAGAACCGATTTATATTATTTATTTGCTTTTTGTTTTCATTTCAGTAATTCTAAAATATTATATGCGACAACTCTACGCTATCAGCAAAATCTAGATAAATAATATCCATTTGTTTTTATTTCTTTCCTTCACAGTTCAGTTAGCAAAATACTTCCTATAAAACAGCTGAAAAAGTTATGGAATGAATAGAAACATCCTGTTATACATCATTTCCAATGTTAATATCTTTACTGTATCTACATAGTTTAATCACTGCATCAAATTTAGAAACATTCACAGAAATTGATAATATTCAGATCGATGATAAAATGTACCAAAGCTTTTTATCCTAACAAAAAACGATTATAAATATTTTTTTTCATAATAATAAAAAAACCGCATACAGCTTTATTGCTCGTGAGTTCTTAAAAAGTCCGAGCACCAGACCTGCGAAAGCCAGAATCGATCCCAAGTCGGATGTTCTACCCGTTAAATACGCCAAACCACGCAGGGCTTTTCATAATCGGCAAATACAATGCAAAATAACAGCTTATACTCGATACTACGTTATATATACATATTCGAATTTTAATCTTTTTAACAACACACCGTTATTTAAACTCTAGCATATCACAACTATTACTCGCACAGACACTCAAGTGCCCTTTCTCATTATGTAAGCATTTGGGATGACTTATCTCAATAAGTGAATTTATGGGTATCAAACACTCGCATTTCCACATTCATATTAAAATATATTTTTCTATTACGCCACTCTCTCTTTGAGTGATTACTAGCTTTTATTCACTTTAATATCTTCTGAAAGGGTAAAAAACAACCATAGAGTTATAAAGACATATATATAATTCTAGATAGATATTTTTAAATGCTTTCCCTTGGGGCATTAGCACGCTCCCTATATTTACATATCTACAATACAAGCTTAAAAACAAGTCACGTGATATATGACTTTTAAATATATATTTAATTCTTGGATGTAATAGCAAAAATAATGTTTAATACCTTCAAAAAAAGAAAACAAATTTAATAGAAATAAATTAAAAGAATTTAATGAATCATTCAATAAATATTTTTTATTGCCCATTAAATTCAATATATAAATCATCCTTCATATTGTACTCATTTTTTTAGAAATCTTATTTTATGAACTAAAAATCTTGTCCATATCAGCATTTACCAGTGGTTCCCAACCTTTTCTAAAGTACAGAATACAACGGTGGGGAAAATTTTTAGGCGGAAACCTTACTTAAGTTAAAATGTCATCAGTTCTTTAATTAAAATTTGTCAGTTACGATTTCATATCAATATTTATTGTTATATTTTAATATTTATTGAAAAAATCAAATATCTAATTATAATTTATAATTAAAAAAAATATTTACAGAAAAGTACTTGGTTGCATATGGTTGTGGGTTCACGTCCCGGCCGATGCTATGACATATGGAAAAAAAAACAGTTTTACTCAAGTAACTCATTGTTGTATTTTATACAAATTGCATACAAGTTTGTGCACTCCAGAAAAACTAGAATTTATTTGAGAGATTGTTTTTAGATTGTGTACTGATAACTGAGGGATTTAATTAAAGCATTAACGTAATGGCGATCGACAAAATTCCAAGAAATATTTGCTAATTGCAAATATTGCTAGATAAGAGACCTTACCTTATTGGAGAATGTAATTAATTGTTGCAGTTATCAGAAAGCTATAAAAAGAGTATGTAACGAGTACGTCAGGCCATTATTCAGGTGCATCTCCAGTAGACATTCCTGTTGAACTCCGGTAGGAGAGATCTTGCGTCAGTGCTTCAATTAATATCCAGCACTCAAGTGAAAATATAGTTTATGGGTATAGCTGAAAGGGCCCAGAGAGATTGGGAAACCATAGCCTGAGGAAACCATCTACATAGCAGCTGAATAAAGAGTTGAGTTTCCAATGGTTTTCAAGTGGAGGTACTAGTAGACTGTTGAAGAGACGGAAGCTGTAAGGAGCTTAAGGTCAATTGCAGTGTATACTATGAAGTACAGTCAGATGATAAGGACATAAGCTCTTCTTCCTCTGACACATTAAATTCAGAATTATAAATGGCTTCTTTCATTGCTCTTTCTGCTAATTCTCCACAACACAAAAATTCACTAATTATTCTATTTTTTTAAACAAATCTAATGAATCCAAATGAACTGTCTTTTCCATTGATATCAGTGGATTCATCAATTTGAAGAGTGAAGTATGTATTGTGAAGTTTACTTGCAAATTTGCCAACAATGTCACATGACATATCTTAATTCTTCTTCAAATAGTATTATTTGAGAGAGATATTTTTGTTACTTCTTTTTAACATCTTCCCCAAACATAATATTGGCTATTTTGCAATATACTAGTAAAATTAGTGACTCAGCTATAATATATGATTTTTGCTTCATAGCTATTCTGCTATTTTGTATGATATTTGAGATTTATATGATAATTTCACAATTTTTTTAAATACCTTGCTTGTTTGTTTTTTAAATTTAAGTCTCTTTAAAAAGTATTTTCTTTTTGAAGTAAGATGTCATTTTTATTTTGCAGAAACCATTGCATTATTAGCAAGTTTAAGTTCACACACACAGCACAATGGTACTGGATAATCTTTATTGCCTGTCCATGTAAAACCATAATTCATGTATTCATTTATATATTGACAATTAATTTTGTTTTTTTTTTAACAGATGGGCTTTTCATTTAAACTGGCTGCCTGTTCATTCTCATTGCCATCACTTGAACTTATATCATAATTATTTTTCCTTATGATAAATGTATCCACCCTTTCTAGAGGTATAAAATTTATTATAAATTATAATTACATATATAGTTAATTAACTTACAATTGCTTGTTAATAGAATGTTATTAATACAATTTTAACTTAGTAACAATTATACATGTACTACCTTCATTTGAAAATAAAGGCAAAAACAAACTAGCAATAGTTAAATATCTGATCTTCCTCCATTCTTCTGTTAGTAGTGGGAGGGGGTATCAGATAGCAGTAGAACTTGGAGAGTGCAGCAATTATGTCAGAAGTAGTCTTGTCCTATGTAATGCCCAAATTCACTTTTGATGTGACAGTGATCTGAGCCATCCAGATCAACATTAGAATGTTATGGGTTGCCATACATACAATCAAGATGCTACCAGTGCTAAAAAACATAATTAAAATATTAACAATCAAAATATTTTGTAGTGTAAACAAATTGATCTGAGAGGACTGCACCGAGACCTTTGGATCCCTCCAGAAACTATCTTTTATCTATTAAGTCAATAATAGAGCAATGATCCCAAACTGAAATCACAATATTTTTAATCCAAGGTAATTTGCCTTTCTAGTCATACAAATCTGAATCCAGTTCAGTATTGAAATATTTTGGTTTCTTTGGTTTTTATAACCATAATTATCAACATCCTTTGGCTAGGATTGGTATTAAACCAATAAGACATTAATATTACCACCATGTCTTTATCCTTGCCCAAGCTATTAAAATAGTTTACTAATTCTTTCCAATTAGTAGTGCCACTTAGTGCAAGCTATAATAATCAATAGATGTCAGAAGGTCTCTGCATTTATATTCCTATCTAGTCACTTGCTTATTGCTAAACAGTTGAAACTATAAGCAAATAAAACAATAATAACCATACTTCTATATTCTTTTCATTCCAACACCCTAAATATTTTTTGGAATAAATCTAACTTTGGATGTTTTTAAATTCTTTGAGCTGTATATATTTTCACTTCCATGAGAAACAGGAACAAAATTCTATTATGTCATCAGAATAAACTAGGTTTATCATCATTTTTAGTCTAGTAGCTATTATTGACTTTGAGGTATGACATTACTACATCTTTTTACTGTTGAGAGATAATATTTCAGGAAGCTTAGATTATACATCTTTGGCTAAACTTAGCACTTTTTGTGGAAAATCATTTCCATAAAAAAATTTCCTTCATAGAAAGAAAATAACATTGCACTAAAAATGCTCTCTATGTGTATATATATATTGAAACAATTTCCACCTTAGTCAGTGTACGTTTACATTTTTAAAATTTTAATTTAGCTGAATTCAAACATTTATCCTTATCAAACCAATTTTTCTACAGTTATTCTTTCTTTCCGAAGGTGAATTTTTACAGTGACACATGTATTACTAATGGCCCTTCCCAAACGAAGTTTTCCCGAAAACAAATCGAGTCATTCACCCCTTATGCAAAGTTTTCTCGAACTTTGGGTCATTCAAAGGGATAAGTGAAGCAACCGACAGCAGAACATATACACATCAAGTAATGAAATCAAACCCTCCCACCTTTAAATTAACTTTTAATTAGACCTCTACGTTTATGGACAACTTATATTTTTTTTTGTTCATTGCCAAGCACCAATGTCATTATTTACTAGAATTGTAGGGCCTATTAAATATTTATTTGATTCAGCCTTTTAATTAGTTGCCCGTCTTAATGCTCAGGGGTGGTAGCACCATGCGCCGGAGAAGAAACGAAAGGGAACGAAGTTTCAAATCAATTATTTCTATATCTTTCTAGTCTCTTTTATTCCCATTAAATTTTAAACTAAACCTTTTACAATCCTCATATACCTTTCGATCTAATTTGTCTCACTATAAATTATCGTTAAATTCACACCAGCACACACGTGTATAAGATTTTGGAACTCATAAATTCTATAACGTGTATCGCACTAAATCAATAATTTAGCTACAAATCTACTAATACTTATTCAAAAAACACAATCAATAAATGGCACACATATACATATAATAAATATTTTTAATGAATTGTTATTAAGGAGAAGACAATAAAAAAAAATTAATAATACAGATATATTACGAAATATTCTCGCAATTAGGTTGGATTAACTTTAAACATTTAAAATGGCATAATAAGTGTATATTTACCGGTATAGTATAATCCGAATAACTGGCGTATGTGTTTCCAAGTGCACACACAAAATGATTCCAGGGATCCTACCTAGGCAAATATGGCATCCATCACCTCCACTTAACATTTCATTCCTTTAGTCCCTCTAAAGTGGCGTATTCAATCTTCTGTTCCTTATTCTTTCAGCTTATTTCCGGAATGGCATACGATCTACACTGGATTCAAATAGCTTTAGTTATGTAGGGCAGTTGGAGATGTTGATTGTGGAATATATTTATGTGGCATATTAAAATGGCTGGAGTCCGAACACTGACCAGGCACGATGGTGATTTTACCCCATGCGATCCATGAGGTCACTTATACATGTAGTTCAGTTCACACAATTTACTTCTCCAACTTTCTTCTTTTCAGCTAATGTAACAGCTTTTCGTAATAAATTTTCTTCAATAAAATTTTAGAATATCTGCACTTCTTACACGTAAGACTAGCAGAGCTCAACTGTCCATTTTTTTCAAATTAATTAATCAATCCCAGTTGCCTTTCTCCTGATTGCTGGTATTCCTTTGTTTCAAAAATAGATTTTCTTATAAAAATGTCAAACAAAAGGAAAACCACTTAGCGATCTTGACTTTTACTTCTCTCTTTTTCTTTTTAAATTCCTGAACTTTTAATTACAAATCCTTTTGTCAACTTTAACCACACAAAAGAGATCGAAAATATTTCAATAACTAATGGCATTCCATGTTCATTTTTCTTAATCAAAATCATTTCTGAAAAATCCATTTAATTAAAACAAACATACACAAAAAAATATATATCCATTCAAGCAGTTGGATTTTGCTTTCTTTAGTTTTCTTTCTTTTTATTGAACAATGTGATCCATTTGGCCATTTCATTCAGGAAGGTTATACTCACAAAAGAAACTTTTCTTTCACCTGCTTTAAAGTCTTCTAAATTTCTACTTTTTTGTTCTCAACAATAATATTTACCTACATATATGTATGCCACTCAGGTAATCCAGTATTTACCTTGCTATGACGTAATTAGCCTGAAGGCACACAACTGTAATTATCCGATATTTGCGTCGTCGGAAGAACACATCAACGTTGTCATGGCAATGAAGACACTGACATGACTAATTCTAGAAATTTTATTTTTTGTTACATTACTATTATGTCATAAGCCTGAAGGCATACCGCTGTAATTATCCGAATATACAAGATTTTTTTTTTGTCTTGACCCGCGAGATTTAAAAGTGTATTTTTTTCTATTTGTTGCATCATCCAATTTTAGTTAATTATTCATGAAGTATATATTACTTTTAACCGTTTTTTGCTGCATATCACTATTTTGTGTCCTATTTATTAATTTCTTTTTTCAGGATTTGTGGACTCGCAGTTTTTACTTATTAATTTTGTAGTGATATTTATCTTACATTTTCATATTTTGTGTCCAATTTCAGTTAATTATTCATGATGTATATATTATTTTTAATCTTTTTTTGCCGCATATAACTATTTTGTTCCTATTTATTAATTTTACCTTTTTTTTTTTCAGGATGGACGCCGCCGGCATTATTCTGTACCACGTGCCTTTTTCTCCATTTTGACCTCATGACCCTGTACCACGTGCCTTTCCCCCCACTCGTCGTTTCTATGATGACATTACCCTGAGGGCATCCTATTCTAATCTAGCGATCTTTGACGTAACGTCACCACGTGATATGCTGAAAAAATTTAGCGATTACATGTGTCGCAAATCACTAGGTGACGTTATCTTAAAAATCGGGTGGTTAGAGTAGTATGCCTTCAGGCTAATGACGTCATAGCAAGGTAAATACTGGACTACCGCCACTCATAATATATGCCCACACCCCTCGTTCCAGCAAATACACGTGCGCTTGGTATGTGCAACTTTTACAAATAATTATATAATACTAATAAATAAATAAAAATTATCTACAAACTACATTTTTGTTTCTTTTGTAACAGGGTTTGAACCCAGTTCCTGTTACAATATATATATATATATATATATATATATATATCAAAACCAAAACTGTCTAACACTATACTAGCAAAAAATAAAAATGCAAAACCATAAAACAATACAGTACTAGATTAAATTCAAAATTTTACCAAAATCCTTACACAACCATGGTTTCATCTACTACAAATAGACCTTCTCAAGTGAAAATCAACCTAAAGAAAACATATATATATACAAACAAACAAACCTTCCCATAATTCATTTCAAACTCCACCTTCCCTTAATATCAAAAGAAGTCTTCATAGAATATTGTTTGACAATGCTTCAGTTATTTTTTATGAAAAGAATGAGTTAAAAAGAAGAATAAATGAGACTTTGATGATAAAACTTCTTGATTCTGGGGCTATCAATCTTATGAAGACTTCTTTTGATATTAAGGGAAGGTGGAGTTTGAAATGAATTATGGGAAGGTTTGTTTGTTTGCATATATATATATATGTTTTCTTTAGGTTGATTTTCACTTGAGAAGGTCTATTTGTAGTAGATGAAACCATGGTTGTGGAAGGATTTTGGTAAAATTTTGAATTTAATCTAGTACTGTATTGTTTTATGGTTTTGCATATATATATATATATATTTTGCATATATATATATATATATATATATATATATATATATTGTGACTATCTGGATGGGCACAAGGAATTGACATACTTTGTATCTGCATTGAATAGTTACATTATATTTAAAAAAAAATGAAATAGCCTAGAATTTTAAATTCTTTTTTGCTGGAGATTGTTTGAAGCTTAGATATGGATTGCTTATGCAGTTGATTGACCACTTTATAAGTATTCTTTATTATTATTGTGGTTAGTGAAGTATTTAATGCCAGGGAGAGGGGTTGTTATTGTAGGAATAGGTATATTTGGGCAGGAAAATGCAAGGTTATTTTATATTAGTGTAGTATTGGTTGAATGGTTTCAAAATCCTTATTCTTTAATACATATCCTTTTGTCAACAATTAATAGCCATTTCAATTATATTTAGTTAAGATACTTTAATGTTTATAGTATAGTGTATGTGCATGCATGTAAGACTGCATCGTTTTCACTTCATTTTCATCTTCTAAAAACATTAAGCAATAGTACATGTACAATAAAAACATTTAAATTACAGTAACTATCTTAAATAATTTAACAAATATATATTTCTTTCCAATGATCAATAGATAGTTGAATCAATGAATTATTTCACAAATTACATAAATTATTAATCATTTTTGTTTAATGGTTAATTAATATTCATTTTTCTTTCAAGTTTATAAAAGCTATTTATTTTATTATTTTTTTGTCTTGATCTAATCAAAATGTTGTTGTTTTTTTAAAAAGATTTTTTTTTTGAATATGTAATTAGCCTAGATAGAAAGGAAGCATGGGAATAACTTTGTGAAGAAAAAATGACCTTTTTGCTAAAGAGAGCTTTTTAACAAAGATCTCCAGTGTAAAATTTGCATATTATGTAAGGTAATGGTAGCCATAAAACAGTGGCTCATTTTTTTTTATTGTGAAAATTAAAAACCAGTTGCTGAAGTCAAATTGATTTTAAAAAAAACTTTGGAATAAAACATCGAAAGGATTTTAAGAATCTATTATGGGAATTGGTCAACTAAAATGGAATTCTAAATTTTCAAAAGGTACACAGTTTACTTTGCTCTCCTCAATTTAGACGTTTTTAAAATAACCCTTTCATAACTATTGCTGTTTTAAAAATGTACTACTTCATTCAATTGTCATTTTAAACAGGAATAAATTGCATGAATATTATTGTTGTATCACTAACCAACGTGTGTATTTTAATATATCTGGGAAACGCATGCAGAACTATTTTACAGAATATATTTTAATTATTCGCTATTTTCCGTGTTGTGTTTTTGTGAGGATGAAACATAGAATTAAGAATACGCATATTTGGATAAATCATGCCATGTTCAAATTCACCATAAAGAGATAACACTATTTATTTATCTGGTATTTCTGGAAATAATACGTATTTGAAATGAAGGAAATAAAACGTGAGTTCCTTCAAATTAAGTATTTGCTGAGATTGAATGGAAGAATAGAAATGCAGGTAATTTCTGTTCTCTTCGATAAAGATGGAAAATAAAACAAAATATTATTAACTGAAGAATTACTAGAGAAACACAGTATCTTAATGGACAATATTTAAGAATAAACCAGGCATATAATAAATTATAAGTGTTAAATGCTATTCAAGAAACTACTAAAATAATTATGTATTTAATTTAGAACTACAATGGAATAAGTGAGATAATTCCTGTCCAACAGTAGTTAAGAATTTATTATATTCTCGTCATAATAGAAGACAAATCAATTGCTTATGTATGATACAGTAACTTAAATAACTTTGTTATGAACATTGAAGATGCTGAGTCCTATTAAGCATGATTATATTTGTTTGGTTACCCTGCAGCAGTTTATTTTAATTTAAATTCAGTTTGGAATGTGTCCCATATTGTTTCATAAACCTGGAACCGAGCTTTGCAAGTGAACTTTTATTTTTAAGTTACAAAACTAATAACCTTTTTTCTTTATTTTTTTTATTGCTTGTCATAATTAATGTATATGATAGGTAGATAGGCTTATTTATTATTATGTTCATTTATAATTTGGGTTATTTTGATCTTCAAGACCGTCTCTGAAGCGTATCCGAATGAGGAATACGCTGATAAAAATTGATTGTGTTCAAATAGGTCTTATTGTTCTTTTACGAAGGTAAAAGAAAGAAATATTTTTTGTTTAAATATATTAATAGAGAGATTTATATTTATATTGCATACTTTATTATCTCAAAGTGAGAATTTTTTTTTTTTTGAATCAACGAACGTATAATAGAAATAATTTGCAAGATATGAAAGAGAGTTCGTTGTAATAATTATAAATATTAAATTTTAAAAGTAACCTAAAGTTTATTTTGAATTAAAAGTTATACCTTGATGCAATATTTAATTACCATGTTGCCTGCATAGATTTAGAGTTAATTTTATATATACTTTTATTCGTGGGTGTGTGTCTGTTTTGCACAATTATGACATTTGTTTGATAAAGTACAGTTTGTGAATATTTTTATGTATAAATTTCGGATGCTGTCGTATTCTACTGAATGGAACAGATTAGTATGTTATCTGTATGTATTTATCTGCCAGCGTGTATTTATAATGTTGGATATTTAGAAGATCTTTGAGAATGGAAAGAAATCTGATTGCATTATAATGTTTATAGGGATAAAAGATTTTGCTTATTTAGTATATGTTTTTCCATGAGTAGAGCCTAGTTTATATTATATGCGTATGATTAAATGATATTTTTTGAAGTTAAGTGATGTTTTCTTAGAACCCTGGTGATGAGGAAAAAGATTCCCCACCAATAGTGTATTTAGAAGTAGATGAATTATTGTTGAAGTATGATTAAATGATGTTTAGGAAGTTATGTGACGTTTTTCTTATATTCTTGGTGATGAGGAAAGAGGTTCCCCACCAATAGTGTATTTAGAAGTAGATGAATTATTGTAGAAGTGTTCAGTAAGAGTTATCTGCTCCTCATGTAGATTTCCCTTATAACGTATAGTCTGTATAATCATGAAAATATAGCTCTGTGTTAATTAATATGTGGCCAGATAAATTGTTAAATTAATTCTTGGTGTAATATTAGTTGCTTATTTTATTGATGAATTACGACATTGTCCAAAATAAAGTAATTGTGTGATATTTTTTTAATGGATGGAGAATTTGTAGAAAGATTATTTTCTATCACTGTTGCTTGACACACGCACACACACGCGTAATATAAATAATATCGCGTATATAAAGTCTAGAGTTATTGAAATTAAAATGAGAAATAAATGTTTTGAACTACATTACATTCATTTAAATAGAAGTATAAAGTTATTGAGATTAAAACGAAAAATAAATATTTTAAACTACATTGTATTTATTTAAATAAGGGTTATAAATCATCAAATCGTCAGAATGAACATGATTTTGTCACTAGGCATGAAAGGTATTCGTAATTGAAAGTGATTATGTAGTCAATTAGAAAAAGTTGCTTGGTTGAGAGCCAAATATAATTAATTTGATTTATTTTATTAATCAATGGTAATATCCTCTCAAAAGTATTTTTTGTGTGCATTAATAATATAACATGTTGTTTATTTAGTGTCATGTAGATGAAACATGTAGGCAAAGAATGTGTTTGAAGTCAGAATATTTAAGTTTGTTGTTAATTTGCTTTGATAATAGGGATAATCCCAAACTTATGCTTAAAGTTTATTTAATAATTTAAAAATCTGTAGGACAAGTAGTCCAATTGTAAATATGTTAAACCAAATTTATTTTATTCTAATAAATGATTTATTTTATTTGTTTCGTGTTTTCCATTTCCACATCTCCACATTTCATAAATCTATCATAAAATAGATATATTATTTTAGAGTTATAATATTAAATCTGCTGGTGTCTGACAATATTGTTTTTACTTAATCCAAACATTATAAGGAACATTTGCGACTGGATAAACGTATTAGAAAGATTGCCAAGTTAGTATATTTGTTAGATGATGATATGAAATTAAAATACCCTATTTCTGTCATTATCTTAATATTGAAACACAGTGGAATATTTTAGTCAATTTGTTTCATTACATTTTTATCATACTTTAGAATTATAACTTATGGGCCAATGTAGTTTATTTAATTCAACTGTGTTTGTTAAATTCCCTGAGATCTTATTGTTTATTTCTTGATTGGCATTAAAGTAGAGGTTTAGATTGTGATATGCCAAGTCATAGAATTGTTTAGTATTATAATTATAACAAGCTGATATATATTATATTTGGATGAAGGAAGAAATTGGGTTTAAAGTATATTTTAATAGATTGTACCGATAAACATGATTCATTATCATACAATTAATTAATAAAAAGGATTTACTTTATATTTAGTGTTTTGTAATATTTCTTTTTTCATTTATTTATTATCATATATCTTATGAACTGCCTATAGCCTCCCGCTGAGCTGAGCTGAACATAAACTTAAATATAGAGTCTCAATAATAGTTTTGTATTGTATATCTTGTTATATTGTTCTATTCATTAATAGAACTGGCGCCTGGGCATTTCGCTCTTGTAATGTATATGAGCGGTGTTGGGAGTGTAGGTTATAATATATATTGTACAGCATAGTTATTATCAAGATGCGAATGATTTGCTAGACATATCCAGTTTTCTTCTTCTTTAACTTAGTATATACATGATAATACTGTTTCAGGCATTCTACAATATGACAGAAATACTCTATCTCGGAATCTATAAAAGACTGAATTTGAATCAATGTCTCTGTGAATGAGGTTCTAAAAGAAGGTGACTCTATCTCTCCAAGTGACAATAATCAATCTTGATTTCTTTAAATATCTTTCTGATCAAAGCATATTTTTTCTATGCATCAAGTCTTCCACCACTCTTTTATTACAAGTTGTGTTTCCATTTCCTTAGAGATCTTAATTACAAAGTCTTCATGAAATATAATTAATCATGTTTGTTTTTAAAACTAGAGTGCATTTTTTTTCTTTGTTATTCAATTGATGAACTAAAGCTGCTTTTTATCTTTTTTTAAAAAAAATTCATACCATTTTTTTTATATCTATTAATAATTTCTTCCATCTCATATTTCTATGTTTAAAATTTTCTAGATATGATTTTACCTTTTATTATTCTATCCACAAATATAAACATTTTACATATAAATTCTTCCAAATTATACAATACAAATTGCCCTAGAATCCTATATACTATTTATTATATATTACATATTGTAGTTTTGCACATAACATGGCTTTTTTTATATATAATAATGGAATGATTATTGATTTACAGAATTTTAACTTTATCTGGAATTTATTTATTTTGAAATGAGTATATTTAATTCAATATTTATATAACTATATGTAATCATTATCATCATTAATATAACTTTGATTAATTTTTAAATTCCCACTTATTTTATTGGTTATTTTTTAAACACTTTAGTACAATGTTTTTATCCACACTAAACTCTACTGAGCTCTTTGTGATTTTGAGTGATTCATTACAATATATATATTGTAACGGTATATAAATATGCCGTTACATTAATTTAAAATAAAATCTTAAAGTTCGCAAATAAAAATAAAATCTATTAAAAAAAAAACTAAATGCTAAAATTAAAATGTTTGTTAAACGTATAACGTATATATATATATATATATTTGCACAGATGCAAAACTTTAAAAATATTTTTTTTTATAAATAAAAAAAAATTATTTGAATGTACTTTTTTATAAAAAAAAATACAAGATTTAAATATAAAAATATTTTAATAAAGAAATAACGTAAGTAAAAATAAAAACAGGTATTAATTAATTCCTGTAATCTGTAAATGGAAATGATTGTTTATTAATTGAAAAGCAAGCTAGCCTTGGGGCTCTTGTGTAATTAAAAAGTCAGATGAAAATTAGATAAGACAATAAAGAGAATTTAGCTTGACCAATAGAAGCAGCAAATAATGGCCTGGACCATAATGAAAAAATGGAACAGTGACATTTTTGTTCACAGAATCCATAGGAGGATTATAAAAAGAGAAATATTCAGTTTCCTGACAGTTTCCAGCTTCATTTGGTGAGACAAACGATAAGACGTACTTGTCGTTCTCTCTCATTTATTTTAAAAATGAAAAGACTGTGATACCAGAATAGAACCAGCTAATGCTACCTCCAAAATATCAGACCAGTCTTCCAGGAAAGTCTTCATGGGAATTGCCAACAGGAACCTGGAATCTTCTTCTGTAAGCAATTGAACTGAACAATTGTTAAAATTATAAAATTAATTAAGAACTTTAAAGATTTGATAAGTTAATTTCAATTTTAAAAAAAAAGAACTTTTCTCTGACTTATGTGTCAAATTAATTAATAATGTTTAATTTTATATGTTTGCATTTGATAAAAATCATTTCCATTTTTTTTCTTATTGTATAAATTATTTATATGCATGAAATTTAAGGTTGGGTATAGACGTTGCATAGATTCGTTAGTGGTTGATTATGTTGTGGTTTTCACATTCGATTAGAATATATAAGTCATTGATGTCACTGCGGCATCTTATGATGAATGCTATTGGGGTTTTTGTATTCCCTATGCAATTGACGTTATCGATGATTTTGTATTTTGATTGGTTGTGTTTATTTTGAAATGTTTTTTAACCGTGGAATCTGTGCAGCCGATCTATGCTCTCAACATTATAAACAAATTGTATAAAATTCATCTGTGCGAATGTATCTAAATGTTAAATTTAAGTCGGGCGTGAATGGCTATATAGATTTGTAAAGTTATATATATAGTTTAAGGGAGGGTAATCTTAGGTTGTAGTTAAATTGGGTCAATGGATTAGATGTATCGATGTAATTAGTAAATGTAGCAGGAGATCCACTATGGGCAGAATTGCATATATACACCACACACCTTCTGTTTGCCTATGGATGGGATTGTAAGTCAGCAAAAAGGACCGCAGTCCATTCCTATGGAGTTTTTTGTTTATTGTTCCACTCGCCAACAGATGTAGCATTCCTGTTGGTTGAGAGACAATGTCTTCTCTAACTCTACTTACTGTTCAGATGAACATTCCTGACACTATAGTATTTTGTGTTGTTGTATTCATGCTACATTGAATACATCAATATATCCAATGGATTGACATTGGTTTGGCTGTGAACTTTTGGCCTAAGTTTAAATAAGGGATAGAACATTTTCTTTTCAAATACAATATGTAGTCTATTCATACTTGACGATCTTAATAAAATATTAAATTTATTCATATGTGACAATCTTAAAATAAATATAAATTTCATCTGTGTAGATGATTTAAAGTTTAAAAATAATAAGTTAAACTAAAAGAATGTTAAAATCTAAAATAATAATATTATTATTCCTCAAAATTTAAAATGATTCAAAATTTATATGTGCATAAATAAATATTCTTTCTGTGTTAATTACTGGCAGTGGCTTTTATTTATATATATATATATATATATATATTTAAGATGCAATTAAACAAGTTATTTATTATCTCTGCATCTCCATGAGCTAGTGACAATGGGCTAACGATCTGAATATTTAAATAAAGTGGAATCTTAACAGTGTGTATCTGCCTACTTTATAAATTTTTCTAGGCTCAAATGCCTAGATGGCGCCCTTGTAGTGCAGATTGCGGTTAGATTCGATCTCCACTTTCATTTGGATCATTATAATATATATTATAATGTTGCCTTTTGGGAGCAACTTTACTGATATGAAGATTAAATGTTATGTTGCTAAAATAGTAATTATTATTTTATTTATTTTACCCAATTGAGGGCATGTGTTATTCTTCTGAAACGTTGGTAATTATTTTATTTTTATTAAATATGGTTGCTTCCAAAATAAATCATTATGAAAAACCTTTTTGTCTGTGAAAACGTTCATTTCCATATAAATATAATAAACCGAAAGGAATCAAAATAGACATTTAAATCTTAGAATAGTAATTCTATAATGTTTATACATTTAATAGCAGAATAGTTTTTTTTTTCCATGTTACAGATATTTATTTCATTCAGCTAAGGGTTTTAATCTTAGCCGTTTTAGTATTGAAAAGGCTTAGCTGAATAAAATAAATATCTAACATGAAAGAAAACATGTTCTTCTATTAAATGTATAAACATTTACTAAATCATCTTAGAGTAGTATAAAAGTGTTTAGGACCTAAATTAAATTTGATCATCAATAATAAAAACATTATCACACAAATAAGAAAGATTAAAGGTGCAAATTTAAGTACATTGGAATAACAAAATTGAATATAAAAAGAAAGAGCTCAAATATTATGTCAGAGACTTAACAGAAAGAGCTGAGGTCACAATAGGTAATATAACATGTTGAGTAATAATCCTGGAAAGAATTTTCAAATCTTTAGATTGACATTTAGAACTTAGATAAAAATTATCTTTCCTGCTCATTAAAAAATATTTAGAAAATTTGTTGAAAAAAGGATTGAATTAAGTTAAAATCCTTTTTTAGAATTTAAATTCCAGGTAAATCCAGATAGGGTTTTTAAAGATGATTCATGACCTTGAAAGTCTTACCTCCAATGTTTTCAATGTGGTAATAAAAAGATCCATTATTAGAAAATAGAATTCCCAGATCTTTTGGAAAACAACATTAATTTTATAAGAATTAACAAAATAGAAAAACTCAAAACCTCTTATTTCATAGATAATGAAATAAATGATTACTTATTTAGATTAATGAATATATTTTTTAAAAAAATAATTGAATGATTTTATTGCTTGAGAATTCACAAAAAGTTTGAGAGCTGGAAATTCTAGCAGTGGAATCATCAATCCAAGGAGCTCATACTCTGGAGTCTGACCCAATGCCACCACATTAATCCATGTTAAGTAATGGACATGTTGTTCATATCATACCAGAACCCATGATCATAAATATCTCTTTGTGAAAAAAACATACATTCAATCGCAGATGCAATTCTTCTAAAGATTTGACAGTCATATTCATAGCATAAAAGGTGAGAAGATTTAGGCAATCTTTATAATCATTCATATAGATAGTAAAAAACATGGATGACAAAATATTAACCTGAGAAACACCTAAATTACATTCATATTTGTGGGAGATATTACCATTAAATTTAACATGCACTAAATGGTCATAAAGAAAAGATTCAATCCAAACTTAATAAGTTTAGATGAAAAATCCATTTTGTATAATTTGTGAAGGAAAATGGTATGATCAATTTTGTCAAAAGCCTTTGATAAATCAAAATGATAATATCAAACTCTGCTGATCTCTATTTGCATATATTATGTGATAATCTATAAAAATAATATTGATTTTCTCTAATTTAATGGGCATAAATACATGTTGTGAAAAAATATTCTACTTACATCAGAAATAGTTTTGTTATAAAAAGACTTCTGAAAGATTGTGCAATCCAGCATAAAACAGAGGTAGCCTATAGTGTAAACACAAGTTCAAGAATCATTCTAAAAAATCAGAATAATCTTTGCATGTTTAAAAACATTAAGAAAGTATAAGTGTTTAATGAATAATTAAAATGAAAGACAAAGGAGAAGCAAAACATTCAATCAAATCTTTGTGAATGAAAGATGTAGTGTTAACATGCCTACTTCATGGCTACAATATATTAAGAAAAGATTACATTCTGTTAGACAAATAAATAATTTGCTGAGTATTGTTTTCAACCCATGGGTGGTGGATCATAATCGTAGCACTTCAGCTTGTCAGACAATATTGAAGAAAACATGATCTTGATATTTGTTGTTCAATATGTAAATAAGTAATTTATTGGTTGATATGTAAATATGTAATTTACATGTTTCACTTCCTGGACAAGGCTATGCAGGAGTATTTTCTGTTTTTCACATGGGTGTTATTAGTTATAAATCAGGTCTTTTTAAATTTTCTTTTCTTTTTGTTGTACTCAGCACAAACTATTTTGATGTTCCGTGGATTGAAAACATGGTCAGAATTCAGTTAATGCTCAAGAAACACTTATTTTGCATTGGGATTTTTTTTTGCATGAGAGTATATGTATTAATGTTGTGCCAGTCTAGTGGCGCTATTCATTCATGATGATTACTCATATAATGAACAATAGGAGAATTACAGATATTTTAAAAATAAGTATAAATTATACTTAGCAATAATTAAATTATATAGTAGTAATAAGATTAACATTAAGAAGGATATAGAACAGACGATTTCATATTTCCAAATCTTTTACAATACTTTCACAAGAAGAAATTTGTGGATTAACTTGGAAAGATAAGAGAATAAAAGTAAACGTGGATTATTTTAGTCAAGTAGATTTTACAGATGATGTGCTGTTTTTGCAACTAATATTCCAGAGTTATAGGAAATGTTGCAAGAGTTTTCAAATGAAATTAAGTAGGACAAAAGACAAATATTAAGGACTAAAGTAATATTTAATGGATTTTTTTTTTTCAGAAGATAATAAATTGATAGTCATAAAGTATAAATTAAAAATTGCAAATATCTTGGTTATATTCTTAATACAGATGAAACATAATACATGAAATAAATTACAGAATTAAACTTGGGTAGAGTGCTTTTGGTCGAAATAACTAAACATTAAAATGAAGCATGCCACATATGTTTGAAAAAAGGTTTTTATAGATATGTTTTAATCAGTCTTATTTATGAATCTGAGATTTAGACATTTAACATAAAAGCAATACAGGGACTTCAGATCACTCAACAAGCATAAAGAAATATATATTGGTAACAAAAAGGAATCAAGTGTGAAATAGTTGGGTGAATGAACAAACCAGTATCATTAAAAATTATTGAAAAAATTAAGAGACTGAAATGGAACCACGCTGTGAATATTACTAAAAGATATAATAATAGAGATCCTAACAGTTTGTAAAAGAAAGACACTATATATAAGGCAGATAGATGAAATAAAGAAGTTTGTTAGTATGATTTGGAGAGGAGCTGGCATAAATTTAAAAAAAAAACGAATTAAACTTGTAAAGATTTCATCCAGTATTGAATCAATAATGATTTAAAATAATGATGTACTCATCGAAATGTTTGAAGAAGTTAAAATAAAATTATGATTTGCTTTAACATTTTTTATTCGTGCTTAGTATTATTGATAAAAGATGATGATGATGATAAACACTAATAAAGCAAAATGAACTAAACAAAAAAAAAAAATTAAATAGAACTCAGCAGTTTGATATTTTCAGAAATTTAACACATAATCAAAACTAACCACGCATTAATGATTAAATATTTGATTGATATGTGGTTGCTGTTGTGTTTGTTATTCTTATTTAATTATTTCTAATTCATTTTGCTATTAGTATTTTGCTCTAATTTTTTTCTTTATATCCAGTTTAGATTAGTTAAACATTTTATTTTAATATTGTGTGTGTGTGTATAAGTGCGCTTGCATAATGTCATATGTGCAGCAGCCCAAAAGTTCTCTAAATTGTGCATAAATATTGAAGAATATTATAGATAAGTGTTAAGATTTCTATCCCTTATTTTACACTTCATTCAAAATGGCTAGATATGCATTGACTAACTTGAGCGTACTTAGAAATCTTACATATATATTTCCAAATTTAACCTTGAGGCATTGACACGGTAGGCGAATACTCTAAACTATATATAATTTTACAAACAAATTTTTAATCTTCACATAGATAATGCTGTTTCTTTTAATACTATTCTTCAATGAAATAATTTAAAACATTATTACATCATCATTATCAGGAGCAGCAATAACCTATTACGTCATTAGAACATCATCATTATGGCTTTTTTATTTCTTTTGGCATTTCTTTGGTTAAGCCGACAAGTTGTTTGTTAGAAAAAAACTTAAGGATTAGTTTTTTAAATTGCATTTTTTTATACTGGAATTGTTTTTTTTCTCCTCATTACACGTGGCAGATCTGTTTCGTTTATTTATCGCAATTACGTTTTAAATCTCTTTCCAATGACAGTTATATATAAACTTAGCATTCCGTTCAGAATATTTTAATCTCACTTTCGGATATTATGAAAGTTATGTTTTATTACTACTGGTTTATATTTTATTACTAATTATTTTTTTATTAGCAAAAATAACTTTTCGAATGATTTTTATTTCAGCGTTGAAAAAAAAATTATACAGATTTAAATATATTTCTTTACTACTTTCTGTTTCATATCTATCTCTGCACATGTGCGCATGTATATATACTCTCATACTTATTAAATATTGAATAGACCATAAATAATCGAAAGGTTTATTCCTTCGAAGGTAATATGATATTCGAGTACTGGGAATGGAAATGAACTTCTACCCATGCCCAGTTATGTCTTTAATCAGCCATTTTAATTATCACTCTCCTTTTCCTCTCCCTATACTGTATATTATTGCTGCGAAAAACCCATATGGCAAGAAGAATTCGTATTTTGTGGAACTATTATCTACCGATTATAGAATTTGTAATATTTTAAATACAAATACATTTTATATACCTGGAGTCTAGATGTAATATATGAAATTTGAACACAGACTTTTTAAGTTCCCTTCAACCATCCACTCTATCTCATACAACCAATACACATGACCCATAGATGTGAAAATGGTAAATGACCTCCCAATATATATATATATTTCGTGCTGAACCAGACTCATCAGTTGGTATAGATCTTCACCTTCCATGCAAATATATAACAGTGCTAGATTTATATTAATAGCAAATCTTCACACTTTAATGGACAGACTTCAATCTACCTCACCCTCCAGCTATTCAACTATCAATAACATTGAAAATCTGATGATGGAATGTCCCAATCTTTGGCTAATGCCAATATTATTGTCATGCCTATGTTGACCTTAAGTCACTCTGATTCCTCGTGTATAGGACCTTGTCCATTTAAATACACAAAAGATGGATGGATGGGATACAGGTTGAATTTGTAATATTTTAAATACAAGTATATTTTATATACCTGAAGTCTAGATGTAATATAGGTTTAATGGTATGGATGTCTGAAAAGTTATAAGATGGAGTAGTTTGAAGCTTGTCCATTAAAATATGAAGATTTATTATCTTACTACAAACCAAGCACATTAGGTGTGTGTGTGTAAGAGAGATGATGATCTAAACCAACTGATGAATGCTAATTAAACATAAAATATGTATTTTGGAGGTTTTTTTATGTGTATTGTCTTATGTATCGATTGTATGAGATAGAGTGGATAGTTGAAGGTAGCTTAAAAAATCTGTGTTCAAATTCCTTATATTACATCTACACTCCAGATATATAAAAGATACTTGCATTTAAAATATTAAAAATTTAAACTGTATCCTACCCATTCCTCTTCTGTGTATTTAAATGGACAAGGTCCTATACATGAGAGGTCAGAATGACTTAAGGTCAACATTGGCATGACAATAATATTGACATTAGCAAGAGATTTGGGCATTTCATCATCATATTTTTAATGGTATGGATGACTGAAGAGTTGGAGGTTGGAGTAGATTGAAGCCTGTCCATTAAAATGTGAAGATTTGCCATCTTAATATAAACTAGGTACTTCCTATATTTCTACCCATATTATTATTGCATAATTCATGCACGTATATGATCTCTCCCACAGCTTCAAGTAAGTATATTTATGAGCATGGTTTAAATCCCATCTCAAGTGCCAATCTTACACTTTGATAAGAATTATACCCACCGAAAACATAAATAAGGGTTCTGTACATATATATATATATATATATAGGATATATATATATATACATATATATATATATATATATATATATCCTATATATATATATATATATATAGGATAGCATGTCCAGACTAGCTCTCTATCTCAAGGTCTGGGGAACATGATCTAGCGAGAGAACAAAGCAAAGACAATTCCCAACTACGTCATATATATCTACGTATAAATTATATTACCCAGCCCAGAAGTTATAACAAAACTAGACTATAAGTTACTATGCTAGTTATCATTTAATTCTAAGCTTTATACACACCTATACATATTTTCATATTCATGCACACAACCCATTTATTCCGATACACACATATATGATTCATATATATATCAACGAAAGAGTGCAATTACACATCAGAGTTGTTTACTTAATGTTTCTTTTATTTAATGTAAACATTATTTATTACTATATTTAACATAGAGGCAACACGAGTCCCTTCATTACTATGCATTCATTGAACATATATATAGAGCAAAGGTCAATTTACCTTAATTACAATCGAATGTCCACGTGGTCAAAGTTAACAGTCCACACAGTTATAATCCAAAATAAATACTGGCCTTATCGATATTTGTTGATCCTAAGGATGGTAAACAGTCTGCAATGTGATACACAAGTAGCTTATCATAGAGGTAGAGTAGATGATTTCACTCGCTTAAGAGGTCCGAGCTGCATGTACTTCATCGCCATTACACTTGATAAAATTTAAACAGCGAATTTCATAATCTGATTCAGGTGAGTTCTACAATAATAATCCATTGGGCTGGTCTAATGAAACCCACACTATTTAATTACCCCAACATTTTGATGCAAATATTAATAAAACTTCTTAATTAATTACACGTTAATCCAATCCAAAACCCATGCCACGTCTCTTCCTTTTCTAATCACAACTATATTTTTAAGAGAGCAAAAATAGTTCTTTTCTTTTAATTCTTTAATCTCACATTATCCCTTGTCTATTCATATGCCACAGACCGGATCTTCTATTGTTTCAGAATACCAACTTGACCAGTTCTCAGACTTCTGGCCGACAGAGTCATTAAGTGAAACTGCCCGCAGCAACCACTTCATTCTATTTCTGTAACTCTATATGTTCAACACATTAATCAAGAAACAAGTGTCACCACCCATATTATTAAAATGTAGAATTTAAACATTAACGACAACAAAATATATATGTATAACAAATACAAATGTATACAATTCCATATATAATTACCTCTCGTCAATCCCACATATAACCATTAATATCTATACACCTTTTATAATAACACACATACAAATATATTTATATAAGCATACAGAATCCTTTAACAGAATGCGTATTACTTTCACACTCTTTGTAATAGAGTTCAAATGACTATTTATATATATCTTTTCGCATATACACATCCACTCCATATCACTCCAATCAACACTCGCAATTAACACTCTATATTGCATTATCTCTTGTATTCGAACCCCGTCTGTTACATACCCCCCTGGTGCAAAAGTCTTCAAATACCTTCTCTGTATTTGAATGGCTTCTTAAATGACTCTTCCCTATCCTTTATTCCCTTTGGTGCCAAATTTCTGTTCCGGTGGCCACAGTCCCTTTCCTTGGTCAAACTTTGGCTTATCTGGTGGATGACTAGCTTCCAGTTCATATTGCCATCTCAGTCTGTGACTATCATCACCACCTTTTCTATGCATGGTGTTCCCACTAGCATGTCCTTCTTCCATCCCAAACTTAATATTTTGCTGATCTTGAACTTCCTTCCCTCGCTCCAACGGTATGTTATGGTCATATATACTCATGTCCAGAGCATTAAGCAGCTCTGCCACTTCTCCGATGGATGCCTTCCTCACCCCCAACATCATTTTTTCCACATTCATAGGCATATTGTGCCTTACAATTCGAATGATATGGCTTTCTGATAAATGACATGCATCCAGTGTCCTCAGTCTCACCACTTGGCGATGAAAGAATTGAGAGAAATTTTCTTTCTTCCCTTCCTCATATTTCTCTCACATCACTTGGTACTGCACAAGTTCCTGGTGGTCTTCCAACCAGAAAGTCTCTTGAATCCTTTTCTGGTACTCTTCGAAGGTTGTGGGCTGTTGGGACAATGAGTCCCACCATGCTTGGGCGTTCCCACTTAGATGGCTGTACGCTACCACTAATTTACTTTCCTCTGGCATAGAATTCATGCCAAAGTATCTTCATAGGCTTTGCAGGTGTTCCACGGGAGCTTTCCCCATTTGGCCTTCAAACTGTCTTGTCTTTAAGAAGTGTTTCACGTGGGTGTGTACTCCATGCCCATACATTTACCCATATGCTCCGGTCTTTTAGTTTCACCCGACTTCGGCTTCTGTTTTATATTCTTCTCTCCTTCATCTAGACCTCCTTCTACTTCTTTAACATCAGACTTCACCCTTTCCTTGCTTTCATCCTCATTTTCCTTACACCCCCCTTTTTTTGACTACCTTTGCCTTCTATCCCCAGTCTCCATTCTATTTCCTGAAATCTCTGTTTGAACCTCTTATCCATTTCCTGAAATCTGAGTTCTAGACTTTCCAATTTTTCTAAAATCCTCTCCATTATATTTACTTCTTTCCCTTCTGTCACCTCCTGCTTTTCCCCTTTCTGTTTATTTTTTGGCTTCATGTTCTCTGTATTTATATATCACTATTAAGGCTAAAATGTGCCAGGTTTGTCACCCCAGCTTCCAGCGGTCCACTGCCTGACCCACCTGATGATAGACCTTCATCCCTCATTGCTATTATATGGAACAATATTGTTTTATAATATCCCAATGTTGATAAAATTCTTAAACCCCTATTTTATAAACCATGACTTTATATATATATCACAGAACAGACATCAACGCTATTTCCCCTCTGACCACTTGAGAACTTTTCTATACATATATTCACACATCGCAAAATGCCAATATTTACTATATTTCTAAACACACATTTAAACTCTTTCTGTTTTCTCTATCGCTTTTTTTTTTTTTGTAAAAAAAAAATTTCTCCAACTCTCGTTTGGAAAGCTCTTTTTAAGTTACGATAGGACGCCCTTTTAATGCCTGTTTTCTACTATTCGCAGCCTCATTCATTGGGATGCCATTGTAAGCATCTACCCATATTATTATTGCATAATTCATGCATGTATATGATCTCTTCTGCAGCTTCTAGTAAGTATATTTATGAGCATGGTTTAAATCCCATCTCAAGCACCAATCTTACACTTTGATAAGAATTATACCCACCGAAAACATAAATAAGGATTCTGTACATATATATATATATATGGTAGCATGTCCAGACTAGCTCTCTATCTCAAGGTCTGGGGAACATGATCTAGCAAAAGAACAAAGCAAAGACAATTCCTGACTACGTCATATATATCTATTATGTATACCATATGATAATTTACTTGTTTATAAATTATATTACCCAGCCCAGAAGTTATAACAAAACTAGACTATAAGTTACTATGCTAGTTATCATTTAATTCTAAGCTTTATACACACCTATACATATTTTCATATTCATGTGCACAACCCATTTATTCCGATACACACATATATGATTCATATATATATATATATATATAGCAACAAAAGAGTGCAATTACACATCAGAGTTGTTTATTTAATGTTTTTTTATTTAATTGTTTTAAACAAGATTTATTACTCTATATTGCATTATCTCTTGTATTCGAACCCCGTCTGTTACAATATATATATATATATATATGGAAGATGATGATCTGGACCAACTGATGAGTGCTGGTTCACCACAAAATACATATATGGGAGATCATTTATCTTTTTCACATGTGGGTAATCACATGTATCGGTTGTATGAGATAGAGTAGATGGCTGAAGAGAGCTTCAAATCTCCTATATTATGATTATAAAATTAGTTTTTCCTCTGTTTCATTCATAATCACAATGATGGAATGGAAAATGGCTAATGAGTAGCTGCATGGCCATTCAAGCATATATCATGAAACACAATTTTAAATGAAGAGAAAATTTTTTGGGATTAATGTTTGTGGACTTAACACACTTAATAGAATTCATGCAGTAAAAGATTGGATAATTAAACATAAACTCAATAATATATGCATGGCCAAAACTAAAATTCATAATTATTCAAATCATAAAATTCATCTCAAAATCTTGGCTACTTTAATTACTCAACCTTAATGACTGCCACAAAAGGAGCAGAAGTCCTAATCAATTCCAGACTAGACCCTACTAATAGCTTTAAAATGTTACATCTTGATTCAAGCTGCTTAATCGTACGTTTAACCTATCATCAATTTTAGATTAACTTAATCTACCTATACTTGAAAAATGATCAAAACTTAATTAGAAATGTGATCAACATCATAAACTCAGTCATCGCATCCAATCAATTCCCAATAATTATTATGGTTGACTTCAATGTAACATATGACAGATTCAATAAAAAGTATGTTCACTGACTCAACAGAGTGGTCATGTGTGGAGAAAGTGTATTCCCCAACAATGCCTTCTCTTTCTACACACAAAAAACCACTTATTGATCTAATTTATTATTTGCTGAGTTTTCACTTTAACATTGATGGTAAACTCTGGCCTGTCTCTTTCTCTGACCATCTTGCTCTAAATATAGGTCTGGAAGTCAATATCAGGAAGACAATCATTGAAGGAATGGATAGAACTATTAGAATGCTACTCAAACAAACAACTCCAGAAATGCTATTCTCTGAAGCCTATATCTGCTTCAATAAAATTGACATCCTGAGAATGCCAGTGGGAGAGGCTTGGTTTTCGTTCATTGCCATTTTCCAATACATAATCAATGAAACTGCATTCAACAAAAAAGAACTGATAAGATTACTCACAGATCTAGAGTCAATAGACAATGAAATTAGAGCAACCACACCATCGTCAAATATCAAATTTGTTGGACAAGTCCTTGCCCTCAAAGGTCAATATAAAGACCAACAGAGATCTCTGGCAGAAAATCTATTCAGCAAATGGGCTTGGAGATTTCTAATCAGATCAGCGATGTTGGTCTAGTAGTTACCTCAAATGGGTACTGTGGGTGAGAAATAAGAGAGCTGTACCACAATTATTAACAATAAAAGACAGTACACTCACAGGTTCAGAGATAATAAATACTACAGGCAGCATTTTCAAGCAAGGCTTCAATCAGAAAAGAGCAGGGAAATCAGTGAGGCCATATATCTTGAGCTGGATAGTTCTCATGATATAACTTTGAGGAAGATACGGCTTAAGATTAGAAGTCTCTCAGAAAGAATTTACCCAGGGGCACATGGAATACCAAAATTCATCCCCCTTCATTTGGAAAGCTTCTTGGCACCCATAATCAAAGCCATGATTGACCACCTCACATAAGGGAGATCCAAAAACTTATAGTGATATTCCTTGTTTCATTTTTAAAAAAGAAGGTGGGGACCTCTGATCTAAACAACCTAAGGCCCATTTCGATGATCCCCCTATTAATAAAAACAATTGAGCAACTAATCAAAGATCAAATACAAAACAAAATTTCTCAACTTTATTTCTAATGATCAATATGCTAAGAGGGGGGAGTCATAGATTAATGCCATCAGCCAAATGAAGCACTTTCTAGATTACATTAGGGCTGAAAGAATGTCCAAGCAGATCGCTGTCCAACTGGATATTGAAGCGGCATTTGACCTTCAGACCAAACATCCTGATAGACGTCCTCCAAGAATATGAGATTCTGAGGGTCTATCTTAAAATAATTGCCAACTTACTAATGAATGGATCCATATTTATCACAATGAATGGCAAAGTCACTCCTGCATTTGATCCTTTCATCTTGATTCCTCAGGAATCTCAGCTCAGTGCTACTATTTGTAGCATATATCAATCCACTGCTGAAAAAGATTGAGAAACCACTTCCAGGAATATATGTGCCTGCTATTGGATGGGAGATAAGGCACATCAGTTATATGGATGGTGTACTTGTCTGTCTCCCTTCCAACAAGTATATACCCAAATTAGAAAAAATTTTATTCAATAAATTTTATTCAATTACACCAACAATTTCAAATTGAAATTTAACATGACAAAATCAGCCACATGGAAATTGCTAAATGGAAAGAGAATAAAATCAAATTTCATGGAAAAATCCGCAAAAATTTCTAGGTTTTGATTTTTACAAATCAAATGGATTGATGACACCACAAATTGAAGAATCACCACTAAGATCACTACAATGGACAATCACTTCACTTAACGAGCTATAGATCTCATTACAAGGTAATGTCACACTACTCAACTCTCTGGTATTC
The DNA here is from genome assembly GCA_028023455.1 of Epiperipatus broadwayi. Classification (NCBI taxonomy): domain Eukaryota; kingdom Metazoa; phylum Onychophora; class Udeonychophora; order Euonychophora; family Peripatidae; genus Epiperipatus; species Epiperipatus broadwayi. The sequence goes on from JAQFVV010012419.1 coordinate 3,544,637, forward strand.
CCAAAAATTATCTATTTTCTGGCTGGGATATGAAAATTCACTCAAAAAGTAAATGTCTTTTGGATTACACTGTTTTGGGGGTGGAAGATCATGGCTATCAGTCTCCAGACATTACAAACACCAAAAAGACTTAATGGCCTTTCACTCCATTCTATTAAAACACTAATTATACAAAATGACTATAAGTCACTATTTAACATAATAAACAAATACCCAACCACATCACTCAAAGAAGACATTACCCCTATGGACTGGTCCCCACCAGCTAATAAAAAGTAGTTTAGTTTTTTATATACAAATATTCAAAAGATAATATTAAATAGTGCTATCACAATTATAATGTAAAGCTGTATAATTCATATCAATTAGTCAATTAAAATGGCTGAGGGCTTTTGAGAAACTGTACTTCTCATAATTATAGCCAGTTCTGGCTTGTTTGTTGAAATCATTTTATCAGTATAATATGAAAACTCTATGCAAATGAGTCAATTAGACCATCTTTTTGATATAGCAAAACATTCTTCTTTACAATTAATGATGAAAGAGTCCTCTGCTATGAAGTAAGCCTCCTTTACCTTACACTTAACAACATGCCTCTCTGTATAAACCAATTTTGCAGATGTGGGTTCAAACTCATGTCCTGATACTTTTTGATGTTGTGCAAAAATTGAAGTCCATTCTGGGTTAGCATGTGACTTATTATATCTATACTTATGCTGTGACAACCTAGTAACTATGGTGGCTCTGGTTTCACCATAGTATGAAGTTTTGCATCCATTGCGAGGGCATGCCACCCTATTCACAGCCTGTGAGGTCTGATCTAAAGCTATGGTGCATTTGTGTTGTTAATAAGCCTATTAGTTGATCTCATACAAACTCAGATGAAATTCTGTAGAGAAAGGTAATTGACATAAAAGAAAACCCAATCACAAATAAAATAAAATACTGGACAGCACATTTCTCCATAATCGACAGAAAATTGGACATCACCAATCAGCAACTGATATATAAATCTTATTATTGGTTCATCAAACCAAAGTATCAAGACTTTATAATCAAATACAACTTTAATTAAAAACAAATAGTTTGTATTTAAAAAGTTTAAATAAAATTTAAAATTTTCTGGACATTCAACACTTAATAATAGATAATAGAAATAATTCAGCACATTAACACATTATATTCACATTGTTGGAATATCTCTTCTCTTTTAACTTTTGGCTTACCTGGTAATAAAATAGTCTGTCACCTAGAGATCATTGGAAAGGGTGCAGATGGTACTTCAGGTTCTCTTTGCTCTCCTGCAGCTAGCATTCACATTATTGTGCCAAGTTTTTTATTCATTTCATTGATAGAAACTTTATTTATTTATTAGTTTAAAATAAAATCTGAAGAGGGTAGAAGTCTACAAAAAAATAAACAAAAAATAACCAAAGCCAATAAGGATGCTGATTGGTAGAGAGCTGTTGTGAAAGTAATTATACCCTTATTCCTATGTTTTTAGTGATCAGCAAAAAAAAATTTTCATACTTTGTTTAAATATTTATGATTACTTTTACAAAATACATTTATAATAATTATTAAGAAAAGTAATAATAAAATAGAAATATGGTTTGTACGAATCAGTTTAATGCAGTACTACATAATTTTTGCGATTTAAAAATAAATAAATACAATTTTAAATTTTAGAACTGAATTTCATTGCTTTATGATGAGTTAATAAAAATTTATTCAAGTTTTATAAATCAAGTTTAAAAAAAATACTTCTTTAATTTATTTTTAACAATAATGTTAAACAAGAAGCCAGTAAAAAATTGTTTTTATTGTGTATATCCCTTTTTAGTCACTTTATTTTCTATATTTCAAAATTATTTTTCATATATAAACTTACATTTTTACCAAATTAAATTCATTTTATTAAATTCTAATATAGAATAAAGGCTTGAATACTAAAATTGAATGTAGGGTATTATTCAAGTTATCAGTGTTTATTCAAATTGTCACTAGGGGGCAATTGAAACATTCATCTACTAATTAATGATAAAGTAATTACAGTTCAAATATCTACTGTTACATATTAAATATAGTTACATTGAATACACATTCAAACTTACATTGACTACACATTCAAACTGGAGGTTTCTTTTACATGTTAAGTACTAATATAAGGCTATTATTTACATCTTGTAAACAGATTTGGCAGGACATATTATTATTTCCATCAAGGGTCTGGGCAATCCTATGCATAGAGTAAATTATTTAGTGGATCACACAACTTATACTTTATAGGATTACAGTTTAATTAACTCCTTAGGGAATGTAAATATTTTGGTTATATTGACTGATAGAGTGATCCTTTTATACACACCTATCTTAAACTAAATTTTCCACAATCATTATTATATGTAAATGGTTAAAACAATTTGTACTTAAATACTAAATAAATTTCATTAAAAATCATAGAGTTTACTCAAAACCTTTTAATATCTGTTCAATATATTGAATGCACTACATGTACTAAATGTACTTCAAAATAACTATTCTAAATAATTTGAAATTTCTCTCTCAATTCTTACACATTTAATTTATCTTGAAAATAATAACCCTCATCATAACATTTACTTTTGCATATGGTTTGATTATTAAATTTCAAATACAATCATTTATTTGAGTTGTTTCTTGAAAATAATCATGCTTTCATTCGCCATCATTATCTTCTTTGAACATTAACAATCCTTTCAGGAATAAAGATCTCTTCAAATTTAACCATTATTTCTAATTCATAGTCTCTTTTATCCATATCATAGCAAACCTTTTTATTTCATCCATCCATCTCATATATGGTCTGTTTCTAGATCATCTAAGTGTTTTGAAATCTGAATTAATTTTCACCTGTTCATTTATTATCAGTTCTAGCAATATATCTAGCTTAACTACATTTCTGTCTTTTAACTTTTTCAATGATGTTCAATAACACCTGTCTGATCCTTCACTAATTGGTTTTGATCCCTTCCTGTTATTCCCAATATACATTTTTACCACACCTTGTTCAGTGGTCTGAAGTTGTGGTATCACCCTTCTGTTAAGTGTCCAAGTCTCAGATCCTTAAATAAGAATTAGTAAAGTGCATATATTAAAAATCATCTTTTTTAAACTTATAGGTATATTTATTTTTAATACTAAATTATTTTTATCAAAAGCATTCCCAATTTATGTAGCGTTTTGGGTACTTACATATTAGACCTGCAACATAGAGCAGATGGTATGCCTTTTTAGATTTGCGATAAATGTGTAATCTTGCGATCATGTCATATTTAAATAAAATAATCCCTGCGATATTATCTAATCTCATATAAAATATAATTTTTTTTATCGAAATGTTTAAAAAAATTTGACATTTTCAATTATTGTCCAGATTTCTTTCTGACAACAGCTTCATTTCAATTGCATTTTTGCTTCATTCAAGTATTTGTACTTTATTTCTACTTCTGAGTTACTCCAGTTCTTTTGATTTTAAGGGAGCAAGTAAGTACACGTAATTTTCATTTTTTCATTTTGATTTTCTTTTTATAATTTCCTAACAAAATCATTGAAATTGATGAGAGCATTTTTTCAAAAAAAAAAAATCAAGCTGAACAAATTGTAGGGATACCAATGAATGTTTTATTATTACAATTAAAGATAGGACAGTGGCAACTCTGATGGAAAACATCAAATAAAATGTAGAAGAGAGTTCCACTGTCAGACTGCTAGGAGGCCTACAAAAATGATGAATTAAAAAATACCAGTTGCAGTCAGTTTCATGTGAAACACAGATATAATTTCATGAATCCAGAAACAGGGGTTCACACACAAAACATCAAAAAACTGTGGAGTTCCACAGAATGGTGAAATAAGAAGCATGGGACATCATGGCAACATCACGACTCATACGTGGCTGAATTTATGTGGCAGAGATTTCATAGAAATGATGATGCATTCATTTGCCTACTGAACAACATCAAAAAAAAATTTCTGCCAGAATGAAAAGTTAATGAAAGTGTTGTTACTTTTTTTTTTTTTTTGATTTTTTGATTTTTAAAAAATTAATTCATTTATTACCATTTTTGTGGAAAATACACAATCACATGTTCAAGAAAACTACATTTTGGAGGGGAAATGTTCAGTTAAAGTCTCCATTTTGTGTCAAAAAAGTTGATCCATCCAAAATAAAGTAGAAATAACAAATTGCTTGTTTTTAACATGACAATTCCTGTTATATATTACTTGGTAAGTAAGCATTTGTGTATATTTTAAGGTTTTTTGATAATATTTCAGACTATTTTTGTAATTTAATAATAATTTTAGCCATATTTAAAGTAACATTTGGGAATTGTGTAGTGGCATATCTTTTTTTACAAATTTTTAAATGTCAAATCAATATTTTTACTATTGTTAAAATGTACTTTTTAAGATCAAATATTTTAATCCACTTAAAGTACAGTTCAACAAACAATCCCTGTTATATATTACATGATAAGTACTGTTTCATATATGTATATTTTAGTGTTTTTAGATTATATTTCAGATTATGTTTTGTATTTTAGTATTAGCAGACAAATTGCTTGTTTCATCATGACAATTCCCATTATATATTGCACAATAAATACCGTATATGTATATGTTAGGGTTTTTCATCAAATACAATTCCTGTTATATATTACACAATAAGTACTGAATATGGATATTTTTACATATTACACAGTAAGTATTGTATGTGTAGATTTTGGAGTTTTGGGGTAATATTTTAGAGTATTTTTGTAATTTAGTAATTGTTTTAGTATTAGATTTGTAACATGTATTAGCCCTGCAGTGGTTTTTCACATATGTATTCAGTCTGTCAATAACTTTGTAAACTTTGAGAAAATATCATGGACATGTTTACACATTATTTTCATCATATCAAAAGATTACAAAGTTGTCAGTAGTTTGATATGAATGTGAGAAGGCACTGCAGGACCAATAATACATGTTACAGGTCTAATACGTAAGTACCATGTTTTGTAAAAATATTGACATTGACATCCAAATATAAGTAAAAGTAAAGAATATATTAGAGAAATATATTTATTCTTTGTTAGATTGCTAACTGATAGTGTTAATTTTAATTAATGATTAAATTTATGTATTTGCGATAAGAACATTGCATTTGATAAATGCCAAGAAATGTTTGCTAATTACAAATATTTCTTGATACAGATTAATTAATTGCATGTGTAATTAAAAATGCAAAGAGGAATTCAACACTGATAACATCAAAAGATTAACCTTGAATTGCTGGACAACTGAGAACTATAAATTGTTTGAGCAACAAATTGTGTAGTTCTACTTCCAGTGAGTTACTAAGCAGATGGTTGCACAGAGATGGAAGTGAGAGTAACTGAAAGAAGCTTAAGTGATGGCAGCACTCTAGTGTGAAAATGTATTCATGAGCAGCAACTAAATAGGGCCAAAGAGTTTGAAAATCTGAGGCCAGAGGAAACCATCTAGAAAGTAGCCAGTTGTGAAGTTCTACTCCTAGTGAATTAACAAATGGATGATTGTAGAAAGACAGAAGAACATGTATCTGAAAAAAAACTTAAGTGGCAGTGCAGTGCTCTAGAATGAAAATGTGTTTGTGAGCAGCAGCCAAACAGGGTCCAAGAGTTTGGGGAAAACCAAGACTGGAGGAAACCGTCACAGCCAGTCGTAAAGTGTGTTGGGGGAAGTGAACCAAAGTGAACTATATATATATATATTGTGCTGTGAGTATAGCAATAATTAATCATGGGAAGTGAACTAAAGTGAACTATATATATTGTGTTGTGCATGCAGCAATAACTTTTTGCTATTATTATTATTTATTGTTTTGTTTGTCTGTATTTGGAATGCTTACATTTCGAATACACAACATACTTTAACACTTATCAGTTAGCGATCTAATGAAGAATAAATATATTTCTCTAATACATTCTTTACTTTTTCTGGAGTACAAAACTTATACTTGGGTGTCAATGTAAATATTTTTACAAAACACTACATTATGTTTCCATTTGAAAGTAAAAGTAAATACAACTTTTAAAATATCTTTTAAGTTTTTAAACTCTGCTTAAAATTGTCTATTTATTTAAAAAAATAGTTTTGTCATTTTCATTTAAATTTTTATCAAGTAATAAAACCAATTAGCATAATTCTATTTATATAATTTAACTTTAATGTATATATATATATATATATACTTAAGGATTTGAACACAGACTTTCACTCTCCCTTCAGTCATCCACTCCACCCTATACAACGGACACACAAAACCACATATATGTGAAAACGTTAAATGATCTCCAATATATGTGTTCCATGCTGAATCAACAATTATCAGTTGGTTCAGATCATCATCTCTCTCATATATACATAATCAGTGCTCAGTTTATATTAGGGTAGCAAATCTTTATACTTTAATGGACAAGCTTCAATCTACTCTACCATTCAACTCTTCAAACATACATATCATTAAAAATCTGATAATGGAATGTTCAAATCTTTTGTTGATGTCAATATTGTTGTCATACCTATGTTGACTTTAAATCAATTTGCCCCCTCATATGTATGACATTAAGTAATAATCTGAAAATTTTGCCTTTTACTTTTTAATTTTAGTAGCTAAATCAATCTTTTAACCTGTTCATATTTGCAAGTCAAATCGATAATTGATTGTTTTCTAAAGAATAGAAAAAAAAAGCTTTAGATAAAGAAAATAATTGTTTTTTTTTGCATGGACAGTTGATCCAAGAGTTTGATTCCTCTAATCTTACAGTGGCTTTGGTTTTATGATCATTCAGAATATAGGTTGGATTAACTTAATTGTCTTCTTACTGTAGCATGCTATTAACCAGAATCCTGTAATATTAACTAAAAAATATCTGGTGTTATCTGGAAAATGCTTTTATTAATTGAAATAATTAAATTTGTTTTGTCTTTTATAAGTTTTTTTTTAAAAATACATTTTAATTAGCAGAACAAACTATGCTTTTTTCAAAATACTTTTTGACATTAGTTTTTTCTTTTCTTTAGTTCACACTAATTAGTTCATTCAATATTCTTTCTTACCTCAACATTCTTTCAGTGTCGATTTAACCATGACTGTTTAAAGAAAATATGCAATACAAAATTTATCTTATTTCTTAGTCTTGCCAAAACTTCAATCAGAAATTCTTTTTTTTTTTTTTATTTTTAAATGTATATATATATAGTATTTGGAATAATAATAGTAATAGTGTACTCCAGAAGTAAAAATAAAAAGGCAGTTTTTAAAAATACAAGTAAAAAACGTTATGGGGGTTTTGATTAAAATACGGAAATAAGATAGATTGTTTTATATGATAACATTCATTAATTAAAATCTAAATCAAACATTCACTAATTAAAGTCTAAAATAAGGATTTACTAATTGAAGTAAAGTAACAATTTCTAATTAAAAACGAAAGTACAATTAATTAAAAGGACAGATAAGGATCAAGCGAAAGCAGAACAAAGGAGAAAAAGAAAGCGAAGCTGGGTAATTTTTATATACAAGAATATTTCCAGCTTGCTGTGTGATCAGAGTGGGAATCTTTATATAGAGAAAGAGATATATGAACAACGGAGGTATAACCCAGAACTAGCGGAGTCTGAAGGTTCCAAGATCCGTATAGGTAATTACAGATCTTCTCAATCTTATTATTATTTTTGTATGCCTAAAATGGCTAATTTTAGAATACAGAATAAATAAAATATTAATAAACTTTAAGAAGAGGTTTTGGCAAACCGGCCATCTTAGAATAGAACTGTTAGTGGAGAAATCGGACACGCGATTATGTATATAATTTCTTATATGTGTTATGAACTCAAAATTGTTATAAACTAAAATATAAATAAATTGCTGTATTCTATTTGTAGTAAAAATCTTTTTATTTATTTAATTTGTTACATGTGAATACAAAGCAAATTGGCGCAGTCGGTTGAACGAATTTGTAGATAAGAAAATGTCGATTGGACAGGGGTCAATATCTGAATTTAATGTAGAAAATCCAGGGGAATGGCCATTATATAGAATTCAGTTGCAGAATATTTTTAAGTTGAACGAAATTACGGACAATAGTAGAAAAGTGGCAGCTTTATTATGTTTGTCAGGGACGAGATTAATAGGAATAGTAAATAAGTTATTTGAGGGACCTATTTCGGACTCAGTCGAATATGAAGAAATAGTATAGAAAATAACAGATTATTTCAGCCTGCAACTGTCTAAATTCATAGCAAGATTGGCAATGCGTAACAGAAGGCAAGCAAACGGTGAAAAAATAAAAGAGTATGACATAGCATTAAGGCAGTTGATAAAAGACAGTCAATATGGAAATTATGGTGACCAAGCTTTATTAGATCAGTTGCTTTGGGGAATGGCAGATGAAAGGTTAAGACAAAACCTATTAACAGAATCAGATTTGACTTATGAATTGGTGATCAAAAAGGGTAACGCTTTTGAAGCAGTTTTACAACAGGCTGCAGCATTTAGAAATAAGACCGAAGTAGAAAATAGAGTGACTATATATAAAATGGAAAATAGTTTTACGCGTACAACACTGAAGGCAGACAGAGAAAAAATGATGTATGGAAATGTTATTGTTGTGGAAAAACAGGGCACATAGCCAAGTACTGTCGATGGCAGAATGAAAATTGTTATAACTGTGGGAATAAAGGTCATTTAGCGAAGGTTTGTAAGAAACCAAAACAAAAAGAGAAACTAGATACAGAAAACCGAAGAGAAGTGAAGTACGAGCAAGTTAATAGCACATTGGACAATACATGGCAAGACAAAAGCCAGTATGTACTAACAGTTATAATAGGGAAGAAGGAAGTAGTAATGGAAGTCGACAGTGGATCTGGTATTTCTTTAATTTCAGAAAAAATTTTAAAGAAATACATATAAAAGACCAGTTGCTAGAAATAAAAAAGTCAAACATAAAAATAAAAGGCATAACCGGGCAGTCAATAGAACTAGTGGGAGTGACTAAAGTCCCAGTTAGTTACAGAAAAAAAAAGTGTGAATTACTGTTATATATTGTAAAAAATGAACTAACCCCGATAATCAGGAGAGAATGGTTTCGAGAATTAGGAATCTCAATAAATATAATTAAAAAAGTTACGGTGGAAAAAGAAATAATGGAAAAATATCCACTTATTTTCGGAAGAGTTATGCTTGATTAAAACTAATCCAGTAGACGTAGAACTATTGGACAACGCTCGTCCAATAGTATGTAAACCTAGAAAGATTCTTTTTTCCCAGAGAGATAAAGTTGAGGAGAAATTGAAAAAACTAGTAAATAAAGGCGTTCTAATGGCAGTAGAAGACGCAGAATGGGCTATGCCCATAGTTATAATAACGAAGCCTGATGGACAGATCAGAATGTGTGGGGATTATCATTGCACAGTTAATATGTTTTTAAATAAAGGAGCGTATCCAGTTCCTAACGTGAGAGAAGTTTTAGCAAATTTAGCCAATGCAAAATATTTTGCAAAGCTTGATCTTAATTTGGCATTTCACCAGTTGAAAGTTACCGAAAATATAGCACATATGTTGATGTTAAACCATGCCTTTTGGGCTGTACGAATGCAATAGGCTTCCTTTTGGGATAACAACAGCGCCGAACATTTTTCAGGCTAAATTAAACTTATTGTTGCAAGGGTTAAAAGGAGTAATACCATACTATGATGATATCTTAATAACGGCAATGTCTAGTGAAACTTTAAGGGAAAAAAATTACCGACATATGTTTTAAACTAAATCAAGCAGGGGTGAAGTTGAATAAAGAAAAATGTGTGTGGATAACTCAGGAATTAGAGTTTTTAGGCCATACTATAAGTGATAAAGGAAAAAGATCGCTGGAAAATAAAATCAGAGCAGTCAGAAATGCGGAAAAACCTAGAAATGTAAAACAACTTCAGGCGTTTCTAGGACTTGTGAATTTTTTTGAACCATTCTGGAAAAATAAAGTGATGGTAGCGAAACCTATGTATGAGTTATTAAGAAAGAAAAAAAAATGGATCTGGACAGAAATCCAAGATAAAGCATTTCATGAAATAAAAGAATTATTAACATCAGATATTCTATTAATGCATTTTGATAGTAACCTGGAGGTAAGGATTACTACGGATGCATCAGACTGGGGAGTGGGAGTGGTATTAGCCCATCCCATAGGAGATAAAGAATGGTCAGTGGCATTTGCATCCAGAGTTATGTCGAAAGCAGAGGTCAACTATAGTCAAATAGATAAAGAGGCGCTTGCAATCATTTTTGTAATAAAAAAATATCATCAATATGTGTTTGGTTGTAGTTTTGAAATTGTTACAGATCACAAACCATTATTGGGAATATTAAGTAACGATAGGGCCGCTCCAGAGCATTTAAGCCCGCATATGCTGCGGTGGAGAAATATATTTGCCACGTATGATTATAAACTAGTTTATAAAAAGGGAAAGGAAATACCACATGCTGATGCGTTATCACGTTTTCCAGATAGGAGGGAAAAAAGCAAAATGGAAATAGAAATAAATTACATAGATTATATGAACTCAGATGTATTAAATTCTAACACGGTCAGAAAATGGACAGAGAATGAAAAAAGATATGAATGCCTGATTCAGTGGATTAAGAATGGCTCGCCTAAATCCAAACCAAATTACTTAGCCATGGGGTTTTGGACAAACAGGTTTAATCTTTCAGTTAGTAATAAGTGTATTATTATGGGTGATAGAGTAGTGATACCTCTGGAAGAGAGAAAAAACACCTTAAAACTTATTTATACATGAAGGGCATCCGGGCATAGTGCGAGCGAAAGCTTTGGCACATAGCTATGTCTGATGGCCTAAAATAAATGAAGATATCGAAAATTACATAAAGTGCTATGATGCATGTCAAATTGAAGTGCAGTTGCCAAGTAAAATATTGTCGCAATGGAAGGAAGCAACTAAGCCATGGGAAAGAGTGCATATGGACCATGCAGGGCCAGTGAACAACAAGATGCTACTGATATTAGCTGATGCATTCTCAAAATGGATTGAGTGCCATATAGTAAGGAATACCAGTGCGGCTGAGATGATTAAATGTCTTAAGTCAACATGTTCAATTCATGGCCTGCCAGAAGTTATTGTAATGGACAATGGAGCTGGTTTTGGTAGCAATGAACTTAGACAGTTTTTTGATGCTGGGGGGATCCATCACTTATACTCACCAGCATATCACCCGCAATCAAATGGATTGGTGGAGAATGCAGTTTGGCAAGTGAAGATGTTTCTGAAAAAAATGAACACTACTAATATTGATTTACAGGAAAAATTACAGGGATTTATGTTAACCCAGCATACAACTCCATCGACGATTATGGGAAAAACGCCAGCAGAATTGATGTTTGGACAGAAATTACGAATACAATTAGCAGTTCTGAAACCAACTGAAATGAAATATACATGAGATGTGCAATCATATAAAAACTTTAAAATGGGAGAACCAGTCTGGGTTCGAGATGTCATACAGAAAACATGGATTAAAGGAACGGTTGGACAAAATATTTCGACACAAATATATGTAGTGGAAGGGGAAAATGGTAACAAATATAGAAGGCACATCAACCACTTAAGAAAATGAGAATTAGATCAAGTCCCACTGGAGTTTTGGCAGAATTTGAACAGCAATGAGACAGAGGAAAATGAAAGAAATATAGAAAAGGAATCAGAAAAACAATACGTAGGGGAGGAACACAAAGACGTTATAACGGAAGAACTTCGACCAGAAGCACGGAAGAGCAAATCACCCAGGCCGCTTAAAATTAAAAGGAAACCAGAAAGGTTTAAAGATTATGTGTAAGTGACATTTATATTTCTGGAGTAAGGGGAGGAATTATAGTATTTGGAATAATAATAGTGTACTCCAGAAGTAAAAATAAAAAGGCAGTTTTTAAAAATACAAGTAAAAAACGTTATGGGGGTTTTGATTAAAATACGGAAATAAGATAGATTGTTTTATATGATAACATTCATTAATTAAAATCTAAATCAAACATTCACTAATTAAAGTCTAAAATAAGGATTTACTAATTGAAGTAAAGTAACAATTTCTAATTAAAAACGAAAGTACAATTAATTAATTAAAAGGATGGATAAGGATCAAGCGAAAGCAGAACAAAGGAGAAAAAGAAAGCGAAGCTGGGTAATTTTTATATACAAGAATATTTCCAGCTTGCTGTGTGACTGGAGTGGGAATCTTTATATAGAGAAAGGGATATACGAACAACGGATGCATAACCCAGAACTAACGGAGTCTGAAGGTTCCAAGATCCGTATAGGTAATTACAGATCTTCTCGATCTTATTATTATTTTTGTATGCCTAAAATGGTTAATTTTAGAATACGGAATAAATAAAATATTAATAGACTTTAAGAAGAGGTTTTGGCAAACCGGCCATCTTAGAATAGAACTGTTAGTGGGGAAATCGGACACGCGATTATGTATATAATTTCTTATATGTGTTATGAACTCAAAATTGTTATAAACTAAAATATAAATAAATTGCTGTATTCTATTTGTAGTAAAAATCTTTTTATTTATTTAATTTGTTACACGTGAATACAAAGCAATATATATATATATATATATATATTCACACACCTCACTAAAAGTCATATTTTGCTTTGTGACTTTGGGATCATCGGGAACTCAAAACTCATCTCATTTTACTTGTTCCAACCATAGGGATGCATTTCCATGCCCTGGAACCCTTTCAAGTTAGAGTAGTGAATGTTTTACATGGGATAACTCTGGGAAAGCCAGCCCATCACACTTCCTGCTTACCACTTCATGAGGTATCACTTTGCCAAAAGTGCAGATGTATTCTCCTATTTAATATCTATAAGGTGTAATAATGCTGTGAAAATAGGAATCCATTTGTTATTCACTAATATTAATTGTATTGGAATGTCATGAATCAAGCTTGTATGAAGCTGTCTGCCCTTTCAGATAAATGATTCCCAGATGTGTTAGTAATTCTCCCTATTATTTAGATTGTTAAACTCCAATAATTCTATGGGTAAATAAAATCTTGTTTAGTGAAGCGCCCATAATTGTGTATCCACCATATTTATTGTAATCTATAATACTATCTTTTGTTAATAATATTCATCCAATGTTAGAAATTACACACCAACCATGATTATAAACAATAAAGGTTCTCATTCATTATATATATATATATTTGTTTCATAATGGTCATTAGTTACATATTTTTTCATTTCTAAAGTGTCATTAATATTATTAAATTATTTATGGGAAATTGATGTTTAATTATTATTGGCATATTAAACCACGCAATAGTGATTATATATATATTAAATCACCCCACATGGTTAAGAAATCCAGTACCACTTTCTGTGGAACTAATATATAAATACATTAGAATTTGTATTTCAAATAGCCAGCTCAAAATGATACCATTTTGAACTGTACGCTATTAGATTTTAAATATTGAAATATGAACAAATTCAAACAAAGAACTTGCAATTTTAATAAGCAACGATCAATAATAATAATAGGATACAGTTCAAAGTAATATCATTTTGAGCTGGTTATTTTGAAATACGAACTCTATTGTATTTATATATTAGTTCACAGAGGGCAGTACTGGATTTCTTAACCAGGTTTGGTGATTTAATATTTGTATATTTATTTTAGTATAGCATTTATACACTGGGATTATTTTCTATACATTTGTGTCACGTGGTTTAAAGATTAAAATTACTAATGTTTAGTTTGTCTTTATATAAGAATAGTAAACCATGCTTGTTTGTACCAAAACGTTAAGATCGTTGCTTATTAAAATTTTATTTTTTTTGTTTGAATTTGTTCATATTTCAATATTTAAAATCTAATAGCATACAGTTCAAAGTGGTATCATTTTGAGCTAGCTATTTTGAAATACAGACTCTAATGTATTTATATATTAGTTCATAGAGGGCGGTACTGGATTTCTTAACCATGTGGGGTGATTTCATATTTATTTCAGTATAGCATTATGCACTGGGATTATTTACTATATATATGTATCATGTATCCTGGGTTTGTTTCTCCATTCACATTTTCTTGAATGACACATTGTATCAACATCATGTCTTGTACAAATATTAACTTATGTAAATATGCAAATATAACATTACTGGCATGAAACCTATGATAGAGTATATAAATGATGATGTCATAGTGCATTTATTAAAGCTTGTATGTTAATTTATTCAAGTGTTCAAATCATTATTTAATTTAGTCCCAATATTTATTTATGATAATTCATTACTCTAAGAATTCATTATATTTGGGTTATCTGGTATCCTAGGTAGGCACCCCATTTATTATAATTTGTCAGATCCTTCATCATCAATCAATTCAGTCTCATCATTTCTTAATCTATCCATCTATAAGTATTATCCTATTGTCTATATATAGCTTTCATTCATAATTTAGTTAGGTAGTCATACTTAGTCATAAGATGTGATGTCTCTCCATTGTGTCTCTGGGCTTGGAATGAATTAAATTCATCTGTATCACCAAAGATGTTGTTCATGTTGTTATAGATTTGGGGCATGGGCAAATAGGTTAAAATCCATGACTTTTCCTGACCTGTGCATTTCAGGCATGATTGGATTTGAGATACTTTTGCTTAGATTCTAAGTTTTGTTGAATGTATTTACAAATTGGACTGGTACAATATATATAATTTCAAATTAATTGACTAATTAGTTAAATGTTTTAACAATTCTCTATTTGCAACATTGCTATGCTAATGCAAAATGTCCATTTGAATTGGGAGCCCAGATGCATCATATAGAGTTACAAATGGGTAATATAAATCTAAAATTACATATAGCTAATAAAATGCTGTATTTAATTATATTATCTATTTATTTACAAAGATCTTATATTATAAGGATTAGTGAACATATGTAAAAGACCCATAACCTAGGATTCAAATATAGGTCAGGTATAACTGACATTTTTTCAGATACCCAATCATGCTTTGGATTTTTCTTTCAGATAATTGATCCGGGCTAAGGAATTTTAAATATAATAACAATAATTAATAATTTTTCACACATTCTTATAGAATATACTTTGACTTTTCATTATGATTTAAGTAATATATATATAAGATATTTCCCGTGATTAAAACTATGTAGCACATCGAGATTAATACTCAAACTACTAGTTTATTAAGTAAATGAAATATTCTCAACCCCCCCCCCCCAAAAAAAAAAAAACTTTTTTTAGAGAAAAGAACAGACAATCTTCTCTTTTTACCACAATTTTCTTTTACAGATTTATCTGAAGCACCTTGGAAAGAAAGTATGAATTTTTTTAATCAATCTTATTACTTTAAAGCTAGTTTTAAATTGATTTATTTTATTTTGTTATTTGTGAAAATTTTCAATTTACACATTGTCAATATTGATTCAAAGAGTGAAATATGTAAATATATAGATAGTTGCAATAGTTAATATTATATTAAATAAATAAAACAATAATTTTGTCTATAATGTAAATTATACCTGCATGGATATCTATGTGTCATACAGAGAAAATAATTTGATAGTAATAGTAATATTTAGCCAAGTGCACTTGTGGTACTGTTTTCCAGAATTATGGTGATCTAACTAAACTGACCAGTTAATATTCCAATGCATGCTCAGACTTGGCTATTTATCACTACATATACTAATAAAAAAGTGTAAAGTGGATTCTCAAGTTAATTCTGTCTTCTCCAATCATGAAAAAAATACTGGACATAAGTTTTAGCCTCATTTAATTAATGTTGTTTGCAATAAAACTAATGATAGGAAGGGGAAGATCAAAGATGCCTGGTTTATTTCTAAGTCTAATAACATTGTTAAAAAAAACATGATTGGTTTAGAAACATCGTTATGAGTATGGTATTCAATACCGAAAGCATGTTCGGCTAAGAATTACTATTATCACCACTTTTTTCTTCTGTGTATGACACATAGATATACATGTGTGATTAATATTATGTAACCCATTAATATTACCCATACCACTGGTTTGTTAAGTAAATGAAATACTCTCAATTCAAGCCACAAGGTAATATTTTTTTAGAGAAAGGAATGGGTGGACTGTCTTTATTAATCACTGAAAATATCTTTATATTTATATATTTTACTCTTTGACTCAATACTGGCAATATGTAAATTGGAAAATTTTACATCAATTAAGATAATATAAATCAAGTTAAAAATAGATTTAAAAGTAATCTAATTGATTGCTTTCCCAAGTTCTTCAGATAAGCCTCTATAAATAAATTGAGGTAAGTCTATTCTTTTTTCTAAAAAGTTTAGTTTTGTGGTTTGTATTGAGAATATTTTATTTACCTTATAAAACAATAGTTGGAATATTAATCTTGAAGTGTTATATATATTGCAGCAGTATGTAATGGAAGAAATATGGAGGTACTATCCCAGCCACATATTGGTTGTGTGATTTTTAAAGGTAAGCACCTAGTATTTACAGCAGTGATGGAAATCATCATCTTCAACATCAATAGGCAATAAACATAAGGCAAAAAATCATCACTGGAAGTATTAAGTTATAAATATGTCATAATATATGACATCACCAGCAATAATCATTAAGATTCATTAGTCATCTTTTGTAATTGTAATTAAAAGAGACTACATAACTGAGACTAGTCAAGCATTGGTGGTCGAGAGGTGAGCACAGCCACCTTAAAAGCAGTTGTCCCGGGTTAGCTGGTTCACTTCCCGGCTGATCCTATGACACATGAGGAAAAAAAAACTAAGACTAAACTTTATCTAGCCAACGCCAAACTTAGGGCAACTTATAAAAGAAATCATCCATATTTCAACCACATACACAAATTTAAGTGCTAAAATTACAATAATGCATAATTTAAAAATCCTTGCATCATTAATATCAGCACTGAATTATTATCAATAAATTACTTGCCATGATAAAATTTATAATGCAAAATGAAGTGTGTGAACTTTAAATGTGATCTTTACCTTTGCACCCTTTAAATAATTCTACAGAGAGCGAACTGGATATTAACACACACACACACATATATATATATAATAATCAAAAAATCAAGTCATATATAATATGACATTACTTTCATAAACTTGTATTTACAAAAATGTAATACAGAGAGTGTATCAATAGCTCAAACAAGCTCTTAATTGATAAGTGTGGTAAGAGAAAATATTTAAAATCTCTATCCAAAATACTCTTATCCCCAAACCAATTGGTTTCAAGTTTATAGCTCACCTCATGGAAGAGCTAGAATATTCAGACACTAGATCTAAAATATCAACTCAAAACCCAGCACTTATTTCATATGTAATATTTAAGTAGAAACTCTGAAGTTTGCTCAAACTAGTTTGGAATTGGAAGGGCACTAGGGACTGTGACAGATTGCAAAGAAGAGATAATACATGTATACAATACTTAATATGCTCTTTTATTTAATAATTTTATTGGAATAACCTATTAATCCCTTAAAGCATGATTTTATGATGAAATCACTCCCAAACATGATAATTCAGGTAACAAGTGTCTAGAAGAATAAAGACATCAAGCATTATTTTTAAACACCTATTTAACAAAGTTTACTAATAAATAAAAGAATAAAAAAATTAAGTATATAATTATGAAACACTAAAGTTTTATACTTAATTTCATACTATACATATTATTTAATCTAAATGAGTTACTCCCTTACAATACCAACCCCTAAAACAATACCATTTCACAATAAAAAGAAATTTAACTTTAGTTTAAACCTTTCCCCCTTTGGATTTTCAATGAGAAGTTCCCACATAAAAATGTGCATCTTTTCAACAAAACAACTAGAAAATTATTCACTATTTTCAATTATTACTTTTATTCGAAGCACATTATAATATTTTATTTAATATGGATTTTTTTGTTTTACTTTTGTAGATATATCATTGAATCTTTCTTCTTATAAATATTGCTGTTAACAGTTTGGTCAAATCTTTTGTCTCCAGATTTTTTTTTATTATAGCTTTTACAGATAATTGTTGTTTTATTCATTCCGATTTTATTTTTTATTTTTCTAGCTCCATTCCAATTTAATTATTATTTTATTTTTCTTCTGTTTAGCTTTTGCTTTTTTTTTGTAACTCCAGATTTCAGTTCCACAATTATTTTTATTCAGGTTAACAAGATGAGACTGTAATAATTTTGGACAGATCAATATATGAAATTTTTATTTTATATTCTTTTTGGAAATTGGTTACATTGTTAGGTTAGCAGCACCCAACTATCAGCAGGTGTCTAACACATTGTTCTCATCTGCTCTATACTATGATACATACTAACAACAATCATTTATTTGAAATAACTAAAAGTCAGATCAGTTTAACATCGACTGCTAAGTGATGGCTGACCTCATCACAGCTGAAATGTTACTGATTTTTTTGCACACACTATGTTTTGCTTTTTAAGAAACAACACTAACATTAATCTTGCATCTAATCACATAACTATCAAGTTTTGAACATTTTATTTTTTTAGAAGAAAAATTATTCCATTTTTTCTTTTAAAAAAAATCTATTTATATACTAATTAGAAAAACAACCTTTCTTCATAAATCCTTTGTTTTTTTGTTTCCAATAAATAAATAACCAACTTTTAGAGATTTTAATCCCTTGTTATTTTCATTCATTATTTGAAAAATAAAACATTCTATTTATACATTAATATGGGAAACACACTTCATTTCATCTAGCATGAAAATTCTAATCCCTTTTAATTAATTGATAAACAACTCTTAAAATATCTTAATCCCTTTTTTTCTGTTTTTCAAAAAAAGATAAATAAAGAAATCTATACAAGAAAATAAAAAATATTACCCCCTTTTTTCTTTCTCAATTATACCCAATAAAAAATAAACATTTATTTTATTATAAAATGTTTTAATTTTGTCACATGATCATTCCATGTATGTAAACCTAGTTAAATTTCTATTTAACAATTAAGTTATTCTGAGATAACATAAGAAGTAATTCTTCTCAATATAGTGAAATAGATTACTTGTGGAGTTTGTAAAATGTGAATTCATGAAATTGGTAGATAATAGAAATTTTGCAAGTAAGAAAATCAACATTATTAATCCACTCTAGGAAGCTGTCTCCATGTGTAATCTAGTTTCTGTCATATCTAACTTCTCTTCTCACATCACATCAGCAAATTTCCTTATTTCATCTATTCTCACACACCCCTTTTTTAGGTTTTGGAACCTCATCTTTTCTAGCAATACAACTAACTCATCTCTATTTCCATCTCTTAATTTTTTCACTCATATCAGTAATATCTGTTTGTTTTCTGACCCATGTATTTTATTTTGATTTCTCTTGTTACTCCTAACATGTATCTCTTAATACTTTATTGGCTGGTCAGAAGTTTCCATACTGCTCTTTAATTAAGTGTACAATGGTGGATTTATAAATAGAAACTGGAAAACACATTAACACATAGACAAATTTCCTTTTTTATACAATCTATATTAATAATCTAATGAAAATATTTGCAGTTATTAATTCCTTAACAATAGACAAACATAAATTTGTCCATAATGTTGTTTTCAATAATTAATAATGGTTCCAACATAATTAAAATAAAACAACTATATAAAAATAATAAATATTTTCTTTATTAGAACCAAAAGGCCCTAATATGGGGTGAAAATCAGTTCTAATAAAGAAAATATTCATTATTATTATATAATTGCTTTATTTCAATTGTATTGGAACCATTATTATCAACTCCTTCTAATTCATCATCATCAAACTTTATTTTCTTCTTTTTTAGCCTTTTTAATGTTTATCTTTAGTCATAATTTCATCAGGTTATTCATAACTTTTCCTGAAAGAAGCTTTATTTGCAAAATATCCATCATCTGAAATATCTAAATGATTTAAATTATCTCCATGTATTTTAATTATATCATAAATTTTTAAATATATACAACATTGTTTGCTATGTCATGCACCATATATGTTAGCTGAGGTATAGCGTTTAGTTGTCATGCAACTATTAAAGGTAAATAAGAGATTTCAGGTGGTCTTACAGATTTTCCTATCCCTTCCAACTATACTGTGACAGCTTGCCTCGTGTCTGATTTATTCTCTAGCAGCTTCCATTTCTAGTGTGATCATGCCTCACTACTTTATAGTGGATAATATGCTGCCATTCAGCTTTGATAGTAATTTGTTCTAATCTGACCCTACCTCCACATGGACTGCCTAATTATAGCCAAATTCCCATCTACAATGAAAGCAATCAGACTCGTTGAGCTCAACACTCATTGGTCTGTTTCTTTTATTGGATATACCTATTGGTCAGTTGGGATGAATGCTTAATTCTATCAAGATAAAATCTGAACGAGTGCATTCGTTGAAGCTGAAATATAAAAGTATCATAGTCACATGTGTCCAATGATATTCTTTTAATAATGAATAATGATGAATTAATAAAAGAAAATAAATAGAACGCCAATTGCTTAAGATTATTTATACACATAGTAATATTGCCTATGATAAATAAGAAAATATGTATACTTATCAATAATTATGCATACTTACTAGCAAACTGGTAAGTTCTATAAATAATGATTATATGTGATCAATTTATTTTATTTACTGGTAATTATGAATAATTTACATTTTGTTTTGGTAAATATGATAAATAATGCTTATATTTGAACTTAAAATTTTTACATTTGAATTATGAAAAAAATAATTAATGAAAATATAAAATCAACTATATATTAGATTACTCTTTCAAAACTACCTATTTATTTTATTTATAGCAGTGAAAAATAGGTAAAATAAATAAACCCATATTACTAATATTATTTTATTAATAAAGACAATAAATTCAAACTGGTATCAAAAGTATGTATTAAAAATATATAACCAAATCAAAAAATTTTAGAAGCAAAATCATTTTCTATAAATTAATGAGATGTAAGCATTATTTATCATACTTAGTAAACAAAATGAAAATTATTATTAATTACAGGTTAGTATAGTAAATTGATAATATATAATCATTATTTACTAAACTTACCATGCCTGTTGGTAAGTATAAATAATTAATGGTAAGTATAGATATTTTCCAATTTATCATATTTTCCACAGCGTTATACATATACTTGTACATTATATGATTACATGCAGAATATATTCAAGTAATTCAATTAATATGTTGCCATCTATATTTAAAAACATTTCATGGATTTTACATATATTTATTATTTATGTCTTTATAATATATTCAATAAACTTTTTTTTAAGTCTGTGATTATCCTTCTTTCTTGGTGTTTATGAGTTATACAGCACTCAATATTTGTAAAAAAAATTCTTATTATATTAAGTAAATATGTAGTCATGTGACTAATAAAATAACTATAGCTTAGTTATTTCATTGATAACATTTTAATATTAAAATCAAGCATCCCAAATTTAAATGTTCTTTCTGACTCTTTGGCTGATCTCTGGATTAGCCTGGGGTTTGTAATAAGCAGATGTGCATATAGCATAATAGATGAAATGAAGTCCAATGTTCTCATTGAGTATTTAGTAGCATATAACATTTAGCATTACATAAAAATTGAAATGTTTACAGACATGTATTGTCATAATAGATATATAATAAGTCACAGTTTAAATCATAACATGTTTATGGTTTATAGGCACATGCATGATCCATGTGTACCTATATACTAATTATAAAAAAAAATTAAAAACTGGATGAATAGCATGACTAAAAATAAATAGCTAGGCAATAAAACAAAAGGGCAATAAGAGAATGGAATGAGGATTGCAGGATGTCTAATTAAAAAATAAGATTACTTAAAGACACAATCTTAATGTCTAAGACGATCCAGGTGTACGTTAGCATAAAAGCCTCATAACAACTTCTTGCATCAGTCTAAGTATTTTAATACAGTAAAGTAAAGACTGATAATGATAACAGAAGTAATTGAATGTTTTATTATTAAAATATCATATATATGAATATTAGAAATGACAGACTGATTCTGCAAGCCATGGACTTTTACCTCTCAGGTTTGATACTCTGCCATTACATTAAACCACATAGAACAATGGAGAAAGGACTTTAATGATGTCATACTGGTTATAAATGGTAGTATACATCGATTACAGGACTCCATTTCTAATCTGTTTAATCACCCATCTCACTGTTTCTAATTTATCATCACTTCAAACATATTTTTCTGTCCAATAACTCAATCAGGATCATTGAAAAGTAAAAATGTTGATCTACCAGTCTTGGTTTATAAGATTGGACAAGGATCAAACAATTTTCTCAATTGGTTAGAGCATTACCTTAAAATTCAATACTCAAGAATTTAAGAGTCCAGGTTTGAGTCCCATGCTAGTACTGTCACTGGTCAGGCCAGCAACACCTGAAGAAGAGGGGAGAGTAATACCTCTTGAAAATTTGTGCATATACTAACTGTTTGATGTGCTATTACTAACAGTTGAATGTATTTGGAATATTTAAAATAAAGTTAAATTTTTCTAAAGACATTCAATACTCATATTAGATGATGGAAATAGTCCAATATAAAAATACAACTTTAGTATCTTCTTCATTACTTCAGTTGTGAACTTTTTGAATATCTTTTTTCTACGATACAAACATGAACTAATATTTTTTTAAATCTTTTTATGCATCTGATAAAAATATTAGATAGTACATGCATGCATAGTAAAATAATATGATTACCAATTTTCATGAGCATATTTAAAAGATGCTCATTGGGTAGAAGTAATGCATTTTCTTGCTGTGATCCTGACCTGAGTTTAAATCTGTCCAATAAAGCATGATTTATTTTTTAGGTTTTAACTAAAATTAGAATTGTTTTTTTTTTAAATATTCAGCATATATCCATCCCAATTGATCATTTGATATTGGTCAGTCAATGGGTATCATGTTATTGTTAATTAAAATAGTCAAATAAGAATGAAAAGCAACTTAAACTCTCACTGCTAGCACTTGGAACACTTAGAAAATGGGGGATTATGCTTTTCTTCTTCCTTGTTAGAGGCTGTTAGAAATCTTTTGTTTTTTAATAAGACTGTTTAAAGCTTTGGCTTTGTTTTTCCATTCTATTATCAGACTAGTGTTAATATATATTTATTTTTCATTTAGTTTTTAATGTTTATTTATGTGATAGTAATGAATAATGCCCTGTGTGGACTTTTGCAATGATAGAGAGTCTCAGATTTCGTAATTTAAGATTCTTAAGTCAATTCAAGCTATGGCACTTCCAGCTCTCAGTGTTCTTGTGAACCCTTGAGCAATAAAGCCATTTGATTGGTTAATTTATACTGAATAATATTAAAAAACATAGTAATTACCGATCATAGTAATAGCAAAGTTCTTCTAACAGACATACAAATGTTATTTCATTGCATAGGGTTAAACAATTATTATTAAATTAAAGGGGGTTTGAACCCATACTTTCAAACTCCCTTCAGTCACTCACTCCATTTTATACAACTGATAACACATGATCACATCCATGTGAAAAAGATGAATTCCAATATAAGCATTTCATGTTATTCCAGCACTCATCAGTTGATCTGGATCTTCATCTCCCACACATACATATAATCATTGCTCATTTTATATCAAAACAACAAATCTTCAAATTTTAATAAACAATCTCCACTCTCCAACTCTTTAACCATCCTTATCATTCAAAGTCTGATGATGGCATATTCAAAGTCCTTGTTTATCAATATTGTTGTCATACCCATGTTGACCATAAGTCATTCTGATCCTCATATGTGGGACCTTAAGACCATTTAAGTATACAGAAGAGGATGGCAGAATTCAGGTTGAATCTTTAATATTTGCATACAAGTATAGTATATATACTTAAACTATATAAACTTAGAGAGGATTTAAACACAGATTTTCAAGCTGCCTTCAGTCATGTGTATCAGTTGTGTAAGATAAAGTAAAACAACTGAAGGGAGCTTTAAAGTCTGGGTTCAAACCTTCTCTAATTATATCTAGCTTAAGTATATATACTATACTTGTATTTAAATATTATAATTATTATTTAGTATTGGATATTTTAAAAACATCTTAACTTTTTAATAAAATATCATAAAGGATTCTGACACGAATCCAACTGGGGGATAGATTTACTAGAGTCTGCATCAATTCTATCACTATAGCCATAGTTTGCAGTCACTAACTCCATAGTTTATGTTTTGTTTTTGACTACATTTGCATAGATTTGTGGGTATTAAATTCTATTTATGAAGAAGATAAGCATAAATATGGTGGATTGTTCTAGATCTGTTGATAAGAGAGTCCACTTTTTTATACCATAATTCTTCAAGTGTAGATTTTCTATTGATCATCCTAAAAGGTAGACTTGATTATAAATGAGTCTTAGGTGTGATGAAATTATAACCTGGTGAATATTGTGCCCTGTTTGAAGAAAAAGTTTTCACATTAAACTTCAGGATAACAACTTAAACATTACCATGAGAAATATTACTGGTGAACTCAACTGTATTCCTTTACTTTGATTTTTTTTCTCATATTCTTTCATCAAATATTAGGGAAAAGTTGCTTCACAGAAAATATGTCAAAAGCTGTCTTCCCAAGTAACTCAAGATTAATATATACTGACATAATAAATACTGTAATTGGTATTTATAAATAACATACATCATATTTCAATAGTGAATTAATTTATATTATATGATCTACTGAAAAGCAGATTTTACGATTTTAAAGAGACCCTTGATAAATATGCAGAAATAAAAATATAAAAAAAACACATGATTATTTACAAGGATTTTTGGTACGCACACACACAGCTCTTAACAAAATCTTCAAGAAAATATTCCAATTAATACTGTCGGAAAAAGTTTCAAAAGAAAAAATAAATAAATACTTATAATCAATCTCAAAAGAATTAAAGATGTTGAAGAAATGAATTGAATTCTAAGTAAGATAGACACTTGTTAATTAAAAAAATTCCAGTGCATAATAAAATAAAATGATTCTTTTCTTCAGTAATTCCCATTTAAATTATAGTGGATAATTAAACCAAATTAAAAATATTAATTAAAAATAAACAATTTTAAACTTTATTATAAATGTTTTTAAACTAAATAAACTTACATAAAAATAATTTGATAATAAATATTTATATTTTTAAATAAATCATAAATTATAATTTAAATTTTTTGGAATATCAATAATAAAATAAAAATTAACGCTATACGTCATATAGAAAATGGAGTTAGATTGTTTATTGCAAACTTGCTAATTGTTCTAATGAAAATAGTACAAATAAAACAGAATATATATACTCTAAAGTATATAAGTAAATATAAATAATAATAGATGAGTAGTTGAAATATTAAATTGGGTTTCAAGAGAATTAAAAGACCTAGAAAAAGATCACATGTGAGGTAGATAGATGAAATAAGGAAGTATACTGAGGTGATGTGGAGAAGAAAGCATAGAGATCGGAGAAGATGAATTAAATTTGGAGAGACCTGCTGCAGTGAATCAATAATGGTCGAAAATGACGATATAAGTAAATTAATAATTTTTTTAGAAGTATTAATATAGCTGAAAAAATTGTAACAAAAAAAGTTTAAAAGCTCCTATGTACCAACCTCTATCAACGCACATGGGGATGAATAAATATGGATTTAAAAACATTGTAATGATGAAAAGAAAATGGGAAAATATGTTATTTATTATTAATTATCATTACATATGGATATGAAGCTTGGTAGTTGAAGTAAAAAAAAATGGAAAGAGAATTAATAACTACAGAAATGAATAATTGATGAAGATCTGAAGGCTGTCAAACAGAGAGAGAAATAATGAATATTGAATACACTATAGTAAATGACAACAGAACAAAACAATTGGAATGATATAGACTATACAGAAGATATCAGTTATTAAAACAAATATTAAAGTAGATATCACCAGGAAAGAGAAAACAAAGACATTCAAAAAGAGTTGGAAAGAAGAAATAAATAGAAAAATTAAAAACAGAAATTTGCAAGAAGGTTTATGGAAGGATAGAGAGGCATGATAATTAGAAATTAAAAGATGCCATAAAGCATTATAGATGAATAAAAAGAAGAGAAATATTAATTAAAGCATAATCTAGTGATTGTCTTTATAATTACATCATCATTAAAATGATCAAACATTGATACACTGAACTGAATTATATGAATATTTTGAAAAATATCCATCTTGAATTTCTTACTATCAATGTCTTTATTTCTGCAGGGAAAAACTTTACATGATGAAATAAGTTTCTTATTATAGCTGAAATTAAAAAACTTACAATTATTTTTTGTTTTATTACATTGGATTACAGAAATAAATCAATACAGTTTCTGTCACATCATTACCGACAATTTTGACAAAGGGAAATTTTTTTCAAATCTTACAACTACGACTTTTCTAAAATGACATACTGTATTCAATGCTATTTACCTTACAACTCAAATATTTTTTTGCTATAATATACTTAAAGAACTTAGACATCTAGTTGTTACCCCATCTAATACTTATCTCAGTTATTTAATATTTTCTCATTATGTGAAAATTTATAGTCACAGGCAGATTTAGAAACTGTTTATTTGTTTTAATGTTATTTTTTCTTTTCTTTCTTTTAGGATAGTTTTCCTTAAAAATAAAAATTATAAAAAAATTTATAATAAAAAAAAAGTTAAATAAGTTTATTTGTATTTTATAAATTACAACAAAAAAAGCATTTTAGAATAATTTTTATTTTCTGTATATACAATCCCATAAACCATTTGCATTTGTTTTATTTTGTCTTAAAAGATTGTTAATAGTTTTATAGTTATCTTATTTTTAAGTATTGTATAAGGACAATTTTTATAGCAAAATGTTTCTATAATTCGTGTATAGCCTCTAAATAATCTATTGATTATTTGATGTTTTCCATGTTGTCCAAGCATATCTTTCAGTCTTATTATATTACTTCTATTAAACCTATACAGTTTTTTTGAGTAGTATGTTTTTATATAGTATTTTTTTTTATTCTCACTATGATTTTTTTATATTTTACATCAAGTAAGTGCTAATAAATTATATAGTTCATTGTATAAAACAAATAAATTCGATTTAAACTAATATTAATTAAAGGAAATTAAAGAAAAAATAAATGAAAACATTGAAATGGTAGAGTAAGCATTTGGCAGATTTAATACTAAAGAAATTATGACCCTATGTTTAAAAATGAAAGTTTTGATGAAAAAATATCCATTGTTCTACCTGGTGGCAATTTTTATAATCAGTCAACATTTGATTTTATTGTGTAAACCTTTGTCTATATTAGAATTCAATAAATTGAGTTTCATTTGTTAGAAATTTAAGTTTACAAATACAAACATCTTTAAAAATCATATTTAAATTTAGAAAATACACTTGGGTCTCTTTTTTGCACGGACTTATTTAACACAATTTTGAAGTTACGCGATTCATGTTTCACCAGAAGTCGAACTCCAACAATGAAGCTATTACTTTAAATAATAAATTTTGCGCACTTACATCTCAAAGATTAATTACGTTGTCACCAGAAAACCGTTGACACAACATGAGTGTGAAGTTAGCACTAATTGTTTGCAAACGAACGTGTCTTTTGGCAAATAGCTATAATACTTAAAACGTGTATAAAAAAATGTAAATTACTATACTGTAAATTATGCATGAAAATATATTATTTTGAATAAAATTAAATATTATAGTTAAAAAAAGTTTGTCTTTATCAATTTTTTTCAAATTTGAAATTTTTTATTAGTCATATTTTATTTCCTTATTTTTTTTTTTTTTTTGCTCAAATTTTAAAGTAATTTTACATTGGTGCTTTGCTTTTATGCGAATTTTGAAAAATCACAGACCGCATTCCCCCTTTTTCAATATAAGTTACGTCTACTTTTGCGCGATTTCATTTGCACGTGTTTTCTGAGGAACCTATCTATCGCGTAAAACAAGACCCAGGTGTATAGGAAAAAAAGTGAAATGCATAATAAGTATAATTACTTTTTATCTTATTGGTTATATAAAACAAAGACTCACGGCTTTATTGCTCATGTCATAGGAAGTTTGAGGGCCAAACCTGCCAGCCCAAGAATTGATCCTTGAGCCTCCCAATCCCAAATTGGATGCTCTACAACTCTGCCAAAATTATGCAAAACACTGAGTATATAACATTATGCTATTGAAAAGGAAAATTTAAAAGAGTCTTCACCAAATGAACTTTATTTGTAAAACATGAATGAATTTTTGTTAAGTCATTGAAATTCTGTTCTGAAATTTAAAATTTGTACTTATATTTATTTAAATATTATGAAAATTATATATTCCATAGATCATTAATGATCATACTTCCATTTTTTTTGTTATTTTAAGCTTCTTTAGTTGCATTTTTTAGGATGAAATGTATTTTAAAAAAGATAAATTAGACTCACCAAAAAACATTTTTGTATAAATAATATAGAAATATTTTATAAAAATAATCATAAATATTTAAATAAACTATGGGGAAAAATGCATTTTAGTGATCATTAACAATGAAGAAATTAGTACACAATTGTTCCCACACCTGCTCCCTATTAATTAGTCACTGATAGGTGGGATTCAGTTACTTTGTAGTTTCTTTTAGCTGAAAACTTCTGAAGACTTTTGCCTTCTCAGACTTTTTTTAAAAATAATAAATCAATATGGTTTTTGCGATCCAAATGAATGCAAAATTGACAAAAAGATTCCATAAGTAGCCATGGAAGAGCAAACAAAAACTGAAGAACCATCAAGATATATTCTACCTTTTTTATAGCTTTAAACTTCCATTCTACTTTAGTTTATAAAATATAAAATTTGAATTTAAAATTAAACAAATATTAAATAAGATAAAATTTTGAATCTAAACTTGTATTATAACTTAGTTATGCCATTTAGTGTAATCTAGATCAACTTCTTCCTGCTGAAAGCAATAAGATAGAAACTAGTCTGGAGATATTATATAGGAAGCCCTGGATAAAGATTTATTAAGCACTACAATTTGGTACCTACTGATTGCTAAATCTTACACTAGATAAAAAAATTTGCTGCTAAAACATTGTGTAAACTGGGGTCATGTGATAATATCTTAGTGGTTTTATTATAACTTTCTGTAAAGATTGTAAAACTTAAATGGTGAAGGTATATAGCAAGAAGATATTATAATCCATAAACTACAACAATTTCCACCAGAATAGCAAAAGATATGTACTTTTGGAAGAGAAATGATAAAATCAGATTTTCAGGATAATTAGGGATTATCCAAATCTGTAGGGGAAAAAATTGAAGTGACCTTTTCCTGAAGAAAATAATTAATAGATAATGATGATGATGATCTAATTACTATATTGACAAATAAATAATTTAATTTGTTAAGTTATTACATTCAAAATTTGAACTCAGACCTTTAAGATCCCTACATTTAGCCACTCTATGGTATACAGCCCGATACATATGACCACATATATAGGAAAAAGATAAATGATCTCCAATATAAATATTTCATGCTAAAGCAGCACTAATCAGTTGGTTCAGCTCCCACACACACATATTATCTGTGCTAAGGGTATATTAAGGTAGCAAATCTTCAAACTTTAATGGATATGCTTCAATCTTCTCCACCCTCCAACTCTTCAGTCAGCCATATCATTGAAAATCTCATGATGGAATGCTCAAAGCCTTTGTTGATGCTAATATTTTGTTGTACCCATGTTGACTTTTAAGTCACTCTGACCCCTCATATATAAGATCTTAATATGTCCTTTTAAATACACAGAAGATGGATTGGCATTTATGTGGGGAGTCAGAGTGACTTAAAGTCAACATGGGTATGACAATAACATTGGCATCAACATGGGCTTTGAGTACCAACATCAGATTTTGAACAATATGGATGACTGAAGAGTTGGAGAATGGAGAAAACTGAAACTTATCCATTAAAGATTGAAGATTTGTTATCTTAATATAAACTGAGCACTGATTATATATATATATATATAATTAAAACAAGTTATAAATTTCATAATTTGCTTTTAAGCTTGCATTTTATGATCACTAGAGGGAGCTTACCAATAGCTCTAAACAAGCTTTGTTTTTATAAGTGTCAAAAGAGATAGAGATTTTGAATTCTATCTCTTTTGGCAACTTATAAAAATAAATCTTGTTTAGAGCTATTGGCAAACTCCATCTAGTGAATATATATATATGGGAGATGACAATTTGAACCAACTGATGGGTGCTGGTTCATCATAAAATATGTATATTGACGATTATTTATCTTTTTTGCCATGTCTGTGATCATGTGTATCGGTTGTATAAGTTGGAGTGGATAGATGTAGGGTTCTTGAAAATCTTGAGTTCAAATCCATACTAAATTCAGTATAGACTATATTTGTATTTAGATATTACATTCAAAATAAGAACAATAATTTTAATCAATATTAATGATTAACTTTTAAAATTAGAGGTTGTAAAACATTTTATGAGAATCTATTCTAGTTATAATTTTGTTAATTTAGATTTTTTTCTGAATATGCTAAAGTTTTGAATACTGCACTTAAAGGTATTATAAAATCTAATTTTAAAACTGTATAATATGAGAAATCTTTGTTTAACCTATATTTGCAAAAATATTTAAAGATGCACAGCACCCCATTTATGTATAATCTTCATATATATTGTAATGGATTATTGTAATGGATTACGATATGGCATATCCTATAGATATAATGAGAAAAGAATGTGCAAAACTTTGGATGACAAATGTAATGGATTGGAATATGCATATAAAGAAAGGTCTTAACAATTTAAATGGATCCAATCATTGGGAAAACCAAATGTAATAGATAGTATAATTTAAATGAAGAAAGATAAATTACCCCAATCATTAGGTGGCAAAGGTAATGGATTACATTTATACACATGTGGTGAATCTAAATACCTACGCCTAACACGTTGCACACTAAATGTAATGGATATTGTTTATTCCAAATACTATGGATCAAATGTAATAAAAGCACTTTACATATGAAAAGAAATAAATTAGCCCCAATCATTGAGGAACCAAAGTGTAATGGATAACATTATCTAACTATTTGGATAAATTGTTTATGAAATAAATGTAAAATCATACAGAGCAATAATAATAAGACATCATTATAATTTAATCTCAGGGTTAATTTGACTAACTAACAATATATATATATATATATATATATATATATATATATTAAGGGAATTTTATTGAATCCAATATACACATTAAATAATTAAACTTATATATATCTAAATATTTCAACTAACACTGACTTGTATAAAGGACTTTAAAATTAAATAATAACTAAAATACCAAAATTCTTATTC
The DNA here is from genome assembly GCA_028023455.1 of Epiperipatus broadwayi. Taxonomy (NCBI): domain Eukaryota; kingdom Metazoa; phylum Onychophora; class Udeonychophora; order Euonychophora; family Peripatidae; genus Epiperipatus; species Epiperipatus broadwayi. Next base: position 3,576,267 of record JAQFVV010012419.1, read on the forward strand.
ATTAAATTATGAATTTACTAAACTTCATAATGGCTCTGGCACTAAAAAAAAAAAGAATAAAATATTAATACATTTCCAAATAAAACACAAAGTCATTCCTTATAAAACAAATGGTATATACTTTATTTTTAAGTTATGGTTTGATTTTTAAATAGTATCTGTATTTTAATATTTTTTTAAAATATAAACCAAATACAAAAAAAAAATATTATATACTTGCAATAAGTATATATTAAATAGACAAAGACATATTTGTACTCAATAAGTATACATTAGTATAAACACAAACCAATATTTATATTTGCCAAATATTCCAACATTTTTTTAAAAAATTATAATTTAAATCAAATAAATAAAGATATATTGTGTACAATAAATATATGTATTGGTGTTTATATTTTTACATAAGAGTTATTAGATGAAGTTAAAATAAAAATAGATAAATAAATAAGTAAATAATTGACTGGTAAAATATTATAAAATTAATAAAGTAGATAAAAGATATGCTCTCAAAGCTAGGTTAATTGATTGTATAACACTACATCTAAAGAAATCATCAAAATTCACTCCACTACACTATAAAAGGTTTACACACTATATCCACTTTTGAACCATGCTTACTACTATAAGCATTAAATACTCAAATTTATTATTTATAATGAGGCTCACTCAGGCCTATAAATATAATATTTCTTTGGCTACTCAACCAATTAGTGTTAACTTATCACTTAATATAAATATGTGACATTTCACATAATCTTTTATTTGTTAATATATATATATATATATATATATATATATATATATATATATATATATACATATATATATATATATATATATATATATATATATATATATATATATATGCATACACAAAAAAAATAATAATGACAATTTCTGACTGGTACAAGAATATTTATTAGTATCTTTAAATAACTTTTAATAAATCAATTCGATCCATCAACCCCAAGAATACATCTAATTATCAAATAAATAAATAAAAAATATTAAAAAGATTAAGATATATAAATAATAAAAATTTTGATAGTAAAATTTGTAAAATAAATTTTAACTTATTATAGAAGTATATAATAATTCATATGCAATTAAAATTTATACTCTTTGTACTTAATATTGATTTTAACGACATTTATAAAATATTTGTTTTATTAACCTTTTAACCGCTAATTATATTATTGGTTGTATGAGGTAAAAATCAAATCTTTTAATTGGCCAACTCACAAACTGAAGACAAAGCCTATTGTTAAAACATATTCGCCTATAATATTAAATTCAACTCAGATACATTTATAAAAAGTATATTACTAATTTTTCAGGTTATGAAGAGAACGAAAGTTCTTTCAAAAATAAATTGCTATTTATTTATTCTAAAATATTCAATTTCGGCAACATAAAAGCTATAATATAAACAAAAAGGTCGACTTTTACGTTATAGAAAAGTAAATATTTCTTTTTACTAAATCTTAAATATTTTTACTAAAATCTTCAATATTTTTCGAAAATAATTTTGTTTTTTTATTATTCTCTCTGAAAATAATTTGTAATTTCCATAAATATAATTTTATAATACTTTAAATCATATTCGAAATGAAAATCTCAGCATTTTTCTTTATTTTCTTTGATCAGGCGGTTTCTTTGTTCTTTCCAGCCAATCAGAATGTCTTTTTCGGTTGAGAGCATGCTAAGAACCAATCACAACTCATGTTCTTTCTTTGTTTAGGTTTAAATGCATTTTTTTTTATTTTTTACTTGTAAAATAATTCGGAAGAGGGCACCATCTTACAGAACTTTTAAAAACCTATTCAATACCTCTCAAACGAATATTTTAGCATAAGAACTGGCAGCATTAGAGTGACGTCAGATGTCGACGAGGAGCTTCGTAAGAGGCGGGAAAAGGGTTAAAACAAGATGCGTTAAATAGAATAAAATCAATACTTATAATTAACACATCATTTTTTTAAATTAAAAAAAATATATCAATCTCAAATATATATATATAAACATATCATTTAAATTATAAAATTATTTATTACCCTTTAAAGTCCAATTATTTTGTTATTTTACTTTTTTTCTTCTTAATACTTGAATGCATTCTAGCCAAGATTGAATTTTGAGAAAATATCATGTTAATGAAAACTGTCAGTTCCCAAAGGCATGTATATTTTATTTTCCAAGATTACTTTCCTTAAAAAAAATTGAAATGTTGAATTTAATATATTGATTAATTCCAGGTGCTTCCAAATTGTTATTGAATTTATCATTGTAGATCTTTAGATAACTATCTTAAATTTTCAGCTTAAGATGCAGTATAAATTCATATGTTGAGTTATGGCTTAATTTTTTTTTTTATTGAGTTAGGATAAAAAAAAGAAGATCACAGTTAACCCTTGAATTGCGATATATAAACTATTCACCCCACCATTATTGATGTGTTTACATGCAATAGTTTATCCAATTATTCTGAAGAATGGCGATTCTGAAGAAACAAAGTACAATTAATTTTTCTCCTTCAGTTTTTTTAATAATAATTTTAATAATGGCGATCTTTTTCTGTTGTTGTTGTTCTTTTTTTTTTCACGTGCCACTTAACAAGTAGTTTTGACAACAATTGTTGACATATGTTTTTAAACAATAATATTCGAAATAAAATAATATTAATCATATAAAAAAAAATATTACATCAAAAATTTATTTGATAGCTTTAAAAAAATAAAAAAATAGATAAATAACAACATTGCATTTTTTTAATAATCACTTAAAATAAAATATTTTTTTTTATAATTAACAATTTATATGTTTTTATTTATAAGATTAATATATATACATATTAATTAGAATATGTCATTATTACCATTTAAAATCTCACCACAAAAAATAATAATAATAATAATTAAAGCCATGTACCATTAATAAATAAACAAAATAATAAATCCAAACAACAATAACTATAACTAATAACCATAAACAATAATTGCAATAAATATATAAAATCAAATCAAAGATATTTTTTTAAACCAAAAATAACACTTTATTAAAATAAAGATGGATTTGTTGGTCTTTTACAATATATATATATAATACAAAACCATAAAACAGTACAATATTAGATAAAATCCAAATTTTACCAAAATCCTTACACGACCATGGTTTCATCTACTAAACAAATAGATCTTGTCAAATCAAAATAAAGAAACAATATATATATATATAACAAATAAAACTTCCCATAATTCATTTTAAAAACCAACTTCTCTTTATATCAAAAGATATATATATATATAGTATTTACATATAGTATATAAATGTGTTATACATATTTTTAACAAGTATATATATATACTAATTACTTAATGAGTATGTTAATAATTTTATTTCATCAAATATTTAAGCTATAGTAAATCTATTTCATGAAATAAATGAGTCCAAATACATTACTAAGACAGTTAACAAGCAAGATAGCCAAAGAATCAATTAAAACAAATCTGTAAATAATGAACATCTTTTGTACATCAATGATAATCTATTTTATCAGATAAAAGATAATCTTTTAAGTAAATCTGTAATTATTGCTTATCTTTAATTATATCATGATGAATATGATATTGACATTCCAAAAGGAGGGCATCATTTGATTCTTTGGTGGTCTTATTTATAAATTGTCTTAATAAGGCATGTAACATGTTTGTTCTGTGAAATAAGCTCATTTTTACTTACTTAAACATTTGCATGTATTAAAATGCATATTATTATATGTTTTTCTATTTTTCACAAATTTCAGTATCAACTATAAGTCTCAGTATCCAAAGCATGGCTTGAAACCCAATCCATGGGTGCAATAAGTTTAAGGATATATGTACAACAATTCAAATAAAAATATATAAAATGTGTTATCATTGAAGTTATACTGTCCTATCTTACCCAAAGTGGAGAAATGGAATATACTGAATTGTGAATGCAGGAATGGAGTTTCAACTGTTTAAATCCATAGTCACCTGGTACATGAACATTGTTTATGTAATGAATGTGCAATCAGTAAAGGTCATTAAATTTTCTGTATTGGTCAATGGTTGTGATATGGTCATAGATGAGAGACATACTGTTAAAATTTATACAAAATTTAAAATCTCTCAGCAGTGCTGCAATATTCATCCTCTCACAAAGTGTTAAGAGCGAGTAGATAGCAGACTATCTTCTGTAAGAATGGGATTGGTCAATATTGGCATGGCAATTCAGTTGGGTGATATCTCTAGCTCACCTGATAAGTAAAGGTCTTCATGAAATACATGCATAGTGAGATATGGTGATCAGTGCTTCTGTGTGTATGGATGATCATGATGTATTAGGGTTGGGGTGAGGGATGAATTGATAAAATGAAATAATATACACTGAAACAGACCCATTAGTTCATATATTCTGAATTTACATCCCCCTTCACATTTTAAAATGATTTGATTTAAAAAAAGAAAGTTGACACAGTTATGAAAACAAAATGTATAAATTTAAGTTTTTAAAAAAAGAAGAAGAGAAAAATCAATATTTAAAATGTACAATTAGAAATTAAATGACACATTTAATTAATGAATTTTTATAATTAAAAATCTGTGGTTTCAAATGTTACCGATATAATATTTTTTTTTGTTAGAGCTGAATGTTTACAAATTACAATATAGGATTGCTGTAATTAGTTCATTAAAAAAAGATAGTGTTACTTTCTTGCCTTAGGCAAAAGAAGTCAACATGTTTTTGAAAAACATGTCAGTTGGCATGGGTGAGATAAAAGAGAATAGAAATAGAGGAATCAGACAATTTGAGGCATTTTTTTAAATTAGTGTTTGATTGTTGTAGTTTCTACATAGCTAATCACAGTTTAGAGAACTGGACCAACTAAATTTGGAGCCACCATGGATATTAATTGAAGAAGTGCAGCAGTTAGTAGGAGAAATCTGTGGTTACTGTAAAATGCAATATGAAGTAGCAAATTATCAACATGGAAAACTTGAGAATGTTTGACTAGAAAGAACCCGTCGCTCTCCCTTCCCACACCATGAAGAAGTTATGAAGATGAAAAAACATATCTAAGTGACCACCAAAGAAAATATATACCATTCAGCTCTAAGACAAATCCCTTTTTAATGTGAAGATTTACCAGTGGTGAATCACCAACTGATAAATGTAAAGGTAAGAAAACTCTAGATAACATTTGAAATGTTTAAAGGTATTTATGAAAATGCTGTAAGAAAAGCATTTTGGAAAAATAAAATGAAACATGGTTGTTTAAAATGATTAATTCAACAAAATGATAAAATGTTATGTACCGAAATAATTTCTTATAGAATAATATAATTGTCAATATTGTTATTAAAATAAAAATAAAAAAGTAAATTGAACTATGTTGACAGAAATGGTGAAAGGCAATAATGATTCAAAGTTAGCTCTATAATAAAGTGTATAAAGAAATATATTTCAAATTGCTAACTTTAAACTTGCTAAACAGAATATGAAAATTATAGTATAAGAATTAATTTAGAGTGGACATAACCCGATATGTGTATACTCTGTAAATGCATTATGTTTAACCAAGAAAGAGTTACTATTTTATATACATGAATTTATACACTGGAATTAAATATGTATCTATATGCATGAATTAAATATGCAATTATACACAGAATTTTAAATATGCGTTTATGTACATGAATTAAATATGTATCTATATACACGAATTAAATATTCATCTATATACATGAATTAAATATGCATCTACATAGAGGAATTAAATATGTGTCTATATACATTAATTAAATATGTGAATATATTCGAATATAATTATTGACTACTGAATGATTAGGTGAAAAGTATTAATTCAAATATAAATCAAACTTACCTAATAGTATATTGCAATAGGGAATTAATAGACATGTCTACGAATATGTGCAAATGAGGAGAATATAAATTCACAGAAAGAGAATTTAAACTTGAGAAATGATAAGGGAGGTATCTGTAATGTACACATAATCCCTACTATGTGAATGCTGACAGAACAGGATTATGAAATATAAATGATGGACACTGAATGATCATCAATAATAAGACCAAGCATCAGAGAAGTTACTAATGAAATGAAATAAGTGATCTATGGAACCTGAACTGCAATAAACTATTAGAAGGAATGTTATCCAAATACTGTTATTTAAATAAATTGTGGTTATATAAAACGAATATATTTTGTCAGTTTCATTTTGCATCATTCATCAATCAGTGTACTTGTTCACAGGAATCCCATGTTTCCTGAACTATGTCCAGCGTAACTTGATGTAAGTGAGTAAGGCTATAGTGAGCTGGAACTCTAGTGGCACCGTTTGGAAAACCAAACAAATAAATTTCTAGCTGTTGTCATTCTCTTTAACACTATATCCTCTGATGAGTAGGAAATATTATTGCAGAAAGGGGGATGACACAGCCTTGAGTAATGTCAATATTTTTTTCTTTCTGAAATATGCTCATCAGGAAATAAATCAACCATCAGAGGGGATGGGGAGATCCTAGTCAGTTACAATATATATATATAATATTTTGTTTAAAAAGCTTTTATTTCAGTTAAGGAATGGTGCATTAAAAACCCAAAAATATTTTTTTTCTTGAAGTACTATTTGGGTTGGTATATTTAACTTGAAATAAAAGTGGTGTGTCTGGGGGGGGGGTCCATAAATTGTTAATTCAATGATTATATAAACTAATAGTTAATTCATTTATTGATGTCTTCAATTTTTATTTCAATGTAATTGGATTGGTATATTTAACTTGAAATAAAAGAAGGGGCATCTATAATTTAATTCATTTAATCACTAGTTTTAAAAATGGGGACTGAATTAATGATATTCCTCTCCCTACACACACACACACTTATTTATTTCAAGCTAAATATAACAATCCAATTTTGGTCCATGAAAAATTTTTGGGGGGGTTTTAGAGTATTGCTCTTCAAATGAAATAAAAGTGTTTTTAGAAAATGTTTTTTATATATACTATTTTTTACTTCTTAGTTAAGGGATATTTTGCAACAGATTTTTTGCAACTCTTCATATTAAAATTTAAATATGAAAAATATAAACAATGGCACTGCATGTCTTGTTTTTGAAATGAAATTCATGCATATTAAAAATCGTTTACAAGAATATTTTTTTTGTTTCTTTCTGAAGGCAACATTAAGTTTCAATTAAATAATCAAGAAAAATTAAGATTTCTTCCTTCATTTGTTATTCTCTATATTTTAATTAGCTGCAAATGCTATTTAATGACCATTCAATTTTAGGATATTTTAAAAAAACATACTGCCATCTAGTGAGGCTCACTGAAAACTTATTGAACTGATATCACACCTTTTGAAATTTGGACTATGAATCCTGTTACACTGCACAGCCACTTTGATTGCCCTGAAATATTTCAGGGTGATTACATTATCATCATGTACAAAATTTGCAAAAACAAAATTCAGTAGAAGTGTGTTAAAATTAGATTACAAGATTTAACCTGGACAAACAAACAGAATTTCTAAACAATGTAATATATTGTCCCTGCTTATTTAATAAAAATTGATGTCTAAGCATAGAAGTATTTCATTCGATGATGAAAACAGAGTGCTGTATTTGCAACATATAAATTTCATATGACAATTAATCATAAACTTTTTTCTGAAAAAGTAACATACACTTAAGCAGTTATTTATATGACAGAAAATCGTTTGTGTAGCTTATGGAACATACATTATAAAATAGCATTTATAGACTTTCATAGATCATGAATATTTCTATTTTTCAATATTTTCATTAATGCCCATGCATTTCAATATGCTGTTAATGAGATCAATTCAAATGCTAGATTACAGGATCAAAGCTTGTATTCATACTTGGTTGCTTGAATGTCAAAAGCAACAGACCATAGAATTATTTGATTTATTTTTATTAGTGGATTTGCATAAGATTTCCAGTCTTACACAGAAAATAATAAAACAACTAGTTGTTTCCTTTAATATTAGTCTGAAATATGACCCAATTCCATATTATTTAGGTGTGACCTTGGATAGTAGTCTAACTTATTTTCCATATTTACCTAAGGTTAGATAAAAATTATTTTCTAGGAGTAACCTTCTTGGAAAGCTGGTTGGCTCTCCTTAGGGTTGTGACACAAGTATTTTATGGGAAGCTTTCTAGAATTAGCCTTTTCTGCTGAAAATTTTGTGTCTCTGTTCAGAAAAAAACTTATTATACTAAACTTCTAGATATTCAATTAAATATTACTATGTGGAATATTACTGGCATGGTCTACTCCTTTGCAGTGGCTTCCTGTTCTTTTTCCATATTCATTAACCAGATATCAGATCATAGATTGCCTCAAACAACATATACAAAAACTGTTAAATAGATCAGACTTCACAATTACTCATGACATAGTTTCACCATCTAAAGCTTCATGCAAATTATGATCCATATTTTGGATGTCCAACCAAGAATAAAAGAAATGTAGTATAAAAAATGGAAATTTTGGTGAGATTTTAAATACATTTATTTGTCCTGATCCAACAAGGATGCCATGTAGATTTGATCTTCATAGATGAAACTGGAATCTGATCAATAGATTCAAGACAATGTGTGGTTGTTGAGTTAATCTGCTTTATAAATGGAATTTATCATCCATTGATCTTTATAAATGTGGACAGATACAAACTAGAGACCATTATCATTAATCACTATCAGATTTTAGCTATGGTGGCAGAATTAAAGGACTTAATAAAGTCATTAGTGATTTCTATCTTCTGGTTGGAACCAGTACAGGTTTTATCTTCTGGTTGGAACCAGTACAGGTTTTATTATACCTTGCTAAAAGTTAAGCAATCTAAATCCATATGCTAAAAAAATAAATATTAAAGAAAAATAATAATAACTCAACTTTATAACTGAACATCAGAAAAACATCTCACAATCAGAATATAATTTTTGAAGTAACATCTCACAATAAGAATATAAATTTTTGAAGTAATAGATTGAAACACAATTTTACTCTGTGATATTTTGTAATAATCATGGACAATAGATTATTTTCTTTTTTTGTAAACTGGCTCACAATATTTGGGGTTGTTCTACAAATAATTTGCAGATAGCTTCCTTAAAAGTAACCCATTTTGTCTTACTGTACTCTTGTTAGAAGCTCACAACATAATTCTGGATATTTAATTAAATATTATTATGAAAAACATTACTAATATGCTCAAGTCTACCCCTTTGTTGTTAATTTCCATTTTTTTACATATCCCACTACTATATATCAGAAAAAAGGTTGCCTCAGAGAAAGTGTATAAGAAACTGTTAAATAGATCAACCATTAAGTTTTACAACCTAAGTCTCATCTCAAATCAAATTCTCTCTTCTTGATGTTGACCAATAATTTTCCCAAACTAATAAAAAATGATAATGTAAACATATGGACTTCATCTGGATTTGCTCTTCTTAAATGTCACTGGAAAAGCATCAATAGATTCAGGACAATCTTTATAGATGTCATCCAAATACAAATCATGAACCACATAGTAAGTGGCTATGAAATATATTGATACAATTGTAGAATTGAAGATCTTAATAAAGCCACTAATTTAATCAATCTTCAGATTGGAATCTCTATATTTTCTTTATGGTATTTTAATATAGAGAGCTCAAACAAGCTCCTAATTTATACATGCAGTAAGAGAAAATATTTAAAATCTCTATCTGGAATGTTTTTATGGACCACCTCAATGAGGAGCTAGAACATCCAGACCCTAGATCTAAAATTGGTCTGGGGATAGGAACATTCCAGATAGAGTCTTTAAATATTTTCTCTTACTGCATTTATGAATTAAAAGCTTGTTTGAGCTTTTGGTACGCCCTCTATATTACATATTTGTAAATACAAGTTTATAAAAGCAATATCACGCTATATATGACTTGCTTTATGGTATTTTGTTAATCATTATGCTGTTTTAAAAAATAATAACAATAATAATTTAAATACCACATAAATAAATGAGTAAAATAATTAATATTTTTCTTACTACAATAATGATGATAGCTTAAATAGTAAAACAAAAAAGAAATTACAATTTAATTTAGAAACATCAAAGTCTGATAACAACTCCTTCAAATAAATATATTAATTATTACTAATCATTTACTGTGCTAAAGATTATCTTATAATTTTTAGCCCAGGTATATTCTTTAAACTTTAATTGAAGATTAATATATCTATTAATTATTAAACATAACAATATGGAAGAATTCAACTGCATCTATCTTTTTTATGTGTATTTCTTTTTTATTCTCAAAGATATTCTAAAAAGTACAATGTCAATTGTTTACATTGAAAAAGTAAGGCAGAGAATAGAAAAACGGTTCTCAACTTGTGGGTCATGATTTTTTTAAGGGTCGAACAACCCTTTCACAGGGGTCACTTAAGACCATTGGAAAACACATATTCAATTCATAACAGTATCAGAATTAAAGGTTGTGTCACCCCAACATAAGGAACTGCATTAAAGGGTCATGGCACTATGAAGGTTGAGAGCCACTGGAAAAAAATATACTGGAGAAATACAATTAGACAGGATATTGAAGTATTTCAGAAAGAAATGTTTTCTGCTGAAGAAATTCAAAGACAGCATTGTAAAATATCCAGTAAACATAAAAATAGAAAAACATGTTCTACAAGTGGAGTATTTGTGATTCCCAAATTGATTTGTACATTCACTACAAAACTCATTTCTAGAACAGTTTTTTCCTCTCACACTTTTTTTTGTATTTAGAATAGTTACACTCATTTAGAAGTGGCTGTCTATTATTCTCAATATCTTTTTTAAATATACTTAAAAACTTACCCATCCCACATTTTTTAAGCATATGAAAAGAACACCAGAAAGTTCAAATGATCTCCAGAATAAATCTCTGTGTACATTTAACTTTTTCAAAAAACAAATGACTCTATTCATATTAATAATTTTTATTAGTCATTCATAAGATTAGAGATTATACAATAATACAAAATATTTCTGTCATGTAATGTAGTGAAATATTACACTACAGAAATATTACTCTCTATTCATAGGTTTCAAGAATGCATAGTAGAGGGAAAGTTTTAAGAATATTCAAATCAATATCATTAACCATGTGGGTGGTTGTACGAATATTACTACGATTCTTAAATCTCATTTCATCAATTAACAACTTTTCAACAATTCATGTATTCTTTTCCTCCATAAGCATAAAATACCTATGTAAACATGATGGACACTATTCAATATACGATTTTAATGGATACATTACTCTATATACATCTTTTGATTGCTCTATAGATCTAGAATTATATTGTGATATAACACATAATACAAGCATCTGGTTACTACATATACATTGAAGTTTCTGATTTTGGAAAGTAATGATGAATTTTTTATGCAAAGCATTGGAAATCCTGGAGATTTGCACTGTGATTTTAAATTTAGCAATTATTATGACATTGGATTGTTAACAGTTGTACCTCATCATATGGATTGTGCTTCTAGTTTTATCATTTGATTTTTACCAATAGTTAAGGACCTCATGGATTAAGGCTTCTAGTTTTTTATAAGTTGTCTGGAAGCTGAAACATGATGGACAAAATTCAAGTTCCCAAAAAGTTCAACTGTGATTTGAACATTGGATTGGGGCTACTGTGTCACTCATCTTTGCAGTCTTGAGGACTGAGTCTGTTGCTTGAAGAGCTCCCAGGGTTTGCTTCTTGGTCTTGGAGGGGGGCTGGGATGTGGGTGTGTTGGGTTCTAGTATGGGCTTCAGATGAGAGAGTATGGAACTTGGGAAGATTCCTGGGGCCTAAACTCTGCTTCTTACAGGGGGTACTGGGATGTGAGTGCTATGAAGATTAGTATGGGTTTCATCTTTCTCATCTTCAGGGCAGTGGAGATGATGTGATGCATTGTGGTTTTGATCTCTTTGTTCTCTATGTGATTCATAGGTTGGTTATTAGACTATGTGATAATCTGTAGATGGCATATGATGTAAGCATATGGGATTTACATTTTTGATTAGTGCTGCAGCATTGCCTGTCTTGGCTGTGAGGATGAGAGAATCTCATGCTTGGGTGACTCATGCCAGAGAGTTCTACTATGGTTTAAACTTCAAATCGGGGCTGCTGTGTCACTCATCTCTGCCATCTGGATGGCAGGTTCTGGTGCTTGGAAGGTCTCACAAGCCTGGGTTTTGAAGGGATCTGGATGCTGTGGGGATTAGTAAGGGCATTGGATGAGAGAGTCTGAGCTTTGAAATACCCCAAGGCCTGGTTCCTAGTCCTTAGGAAGGGGAGCTGGGACATGGGTGCTGCAGGGATTAGTACGTGTTTTCACTTTCTCACCTTCTGGATGGTAGAGATGATGTGATTCTTGGTAGCTGTGATCTATCTAGTTGCCATTAAGGTCAGGGGTTATTTAGTAAACTATGAGAGTAGCTATGAATAGAAAGATATATGCATATACAATTCAAGGTTTTTCTGTTCACTCGGTAAATCAAGTTCTGCATTGTAAATCATACTTTAAATCTTGTATATCACTACATATAACATGTAAATTCAAAGATTAATATTATGTTAATAAATCATATTTTGAGAAAAAAATATTAAATAAACATTATCTTGTTAGAAAACGTTATAAGTTCTCAAAAGAGTTCAGTCATATATTTTTTTATAGAACTAACAAACTTTGTATTTATATATTGGATTATTTCCATCATCTAATATGAGAATTGAATGTCTGTAGAAAAATTTAACTTTATTTAAATATTCCAAATACATTTAACTGTTAGTAATAGCACATCAAACAGGTTAGTATATGCACAATGTTTTGAGAAGTATTTTTCTCCCCTCTTTTTCAGGTGTTGCTGGCCTGACCAATAACAGTACTAGCATGAGAATCGAACCTGCACTCATATATTCTTGAGTATTGAATTTTAAGATAACACTCTAACCAACTGAGCTGTACTAGCATGGGAATCAAACCTGGGCCCTTAGTTTCTTGAATATTGAATTTTTAGGTAACACTTTAACCAACTGAGCCATCTTGCCAAAGGGTCAGTTGGTTAGAGCATTACCTAAAAATTCAATATTCAAGAATCTAAGAGTCCAGTTTCGATCCCATGCTAGTACTGTCAATGGTCAGGCCAGCAACTCCTAAAGAAAAGGGGAGAATAAAATCTCTCAAAACATTGTGCATTACCTGTGTGCTATTACTAAAAGATGAAGGTATTTGGAATATTTAAATAAAGTTAATTTTTTCTGAAGATATTCAATACTCATATTAGATGATAGAAATAGTCCAATATATAAATATAACTAAAATACCATCATCACAAATTTTCAGGAAAACACCAACAAATAAACTTCTTTATTAACGCGTATAAGCGCACATATAACGTCTGTTACATTATATATATATATAAGAAGTATAAACGGTTAACTCTTTTTTAAATAAATATTAATAAATACGTTTGTAATAATAACTCTATAAAACTTTTATCACAACAAATCTTTCGAGAGGTTCTTATCTTTTACATAATTAAACTTTTAACTTAAAAGGGGGGTTTCGTTCCCTACCATAACAATATCAACTATGGCTTATTTCTTCAAAAGTTAAGTAATTTTAGGCTCCTTAAAATTTTATTGTTTACAGGGTGCAGTAATTATCTTATATATTACTAATATTTACAAAGAAAAAGATAACTATAAATTTAAAAAAAACAGACTTAAGTATTTAGAAAATTATCAAAGAAAGGAAGTTGTAATCACGTCATATAACAGATTATTCTAAGAAAAGCTTACAAAGAATCTATTTATATAAGTTCATTCATTTGGGAATATACTTCTGAATCAATGCGTATTTATATTTTTTATTAAATTTTATTACTTTGTCTGTTATCAAGCAGACAGTTCTAATATTAACATTCATTTTTTTCAACTCAGAATCATCAAATATAGTTTCAAATGAAATTTTGAATGCAGTGGCGATTCTATTAGTTGTTTTTTAGAAGGTGTTTTTTTTTATTATAGTATAGGTTTTTATTTTACAGTAAAATTATTGTGGGGGTGGAGTGGATTGAAGCCCGTCCATTAAAGTATGAAGATTGGCTATCTTAATATAAGCTGAGCGTTGATTGTATATATGTGGAGAGAGATAATCTGGACGACCTGACGAGTGCTGGTTTAGCACGAAATACAGATATTGTATATATGTGTGGAGATGATAATTTGGACCAACTGACGAGTTCTGGTTTAGCACGAAATACTTTTTATTGGTGATTATTTATCTTTTCGACATATGTGTGATCAAGTGTGTCAGCAGTATGAGATAGCTTGATTATTTGAGGGTCGTATGAAAGTCTGAGTTCAAACCCCCTATATATTACATATTGGAGTGTGGGTCTGAGAAAGCCAGTACTGTAGAAAAAAAAATCATATATTAAAATAAAATTATATTGATTGCATTTTATACATGTATTTCTAAAATCTGTAAAGTATTTTTTACTTTATAATAAATTTGATGCTGAAACGTTTTTATATATTTCAGAAATTTTATTTTAAAAACCACATATAATAATATTTATGAAGTAATAATCTTTATATATACATATTTTATGACTTATTTCAAGACAGACTTTCTAGAATCATTTTAACTATCCGATTCTCAGCTGCATTATATAATTATATTTTGATTTACAGGTGTTAAACTCGCTCCATCCACAACTTTGACACCAAACATTCCAGATAAATACGGTAACGTTTATCATTAGTCATTTACTAAATAAGAGGGTACTTACGTAATAGACCTGCAATGTATTAGACCTATTAGACCTTTGCATATTCCTATCTATCCTCTGATAACTGTCTAATCTTGTGATATGATCAAATAACGTCTACACTTGGATTTTGTATAAATTTAAAATGATAAATTTGTCAAAATGGGCCATGTGTGCATGATATTTTCACAAGATTTACAAAGTTATCGGCAGACTGAATGCATATGTGAAAAGGCATAGCAGTCCTAATACTTGACAGTAACTGGACCAAACTAAATCTAACAATACTAACAGTATTAATTTCTGATACTAAAAATATACATTTCACACAAAAATAAATCTGAAAAAGTACATTTTTAACAATATTAAAAATATGAATTTTGCACAAAAATTAATCTGAAAAGTTTTATGTAATTCCCAAATGTTACTTCAAATACTGATAAAACAATCATTAATTACAAAACACTTCAAATATACACATATGGGTACTTATTGTATGATGTATAATAGGAATTGTTACATTGAAATAATCAATTCATCTGTTCTACTTTATTTTGAGTGGATAAAATTTTATTCCAAAATGGAGACTAAAAGTAACATTTAGTTTCCCAGATAGGAGACTTTCTTAACATGTGACTGTGCAATACAATGCCTGTATCATCACCAGAAATGTTAATAAGTAGTAAAAGTATTTTTTTTCAAAAAAAAAAAAATTAAATGCCTATACTTTTATTATTTCTTTAATGTGTTGGAGTAATTTTTTGATGTCATCCAATATGATTCACATGAAAATGGTCAGTATCCAGCAACTCATAATTCAGCAGTTTTATAGACTCTCCAGCAGTATGAATAAATTGTCAATTCCTCTTGCACATTTTGTTTGATGGCTTCATTAGATTTGCCATTGTTCTACCATAAATTCTCATGATGAAACACTCATTGGTCTCCCAGTTCCAGAAGAATCTGTCTGACTTAGTTTTTTTCTTATTTTTGTGCAAAAGGTTCTCACAAATTTAATGATTTTGTTGGGCCTCCAATTTTATGGTTTTCTCTGCTAAATTAAGCTCTGTTTTTCTACCATTCTATGGATGTTTATTTGTAAGCTCAGATGTAGTAAATAAATCAGATCATCATCAAAAATGAAATTCTTGAACTCTCCTTACAAAGTCCTATTTTATTATTACATCTTCAAAGGTTCCAACACTATTTCTTATCCAAAATGTGAATGTTTTTGACCCATTGATCTCAGTAGCAGGTAAACTACAAATGTTCAGAATTTTGTACTTTAAAAAAAAGAAAAAAATTGTAGTATGAATCAGAAAATTTAAAAAAATAAATCAGCACTAAAGTATAAAATACTTTGAGAAGAACTTGTCTGAATGAAATCTAGACAATAAATGAAAGTGTCACTTTATCACATTAATAGATGAAATCAGATGAGATCGCAGGGTTTATTTGATGGGATTGCAAGGTTAGACATTTATTGTGAAAGTGAAAAGGCTTAGCATCTACCTATGTTGCAGGACTAATACATAAGTTCCAATTGGGGATTTCTCTACCACAGATATAAACTTTAAACTTCAGTTAAAGATTGTTATATGTTTTTTTTTAAATTGAACACATGATATTATGAAGTATTTAGTTGCATGACTGTTGCTTTTGATATTTTTCATTTTTTGTGGTTACTTATAGTGCTATTTTTCCAGTTATGTGTTTGTTTGAGGTACAAACTGGAATTTAAATAATATTGATTTATTTATTCAAAAAATTTTAAAGATCTCAGTATTCTACCAAAAAGCATTACTAACAAATCAACAATGCTCCTTATTAGTAGATTTTTAAGAAAACAGCTGCAAGAGTATTTTGTAGTTTACTTAAGTACTTATGATTATTTTTACAAAATATTTATATACTAATTATTAAAAAAGAAATATTTTCATGATTACACTTAGATTTTATTTGAATATGTTTTATTTTTAAAAATACAATGTTAAGACATTCATAGTACCAGTAAAAATGAAACTCCAATTAGTGGTACTCTGCCAAACATTAGAAAACAATAATTTTGTGATATTTTAATAATTATAAATGTAATTTTAAATTTCAGAGTAAAATTTTGTAGTTTTGTAATTATTTAATAATAATTCATTTGGATTTAATAAATAAAGTTGAATTTATCAGAATTTCATTAATTTATTTCATTTACTTGTACTGCTATAATTGTCCATTTAAAAAAAGTTATTGTTGTTATTACATCTTTCACTTTATTAATTTTTATTCTAAATTTGGTAAGTTCAAATATGATTTTTATGATGTTTTTCATTTGTAAATTTATATCTCTAACCAGATGCACCTGGCCTTGTAAAGGCCTGTGGTTTGGTTTTATTTGGTTGCTTTAATATTTTTTTTTTAAGATTTAATATAAATTAAGCAAAACATTTTAATATTATTTAAATAAATTTCTGAATTTTATTAAACCTAAATTAGAAATTTCTATTTTTATATATACTTCTTTTATTTTATGATGCAAATATATATTTACTGGAGCGCCCTCTGAATAAAAAATTTAAAAGCTTTTTTTTTTATTTTTCAATAGCATCATAACTAATCATAATAGTTTTTTAGCTATATTAATAGTTACCATTTATTAATGTTGGAATACAAAAATGTTGTTCATTTTTGTAATATTTTTTTTATTAAATTTAATATTGGTAATTTTTTTTCATTGGTTCCTTTAAGTTTTTTAAAGATTTAATATAAATATGTTTTTATTAAACATTGCTAAGTAAGCCATACATCTGAACTAAATTAGGTGATTGTCAGATCATAAAGCCATGGAGTGTCTTAACATCAAATTATGAATTGGAATTACAGCTTATTCTGTAGCTTTCTGGGAACCTTTACTCCAAAATATATACTATATCTCTGTAGTGAAAAGCCCCTTTACTGACTTTCTTCCTAGACATTTTTATTTAATGGCAGAATTATTTCCCTTGAATAAACATAGTGGTTGTGAATTTGACATATGACATTGGACAAACATACATTTTCCAATCAAACAACAGAGAAAATATCAATGTTATATATAAGATACATCAAATTCAATTTACTAATTCATAATATAGAATAAATGTTTCAATTCTAAAATAAAATGTTTAACTACAAATCAAATTGCCACTAGGGATTGATACAAAAACTGTTAATGCATGCAAAAATTAATTTTAAGAACTATTTTAACAAACAATAGGAATAAGTATATAGTACTGAGAATACATAAAATATTATTCACAAAGTAATAAAATTTTGAAGTTGTTGTTTGCAAATAATACTTCAGACCTTCAGAAAATAATGTAAAAGTTATCAGCTGAAAGTAAGAAAACAGAATTAAAGTTCAATTTTAATAAAAACTAATGCTCTTATACATTTTTTCAGGGGGGGAATATTGATAATAGTAAACTAGAAGAGTAACAGCTATAAGTATCTTGGTCAGATTATTACTATAGATAAAACATAATGGATAAAATTAATCATAGAATTAATCTTGACTGGACTGCTTTTGATAGAAATAATTTATTATAAGTTTGAAAAAAATTATTTTTAATACATGTGTTTTAACAGTTCTTATTAACATATTTGAGCCTTTCAAATTTAACAGAAAAGCAATACAAAAGACTTCAGACTACTCAGTGAAGTATGGAAAGATATAGATTAGAAATTAAAAGAGAAGATAAAAAATAAAATATATCATTGAGAAAGCAAATGTATATCATTGATATCACTGAAATAATTAAGAGACTAAAATGAAGCTGGAGTGAAAGTATTGTGGAAAAGGTGATATCAGATGGACAATTGGTGCTTAAATTGGATCCCAAGAGATTTTTAAAAGACCTACAAAGAGATATAGGTGAATAAGTACATTGCTGGTGTGTTGTAAAGAAGAGAGATTAGGGAATCTGAGAAACTAAATGAACTTTTGGTAGACCTTCGTTTTACAGTGTATCAATAAAAGCTATGTTTTATAAATTGTAATACATTAAAGATCAGGCTTCTTTCATAAATACTATATCTTGTGTTGGGAATGAAAGTATTCATTTATTATTAACACTCATAAAAAGCACATGCACAATAGCTTGAAAAGGCTGATCTTTAATGTATTACAATTTATAAAACATAGCACTATAAAATAAATGCTTATTTACATATGTTTAAGTTTCATTTGAGAGTGACGTTTAGTAAATTCTAGATAATTTCGTCGAGGTCATTCATTCAGACATCGTAAGCAGTAATTTAAAATGAGTGGTCTATCCTCACGCTTTCACTTCCAGTACTTAAGATTTGCCCATATATAAGCATTCGGGTTGGAAAGAATAAGTGGATTCATTTTATTTTTTCATAAATATTATATCTTGTGTTGGGAATGAAAGTATTCATTTATTATTAACACTCATAAAAAGCGCATGCACACTAGCTTGAAAAAGCTGATCTTTAATGTATTACAATAAAAGCTGAAAATATTAATGATGAAGTAACAGTATTTAAATATACATATAGTTGCAACTAGAGCTCTCTTATATCAATGTAATCTACTAATTAGTTAAAAATAATAACATGTCTCCAAGATCTTACTTATGTGAATAATAATTGATCATTGAGATTTCATGGAATTATAGTCATTTTGACACAATTATTGCTAATGTATAATTGATCTATTATCTTTACAAGATATTGCAAATTGGTTAAAAGAGGATTCATTTCTTATCTAATTAATTGCATTGCTATGAACGGACATTATCTGCAGATTTATTAAACAACCTGGAAAATCTTGCAAAAAATTTTGTACTACATACATTTGAATAGTCATAGTCTTGGCTCTACATATTTAATATCCATTGTTTGTTTACAGGATTGTTAAAAATTGATATATATATATATATATATCAATTTTTAACAATCCTGTAAACAATCCTGTGATTAAAAAGATTATCATTCTTTATATATATATATATATATATATATATGAACAAAGGATGATAATCTTTTTAATCAATCTCAATAATACTAAATAACTGAACATATTTGTTACCAATGTTTTCATCCATAAAAAGACAGCAAAAATCAAAGGTTGTTTTCTCATCTTTGGTGTTCGCCTTAAGATGTCACTACTTCTAGGTAAATTCCTAGAAATATACCATTTCCGCAGCCTTCACCTAACAAAAGAAGAATTTTTCTACATTATAAATGCAGAAAAGTCCTTACGTTATGTTGGACGAAGGAGGCGGTGGCGACAGAAGCCAACACAAAGAGACTTCTTTCTATGATAAAACACAGAAAGAGTTCCCGACGGCTGCCGGTTATGGCTTTTTTTTTATGCTAAAAGCAAAGAGAAAGAAATGCCTTGATCGGCTGCCATAGTAGTCGATTTTGTTCATCATTTTCTCGTAATAGTAGAATATCTATTTTCTCTGTAGTTTCATGTGAGAGTGTGTATCTTTGAAGCAGTCGTAGTTTTTTTAAATTTAATAAGACATCTATTTTTTTTAATGTGTTGTAACTTACTTTACTGTTGTAAGTTTAGTAATAATGTCCTGAAGATTCCATTACGAAGGGGTAACCCTCAAAAATTGCTTTTACGGGTGCGAAAGAGAAAAAAAATTAAAGGATCATGTGAAAAGTACCGTTTTCGCAAGAATTTGTCCATGACCAGTTACTTTCACTATATATATACGCACAAACAAAAACAACCCACTGTCTAATTATTAGGAATTACTTGTCTGAAAAATAAAATTAGTCGGGTATTATTATTTTTTTTTGTTTTGTTACATTTATTATTTCAAAATAAGATTAGTTTTTATATCTACACACTAACAAAAACAACCCAGTTCCTGATTAATTACTGTCTTTAAAAAAAAAAAAAAAAAAAATTCAATGGGGTTTGATTTTTTTCAATGGAGTCTTTGAATTACGGTTTGTTTGTTTTTATATATACACAAGATTTACCAAAAAAAAAAAAGAAAGAAACCCACTTTCTGATTAATTACTGTCAAAAGAAACGCAAATTAGTCGGCTATCATTTTTAAATTTAGTATTTCAATAACGGTACTCTTTTTATATAGACAGGGTTAACAAAAACAACCCACTTTCTTATTTATTACTGTCTGTCCCCCGTCCAAAAAAAAGAAAATGGAAATTAGTCGGGTATCATTTTTCAATCGAGTCTTTTAATGACGGTCCTTACTAATAGTAGGTGGATATCAATTCTAAATTGTAGTATATAAATTACGTTACTTTTGATAGATTTAGAATTACATCTTGTTTATTTAAAAAAATGATTGATTTACTCTTGATTAAAAATACCATAACTTTAAAAAAAAAAGACAAACATAAAGTCAAAAAAAAAAAAATGAGAAAAAGCCCCGTAACTTTAAAGACACACACAAACTCAAAAACAATCTAAGATTAATAAACATTGACTTATTATGTCTTGCTTTTGAATCAAATTATTGATTTACTCTTGCAAAAAAAATACTGTAACTTTAAAAAGACACACCTAAAGTCCAAAAAAAAAAAAATTCAAAAAAGCCCAGTAACTTTAAAGACACACACACAAACTCAAAAACAAGATAAGATTAATAAACATTTACTTATTACGTCTTGCTTTTGAATAAAAGTATTGATTTACTCTTGAAAAAAAAAAAGACCGTAACTTTAAAAAGACACACATAAAGTCAAAAAAAAAATTAGAAAAACACCGTAACTTTAAAGACACACAAACTCAAAACCAAGATAAGATTAATAAACATTTACAAAAATGAAAAAAACTAACATCATATAATAGTATTAGTTAGTAGAATATTTTATTACAAATCTAAGAAATCAGATCTTTTTAGATCAAATTGATCATTTAGGTCAGGCCCGGAATCATTATATGTATATGTTTTTGATTAGCATCAACGCCATCTTAAGGCGAACACCAAGGATGAGAATACAACCAAATCAAATACTCACAATATAAATGTTTTACCATGCTAAATCAATATAATTTCAGTTCTTCTGGTATCAGTGACAACCTGTGAAATTTTTAACCAGGGCTTTATTACAGTATGACCACCAAAACGTAATCATGAAAAACAAAACAGAGCATTTATAATTTCACAACCACACAATCATTTTATTTTTCAATAATAATCATTGTTAAAAGATGTAATGTATTTTTTTTTTGTTTTTAGTAACTAGTGTTTGACAAATAATAATATCTGGAGTAGATAGAGTTTTACTCTGTATTAAATTTTCTCATATAATGATAATTGGGACAATAAAATTTTGTTTATATATTTACTACTAACACCCATCATGATAAATACTTAATATAGTATTTCTTTTATTGCTTTGTTATATTTTTCTATTATATATACTTATATATTAATTTATAAATGTTAATTATAAGAAAAAAAAACAATATTTAATTGCTTATCTTAAATAAAAGCAATAAAAAGTTATTCACTCTGAACAGAACCCAGAATAGATAAACATATCACTCTCAAATAACTATTGGTGCTGCAGCAATGAGCAGCTCCAAATGGCATTAATTATGAACACTGATGAAAGCAAATGAATCTTTGCTTCACTGAAAACAGAATATGATCTATTTGGCACTACCAGAATTAGCAGCACCTTTGAATAGAATTTCAAGTTTCACTTAAAATAATTCTTTTTAAAAATGATTTAATTAATCGTATTTACATAATAATTATATAAAGTTTTAAATGATTGTTGTATTATTGATATTTTTAAGCAAAAATTTAATAATTATTTTTTTAGGGATGCTACAGCAATGCAGTGCTTCTTCACCAGTTGCCACTGGCTGATATTAAAAGTATATAATGCAAACACTTAACCAGTTATATTAAAACATTTTTGAAAGTGCATTGTGATGGAACATAGCCTTACATTTATCAAAGCTTCATATCTGCTTGATCTGTATCCTTTGTGAAAATTAAATCATTTTATCACTTGCTAAATGAAATTATATTTCCTTTTTTTTTGCTTCATTAATTCTCTTGCACTCTGCTAACCTTCTGGCAGATTTCTTTGTTCTCACTAGATTTAAATTTTCATTCATTTTGACATTAAACTTATTATTTATCAGAATATAATAAATTTGACCTCATTTGATAGATCCCCACCCAACCTGCACACACACATCATGGCCCTGGTATGTGGTGCCTAATTTTGGTCTATTGACTTCTATTTGTTGATGGGTTGTTTTCTCTTAGCATGTTGAAACCACTTGAGGGCGTAATTTTTATGTAAACAAACAGAATTATAATGTTACAGGGCCATTGTTCTTTTTTTCAACTTTAAAGTGCTTTTTTTGATTTACAATAAAATCATAAATAATGAAATTTATCTAAAAGAAATAAAAAATACATTAGATAAACCTTTTTTTTTTTTAAAATGAAATTTGTAATTTTAAACAAGAATAAAAACAAATCAAAACAATATCATGGCAATACAAATCAAATTTTAACATGAAGAAAAATAAATAATTTTTCCAACACAACATCATGGCCACGCAAATAAAATTGTTAATTTTAACAAGAATAAAAAGAAATAATTTCCCCCAAAACAACATCGTGGCCACGCAAATATAATTTGTAATTTTAACAAGAATAAAAATAAAGAATTTATTCAAAACAACATTGTGGGCAAAAATAAAACTACTATTTTCAGTTTGTCTCATGATTTATCTCATGCAAACATGAATTTTAGAATGATTTTGAAAAAAATCACACTTATACCTTCCCTTTGACGATTGATTAGTGTCACCCTTGTCTAGAGAAGTGGGGCAAAGTTTCCACAATTTTTATTACCTCATACTACAACATTGGATTTGGAAAATAATGACTTGGACATGCAAATTTGAAGACTTTTGACAGTCTCAATTACAGACACCCTCACAAAATACCGTAGCAAAATTTAAAATGGGATTGTTTGTATAAACTGTGTAACACAAAGTTTACCATAAGCAGCAATGACCACTGCGGCAGATAATAAACATCCTACTTCTGCTGTAAATACATCTACCATTAAATGTTAATAATGGGATTGTTCGTATAAACTGCAGCAGAATAATACGTCCTATTTCTGTGCTGTATCATACAAATAGATACCACTGCAACACAAAGTTCACCGTAAATGATGGCATCCTTCTGCAGCAGTATAAACATCCTATTTCTGTGCTGTAGCATAGAAATAGGCACTGCAGACAAGTAAAGGGATATTTCTATGCTTAACCATTGGAATAGAATGTTATACAGTGGCGTGGCCACTTAAATGGCATATTTCTGTGCATTTGCATAGAAATTACGCCCTCAAGCAGTTTCAACATGCTAAGAGAAAACAACCTATTGCTCTATTTTATGTATTTGTAATGTTTTTATTTTATATTTTAGATTATATTAATTTTTTTAAATTATGGTTTTAAAATATTGTAAAAAGAAGTTACAATGTGCAATAATTTCTATTTTGTTCAAGGAATAAAAAAAAAGATTAGCTTTCCTGCAGTGTGAAAAAGTTATTGCTGAAAAGCTAATAAAAATTTGCTCTGATAAAGCTGTATATTTAAAGTAAATTGTATTAAAGCCTATGTTCAAATAATGAAAATTCATTTTGTCACAATAAAATTTAATTTATAATTTCAAAAAAACAGCAATAACGTAATAATGAGCCTTTGAAAGAGTTTCTTTCTGATGTCAACAAATTTTCATTTGACTAATTTTCTCCTAAAAAGATAATACCTTAGTGTTTGTATATATTTGATATTCTCTCACCTATAAAAAATAGATTTCTAAGTTAAAGTCACATAAGAACTTGAGTTTGAAGTAAGCAAGAAAAACCTCATGTTACTTCAACAAATAACTCATACTTAAGAACTATTGTAGGTTAATAAAAAAACTTGTTTAGCCTCAGAGATTATCAATTACTAGTAATTGATAGTTTTTTAGCAACAACAAAAGTATAAACTCATCATTTCTATTTTTGATTATAATAACAATCCATGAAAATATTTAACATATAGAAATCTGTAAAAATTTTAAAATATTATTTGCAGAATGTCCAAAATATGTTATTCTTTTACATTCTCACACTTATAAAAATCGCTGTTTAAGTTTAAATAGATAGAAAATCTTTGGGTTTGGAGTGAAAGAGGGACAAAACTCAAACAAAAGAGCTATTATATGTTAATGAGAAAACTTGTTTTTAAGAAACATCATATGCTAAAAAGGTTATCTCTTCTCATTTCTATTCTTTATTATAATAGCTATCCATGGAAATATGTAATTCAATATATATATATATATATATATATATATATATATATATATATATATATATATATATATCACAACTTTTGCTACTATTTTATTTATTTTAATAGTGTTTAGTACATCATAAATATATAAAGATTTTAAACTATTACTCAATAAGAAGATGGGAGTTTTCTAATACACAATTTTAAATTATATAGCACAGTGTTTGAAAACTTATTTTAATCATCAATGGCTAAATGATATATATACCATGTAAAATTTTTATACATCTTGAGTTCACAGATATATAAATTGGACAGATATATTTTTTTAAACATGTCAATACTTTGCAAAAAGTAATGAGTATGAATTTTGCTTTGCATAATGTAAGATAAGGTTTATATATCTTTTTTTAAACTTTGTCAAATATAAGCAATTTTATTTCTTCAATATTTTATGATCTGTGGTTTTTTCTATTTTTATATATTATAATGGAAACACACCCATCGAAAGCTTAACTTCCCTTTTATTTACGTATAATGGGGAATTCTTAAAATTCAAGATCGTCCACCTTCTGCTACCACAAGCAGAGAGAACATACGGACATAAACGAGTCTATATCCATACTTGACCGAACCTGTAACTATATGGATATAGCCCCAGGTTATTTTTCCCAGTCAACTGTCTCTCGACTGCTGTAAGATTTACAGAGTTATAGCACTTGGATATTTATAAATTTTAATGAGATCAAAATACTGCACCACTAGCTTCACATGTTAATTCAGTACTCAAAATGAGTAATAATTATTTCCCAAACCCTATGAATATATTACTGTTTGGAGTGGCAAAGAATGAGATGAAACAGATTTAAATCAATAAGAAAGATTTAATACAATAAATTAAACAATAAAAGAAATACTTTAAATCATTTACACACAATAAAAACAGATTATATGCTATAATGCTACGAGTAAAAATAAAATAAAATGATCCTATAAATGATTGTACATTTATAATCCTCACTCTGTGTATATATAAAAAAGTTAAAGAATGTCTGTATCATTAAAAGTAAGAATTTGGCCACTGTCTAAATTAAAGGTATGTGCACATGTAAATATAAAATGTAGTATACATATTTTACCTAGGTTTATTGAGTCTCTGAAGTAACTTGAAGTCTTGCTGATTGCCTTGTGAAATTTCTCCACTTCTTTAGCAGGGAACGGTCGCTCTTAGGTTGGATTTGGTGTGTGGGAACTCCTCCATATTAGGACATCAAGGACATGGCAAAACGAACCTTTTGGCAGGCACTATGTTGGCAGTTGTTACATGTAGACGGGAACCATTAGAGACAGTGAGTCTGAATTGGCCAGCGATCACAATGGCCCTTAGCCCTCCATTTTTGATGCATCACCGATGTTTTAAATCATAATCTTGTTCATTTAATGATGCCTTCTAATGTTGGAGTCCTTCCAATTCGTGTCTGGTTTTTTTTCTTGCTGGTTTGTTTTTTTTTTTTGTAAACTTTTTAAAAGATTCTTCGGTTTGTGTTTCTCCTGATTATATCTACTTATTTTCTAGAGCAGTGCTTCCACCGACGTCTCAACAAGAAGTATCACACTCTACCAAAATTTTTTAATTAAAAAAATTCCACAGTCCTTTGTTCTTTTGATCCTTTGTTTTTAGCTTTTATTCACACCTTTCTTTTTCTTAATGCACCTTCAGTCATTTATATAGATTTACTTTTACACAATCTCGTAGCACTATGTACATTTTATTTCTTATTTTATTTTTTATTTTTCTTTACTTCAACAGACTTTTAATAAATGTTTTTTTATTTTATTTTGACAAGCATTAATTATTGCTGTCTTTATCATACTTCATACATACTCCATACACTCATTTCATTTTATCGTCAAATGTGTACTTTTATGACCCAGATCCTTATCTTTCGGTCATGTTTTAAATTTCTATTTTACTCTGATTTAAACCCTTCAACTTTACCTTTTCTTATAAATCATATTTTAATTTGTCTTTCATTTATATTTCTTTATCACTATTAATTTTTCTAATATACAATTTCAATGGTTCTAACTTTAATTATTTTTTTAATTCTCAACATCTCGACTTTGGAGGGTAAAAGATAAGAATCTTTTTGATTCTAATTCCCTCTCTTCTATTAATTAAGACATTCTTTCTTCATAATTTTTTTAATTCTTTTGCTAGTATTCCAAAACACAATATTTAATATTATTTTAAATGTTAAATATCTATATGTGTGGTCGCAGTATGTGCGATCATCACAATATATATATATATATATATATCATATTTTTGTAAGTATTGCTTACAATAAAAATCATATTTATTTCATTATAATATCATTATTTTCCTAAAAGAAAGAAGCCAGCTGATTCCAATTGGAAGTGGTATTGTTGTATTCTAAGTGGAAGTAATTGTATTGCTCTATTTTTTGTCATCTCTAATTATATGTTGTTGTTTTTTTGCTTTTTAAGCAAATATTATAATATGTTTCAAAAGTAGCACTTACAATTTATAAACGTCAAATGTGGAATCTTAATTATATTTAAAAAACGATACTTTTTTCAATATCATTATCACACATTGTAAAATTATTCAAAACATAGTGTGAACTAACTTCTCATATTCTTCTATTCCATTTATAAAAACTACACTATCGTTAAAAAAGAGCAATCCATTTGTCAAAGATCACAATGAGTTAAATTAAACAAGATTTAAATTATTGTGATGATTAAAGATGACAAACACTTGGTTCAGGTCATGTTGCTATTATTGCATAGTTGTCAAATGTGGTCTCTGCAAAAGACTATTCTTTTTATTCACCCAATCAATTTAACATTGGGCATAAGCTACTGTATAATGCTCTTAAATATTTATACTTGCATATTTTGATCCTAATGGAGCAGATTCTAGAGATTAATATCCATGGAGAGTCTCCACGTTTAGCTCTTCCATCGCTGAAACTTCTTAGGATCTCTCAAGTAATAAAATCATTCAATTATTTATTATTCTCATATCTGATAAATTAATACATTGATTTAATAACACTAAAGCAACATTTCCATATCTAAAGTCTAATGCAAAATGTGGGGAAAATTAATCCTGTAGTGAATGAACCAATTAGCATTCAGATTAGTGGTGAAGTTGACAGCAAGTTATTTTCAGATGAAGATAATTTCTTGGCAGCCCACAATTTTTTCCCATTGCATAATAACATAGTATGGATTTATTTATTAGTTCTGTTGAAGGCAATGTTTTAATTACTCTCCCTAGTGAGACTTTATACAGTCATACATTTGATTTTAATATTAAACTATTCATTTATATAAAAATTCAATAAGATGAACTTGATTGTTAAAAATATATATATGTACAAATGAAAAACATTCTAAAAAATCATATTTGAATATAGAAATAATACAAAGATAATAATAAACAGAGTATATAAGAAAGAATATGCAATCGTCTTCAAATAACATTTATTTTTAAAATGTGGATGAATAGATGTGAATCTCTTATAAATCTACAAAATTCTGATTTAAAATAATATAATTGCTTTATAATTTTCAGAATATCTCAAAAGATTATACCACAATGGCACTATTGATGCTAATGATTAATATGACAGGGCATGGTCATTGTACCAGCTCTGAGTTTCTTTATTCACATTATGCTAGTATTTATTAACTTCTATTTTTAAAAATAAAACATATATGTATAAATCCGTTTATCTTTTAATAATTATTATATAATTATTGTGTAAAATAGTTTTAATCTTTAATAAACTATGCAAAAAAATAATGCTTTTTGATAATCCAAAAATTTTCTCATCATCATTTTGCAAATAGTGTGGAAACGAATTACAAAGAACTAAATTCATCAATTATGCCAACTCAGAGCTAAAATATTTTAATTTTACCACCCATATAAAATACTGATCTCTTCAGAATTTTTTTAAATTAAAAAATCAATATTTGTTATTATGTGGTTTTGCTGTTGAAAGAAATAGTAATATATCTTTATAGATGGCTGTGTGCATGTGATCCTATTTAAACACAAAATAATGATTTCTTTGACTAAAGGTCTTTGACTCACTTAACAGCTGCATTAAAACTATTAGTGCACCAATCCTAATAGAAAATTTACATTTAAAATAGATAATCCCCATAATTTTTAATGTGAAAGATGTAAAAGTATAAAATTTTCAAAAACATGGTATCTTGGCGATATTTATTGATTATTTAATAAAACTATTTTAGTCATCCTTTTAGATAACATTTAGTTATTGATTAACACATGTAATCATACATAATTAAAAGTTATTATGAGTTCACCATATAATTTAAAGCATGCAGCAAACTAGAGTGCACTGCTTTATACTATGGTGAATCTAAAGCTAATATTTCCACTGGATTAGCAAAACATAAATATTCCTATTGGCATGCTACAAATTTATATTTTGGGATAATGAACAGCAACATAACCACATTTTAAAACCACAGACTGTCAATCCCATGTGTGTAGAGCAGAATGATAGAAAAAGAAAAATCAGAAAGACATGGTTCATCATCAACAAGAAAAATGTCAACAGTGAGAAAGAAAACAGCATTTGAATAAAATGCATGCATTATCATCCGACAGTGCAAATCAAGAAGCACACATTGTTTTTTTCATGAGAATTATGATTTTAATGAACATCACCAAAAGTGCATTCAGTTGATTCAATATCATCAAAGAAAAACTGATGGTATTAAACCACTAAACATCACATGATCACCATTTAAAAAACTGATAGTAAAATGTTTTTGCAAATTTTGAAATATAAATCTGTTAATATTTGTAAATATTCTATTTATAAATAAAACAAAAAAAATATCTTTAAAAAACTTGCTTGGAAAAATATTAATAAGATATAAACAATTAATTGATATCTTTACTGGAATCCCAAAGATTAATGTTCTCTTTCTCACTTTGAGTCCTTAAAATAAAGCTCAAGTAGGAGCAACCCTACAGTGCAAATTGACCAATGATGGATAATAGTTTGAATTCAGATGATAATGACCACTCAATGCCAAAGAAAAACTATTTAAAATTATCAATTTATATACAAGTTAAGCTTTTCAGTTTTTCTCTATGTAAAAACATACTTCATTTTTAATAGAAAATAACACATAAAATAATAAAAAACTATTTTTGGTTTTTATATCTTTGCTTAAATATCAACAAAACAATATTGACCATTTTAAAAATGAGCTTTTAATATGAAAACCCCTTAAATAAGAGGAATATTGTAAAACAAAATTATAGTTGTTATATCTCAACTTGCCTTCTACGAATGGACAAGTCCAGATTCCATTTTATCTCAATCAGACTCACTGAATGTCATCATATATTGGTCTGTTTCTTCTACTGTATATATATATATATATATATATATTGTACCTAACTGAAGTGTCACTTAGTTCCAAGAGGTAATCAAGGTTATCTTAGCTTAACCTTTTGTTTAAAATTTCAGATTTAAAAAAAAATAATGATGATAAAAATGGAAATTAAACTAGTTAATTATTAAAATAGGATAATCCAAATATTTTAATAGTGTCAGTTGGTTTGATAAGGGATGTTAAGTAATAATTTAACATAAGCAAATGTTAAAAAATGATTGTGAATTGATAAATAGTATTAAATGTATTCTAAAATAACTACTGTATAATCCATTTTAATGTCTAAAGAATAATAATTAGATATTATAAATAAGTTGGAATAATTAAGTAATAAATTTTTTAAAAAAATGATATGTAAGTTTTTATTAAAATAATAAGAATATTTGTTATTAGTTTTGTAGTTTAACATTCCAGTTATAAAAATTATTTAGATTAAATATTCATTAACATTCTATTGTTGTAATTTTAAAAATAATTTTAAACAATTAATGTAAAGCCCAGATGTATGTGAGTATATGTGCATGCATAGACATGGAAACATAAGAATAAAAAAATAATTTAATTCCAATATTGTTTAAAATAAGTAAATAAAACAAATGTGTGAATAAAATTATTTCAATGAAATATTTAAGGGTTTAGTAAAAGGTATAACTTTGAATTTCATATTTATTACTATTGTGTTATGTAAAATATCATTATAAAAAAAAAATGTTGCATAATATTTGCTAATAATAAAATTTTGACTTTGCAGCTGAGGGTCATGTGGTATGGGAAAATTATATTGATTACATCAGTAGATTGATTCCACAGCTGGTTTGTCAGAATATTAAAATTTAATAAAAATAGTTTTTATTGGTTTTTAAATGAATTGTAGGTGGATGAAAAATTGTGAGATAAAACGGAGATCGAAGGGTCATTTAGGGGCTGATTTTGTTTTGATTCAACTGGTACTAGATCTTAAAATTTTGTTAATAAAAGTAATTTTTTTAAAAAAAAAGCTTGATATTTCTAAAAAAATACAAGTATGTTTAAAATATTTAAAATCGTCCTGTAATGAAGGAGGGCTAAAGGAAAGGTAATCCATTTTTCTGACAATTTGAATTTCAGTCAAGGCATAGAAATTATAGTAAAAAAATGTCTAGAATAAATGAAGTGTCTCACATATTATATGACTTTAATTTATTTATTTTTCTTTACATGGAAGTAAGATTAAAGAACAAATTATTAATCATTTCCATAGATAAGCGTTCAGTTGCATTAAACTATTTTGAAAGTAAAATACTAATTGTTTTTTCTGTTAGATTAAAAGTATATGTAAAAAAAAAAAAGAGAAAAAAATTTTAAGTTTTAAAAAAAAAAAACATTACAAGGAAGCTACTACATTCAATTACAGTGAAACTATAAAGAATGATTTTTTTTTTTAAAAAAAAAAAAGTTATTACTTAGATCTTGACATAAGTGAAAATGATTTGTTTAGCTAAATTCAAACAGACAAAATATATATTTTAAAGGATAACTCTTATTTACACAGTAAGAAAGAACAAGTCTTTGGAAATAAAACTTTAAAGCAATGTGTAATGATTAATAATGAATTTATAGTTATTGAGTACATTATAAATTGTCATACTTGCCAGTATTTATAAATAACTTTACAGCATTAATTATAGCTTATAAACAGAGAAACGTCTTGAATGATAAAAAAATTCTACTCTCATATTTAAAAGTTATCAAGGGAAATTGGTTTTAAAAATAAAACACGTCTTGGAATATTATTAGGAAACTATTTTTTAAAAAAAACTATATTTTAAAAGCAGCGTTTTCCTAAAAGAGGATAAAGAAATTCAGATAAAGAGATAGATATTATTATTATTATTATATGCAATTTTGAACTCGGGATCCTATAAATAAATTAAAGTGTGTTCAGCTGAAGAATTTATTTTGTTTTATGCCGGCTTAATCTTATTATTTAAGTTTTTTAAAATTTTTTAAAAAAGTATTATTATTAAGGAACTATTGAACATTTTCGTTTGAAAATCATTGCCATGTTTATAAATGTATTAATTGAAGCTTCGAATTCGGATAGATATCTTAACCTGGATAAATTGTCTACACATTATTAAATAAAAAAACCATTACGGAGCTGAAATATAAACTTGAGTTAATGTATTTTTTTTATGGTCTGTTTTATTGGTTTAAAAAAAAAAATGAAACCATAAAAATATTTATACTATTATTTTTTTGTAATACTTTTTGCATAAATATACAGGTAAACTAGGGTTATAATTTTAAAACCAAATAGGTTTATTAGAATGAGCAAATGTTTTTTGTTTTTTTTTTTGCCATTCTTAAGTAGACTTAGTTTATTTATTAAGCATTACACCAGCTAGTTTCTATTTAATAATTTCAGTTATAGAAATTTAAATATCACAGTTTTATTTTCATATAAATGGGATGTTTTACTCAATTTTTATTTTAAATTTACCAAAGAAGTTTATCAGAGAATATCCATTCATTTGTTTTATGAATGTTATATTAATAATAACTATAAATATTTTATATTCATCAAGAAGTAAATATTCTTGCATTTAATTTACAATCTTAAAAGTCCACTAGTCACTATATTTTAGCATTTAATATTTTGTTATGTATGCATTGTGCCTTGCCTAGAATTTTGTATGCATTTAAGTTTAAAGTATTTTCTACAGTAGTCAGTTGACACATAGTTCACTTTGTTGGTTCGAACATTGGGTATACGTTTTGTATTTTTATAAATTTCTTAGAAATAACTTAGTTAGTTCAGGTGAAGTATATATCTTGCTATTAGTTAGTATTTGTTAGCCTCATAGAGTTAGGCCTAGTTAATAATTTTTGAATATGCTTATGGAGTAGATAAAATCCTCCATCCTTATTGTATTGTATTTCCATGATTTGATAGTGCTTATTCCAAAGGAGGGTTATTGTATTGTATTTTCCAGTGGTGATGATCACATTTATAAGCATTGAAAATCCCATGAGAGAGGATTGTGCTTTCCTGGTGCATCTTTCCTATTTCCAGATACACTGTAGATAAGTCCCAGGCATCTTCATTTCTGCCTCAAAGTTAGGTATTTTTGAAAGACACCACATTCTTTTCCAGCTCTGAGGAGCCTAGTATCTTTATATATTTTTTGCCTATCATTCATGATGACTTAATGCTAATTCCACCACAGTAGGTGATGTTGCATTTGGTTTAGATTTGTGATGACAAGATATGCTTGTTTGAGGAAATGTATTTCTTCAGGTAGTTGTAGCTAATTTAAGGCTCATATGTATATCAATGTTTGAATTGTGTTGCTATGATAGTTTTATCACACACAAGCTAACCAACAATAAGTTATATTTATTTTAAAGTATGTTAAATATGCATATGGTATAAGTGGCAATTCACACATACTAATTTAATATTTTCATCCAGAATTTCGCCGCTGGATTTGTAAGTTTGTTACATTATTAATTTTAAAACATTGAAGGAATAATTTTATGTGGATTAAATTTATTTTAAAAAAAGTATAACTGATCTCTGATGAATGAATGTCCCATACACTTAACTTAGTTTTATTTTAAGATTAGCTTAGTCTATTTTAAAAATATATCTAGCTATGATATTAGTTATATCCGTGAAACTAGTGATGATATTTTTCAAAAGTATTGCTGAATATGTTTATTCCAACTTAGCGTTTGTTAAGTTTAGGAGTATAAAATTAAGCTTAGGGTTTTCAATATAAACCTAGTTTTGTGTGTTATTCTGATTATTAGATGACACCATAATGTTATAAATTAGTCTAATAAAGAAGAATAGTAGTGTGCTTATTAAGTACATATGATAATTAAAGTTTCAAGTGTTTTTTGAGAAAAATCTGATTATTAAAAGAAAGTAACATTGAATAACCTTTGACTGTTATTAAGTGTATTGATATAAATTAAATAAAACTGTTAAGAGTCCAAATACTTATATTAAATCTTAGTGCGGTATTGGCAATGTTTGTATTCTACTACATTTGTAAACATTTCTTCTTGTTATTAATAAACCAAATTATTATTATTTCAAAAGTTTTGTTTTGTTTGTTTTACTTTTATATGAAAATATATTATTGTCTTGGGTTCCAAGTTCACAAAGTCTTAAATTTTTAAATTTAATGAATCTTCAGTTCAGAAATTTACAAGTATATTCTAAGTTAATTAAATATAGTTGATATTGTCATGAAAATTAAAAAGCTATGTTAAAGTAAATGATTCTCATATTGAATCACAAATACAGATAATTGCATTATAGCAGATACATAATTAAATACTTAGTTAAAAGTTTATTTTTTTTTAAATTATCAGTATATCTTTCAGACTAAAGATTATGCAATATCAGATTAACAATATTAGTACTTCCGAAGAATATTTTAATTAATATTATTTTAAAAGCTGCACACTATCTTATATTCACTGCACATCATCTATCATCATCTTAAATCTCATATATTTAAAGAATTCTAATCCATTTCCATTTGAGGTCTTTAGTGGTTGTCTGTGAGTATGGAAAGGCATTAAAAGTACCCTTGCTCTTTTTTCTACTCAAGTAATATCTTAGATAATATGCCATTATTAGTTTAAATTTAAATTGATTCATTAAATTTTGGTGAATTAATATTTGTTTTGTTTATTATTTTAAGATTGAAAATATTATAATTATTTTATGGTCAGCTAAGATGTCACTTATTTATTTATTAATCACAGTAATTCATTATTAGGCAACTTAACTTAAACTTTAATTTTGCACAAGAGTTTTAGTTTTAAATTCCCTAAGGTTATTTACTCTTGTTGTTTTATTAAATATAATTTAGTAAGAGAATATTTATAATCAAAGTATCAATATTCTTATTCAGAGAGTGTATGATCTATTGGTAGGACTAATATGCTAAGCATTGATTAGTGATTTTAAATAATTTTGTATGGTTTAGTAGATTATTGATATGCTGTAGTAATTATAGTTCAGCAGTGTTGGATTTGAGCTTTATTTGATTATATACCTCTGGATCATCATCTCTTTTCTTTGAATTTATTGTAACCCCACTGAACCGAGTCGTTTAGAGTCTCTCATTTATATTTCATTTTTTCTCATTTCAATTCTATTTTATTTCTTTTCATGTCATTCCTCATATTCTATATCTCCCTTATCATCTTCTCCCTCTTCCTCTCCACTTAACTTTCATTATCATCATTTTTACTTCCATTTCATAATTTTTTCCCTCTATTCTCTTCCTCTTTTACTCTTTTTTCTTCTCTCTCTCTTTCTCTTTCTCACACCCCCCTCTCATTCTATTAGGTTACAATATATATATATGTAATATACAAATCAATATATATATCAAAATACAGTACAATTTCTATAAATTATATTCTTTTAGAAGTACTTTCGACTATACACGTTGTAGTCCTTATCAACTGTATAACGTTGAATAATCAAAACGAGACAACCCTTAACAATACCCATAGTTCAATTCAGATTTCCCACAATTCTGTTATCTTAACATTTGATGACTGGCGATTCATTAACATTTGACAAATATCAAACTTTATTTATTACATATATATATATATATATATATAGGTCTGTGACCATGAATGTTCATTCTGATCAAGATAAAATAGAATCGGGACTAGTCCATTCATTGAAGGCAAGTTGAGATACAACAGCTATAAATTTACTTTATGTAATATTGTTATTTACAAGATTTTAATATTAAATATGTGTCACATCTGATCTTGCTTTCAGAAGTGGATTAGTCCAGATTTTCTTTTTTATCTGATCAAATTGAGCATCCATTGCCACTCACCAATGTGTAAACAGTGGATAACCAATGTGTATGGCCAACGGGTAAAACATAAATATGGCCAATATATAAACATGTGTATAGACCTATCATTGGTTAGTGCCTGCCAATAGGCAATGACTTTCTCTGAATCTGATTGTTGCCAGTAAGGTAGGAGATCAGGCAATAAATAGTCAGCCTTTTTGAAGACAAAGGAAGGAAAAGAGAGAGAATGTCTGTCTAACTGAAACGACAGTATGTGCTCTTAAAAGAGAGAATTTCTATCTAACCTGAACAACTGAAGGTGCTCTCAACTGAAACCATTTTCAACTGCAAAAGTGTTTCTACTATAGTCATTACCGATACGTCTATACAGTGAGGCAAGTCCACAATAGGACTGGGGGCTGCTAAGGCTCTGGCCGATTTGAGGCAAGCTGTCCAGTACAACGGGAAGAGTCTTGACTAGAACTCATGAAGCAAGGTAATATATACAACTGGAAGAGAGTTCAATCATTCGGCATGACCAGCTCATTATTGATTAAGTTATAAGTAAAATTGCATTTATTGATTATATAACGTGTTGGTTTGGATCTGAAACCGGCTATTCAGACCAAAGATAAGAGTAATATTGTTATTTACGGGGTTTAATATTAAAATTTCATTTTTAAAATGCTTTTAATATCTTTTTTCATATGTCAAAGCGTTGACCGGGAAGCGAATCCGGGCCAGCTGCTTGGAAGCAAAGATATAAAAACCGAAAATAGTTTATTATTGTTAAAAACTTTTAATTAATATATATTTTGCTATTAAAAATGAAGTATTTTTTTTCTTACAGTGTTCTAATCTTATTCGTTTTTGAAAACTGAATAATTATATCTATCATCAGAAACTCCAGAAAAAATTTCCTTCTTTCGTTTCCTGTCGTTTACTGTCATAAAACATTCTTACAAAGATATTTTAACTCATTCGAAAATTAATAGAGCTATAAAACCAAACTTTGACTGTCAACTGTACTGGAATAATTTTTAACAAGTTAGTATGTAATGCCTATAAATAAAATAAATAATTTGTCAGCAACGTTTTTGAAAAAGTATATGTCAGTCCTTTACATTTAAAAATAATAATATTATTCTTAATATAACATTATACTACACAATTTTCTGCACGTTGGTAAGTCAGATATACTCTAAACAAAAAAAAAGAGACAGATATAGAATGACATTCCTTTGGCATTTCAATTTGCGATTATACATTTTAAATGATTTAAAATAATTAATATTCGTAGTAATACAGAGTAGAATCAGGTGGGGTGTCATTTTATGTTTAGGTTAAATTACTCACGTGCCTAATTTAGAAATCATATTTTAACAGTTTTAGATTATTCGCATATCATTTTTAATCGTTATTAATCCATTGTAGTCTCCAACTTTAATTTAACATCTCTAATCCGTAGTTATTCACATTATATAAAAGGGATATTAAATAACCTTCACAGTATTATAAATTATTTTTGAAATCATATGAATTAAAGGTATAATAAAAGCCAATTGCCCTCCTAAGATGCATTTTGTGCCGATCTACCACTCATTAGTGGATACAAAGACGTTTGAATAATTTCAGGTGTGTTGGTATTTAATTAAACAATCAGATATATTGATCCTCAATTGAAGTTTAAAGTATATCTGGACTAGAGATTAATCTTTAGTTTAGTAAATGATTAATGATAATCATTACTGTAGGTATCTGAAGTGGATGGTGTCAAAGTTATGGGTGGAGTAAGGTTGACACTTATAAATCAAAATGTAAGAATTTCATTTATGGTCTTTTAGTTCCGTACACTCTATTGGAACACAGTTTAAGACGAGTTTTTTTTTAAGGATTACTGCTATGACGTCAGTAATAACTACTGGTTTTCTGAACTACATATTCCATTTTTCTTCTCTCTTTATTATTTTCCTCATAGATCTTTTGATACTTTATTGTACAATCTGAAATCTCGATACTGCTATGACGTCAGTAATATCTGTTGGTTTTATTACATTTCCCATCTATTTTTGTTATTCTCATTACAGATCTTTTGATACTTTATTGTACAATCTGAAATCTCTATATCGATCTTTTTATAGCATCAAAGTCACATATTCCTAAGCAAGCACTTGTAAAATATATTTATTCTCTCCAATCACATACTTATTATTTTCTTTTAATATTAAAACTACATCCATCAAAAACATTTCAACCAAGTTTAATTCTGATTCATTTTATCTATTACATTAACATCTGTATTAATAATCTATCCAAGATATTTATGGTTATTAATTCTTTCAAATTCATTACTATCAATCTTTACATCTTTTGTTTATTAACTAATAAATATTAGTTATATCTTTTAAACATTTATCGTTAATTCTATTTTTTTTTTTTTTTGCTTTTATCTGATAACTCACAATATTTCCTGAAGTTCCGAAGTATTATTTATATAAACAACCACATTATCTGCAAAATATATACATCTTAAATAATCTCCATTTATTCTTTATTTCTCCCCATTTTAATGCACAAAAAACTTGATTAATGAGTGAAATAATGTTTTGGGGATATGACTCACCCTCTCACACATACTTAGTAATTTTAATCTTTTTAGTGTCACCGTAATCATTACTAATTATTCTATTTTGATTTTACCAATATTCTTCACTTTTTATTTGATATATAAAGTGTATAGCTATATTGTTTTCCTGAAGGTTTGTGATGATGGTGTTTTAGTTGTATTTTTATATTGGACTATTTCCATCATCTAATATGAGTATTGAATGTCTTTAGAAAAATTTAGCTTTATTTAAATATTCCAAATACAATCAACTGTTAGTATATGCACAACGTTTTGAGATATTCTCCCCTCTTCATCAGGTGCTTCTGAACTGACCAGTAAGAGTACTAGCATGGAATTCAAACCTGGACCCTTAGATTCTTGATTATTGAATTTTAAGATAATGCCCTAACCAATTGAGCCATTTTGCCAAAGGAATGCATCATTCTCTTTTTCACTTTTTATAGCAATTTTCTGCTTCAGTTAACTTGAAACCTTCATCAGAAATCATGTTAATGTGTTATATGTAGATACAAGATTTCTAATGAAGGTTGCATATCAGCTGAAACAGACTATTCAGTAAAATTACTTTTAAAAATGCAAAAGGGATGGGTGAATTTTACTACATCATACAAAATTGAGAATTAAGAGAAGTAAAGAATATTAATTCATAATC
The DNA here is from genome assembly GCA_028023455.1 of Epiperipatus broadwayi. Classification (NCBI taxonomy): domain Eukaryota; kingdom Metazoa; phylum Onychophora; class Udeonychophora; order Euonychophora; family Peripatidae; genus Epiperipatus; species Epiperipatus broadwayi. The sequence goes on from JAQFVV010012419.1 coordinate 3,616,048, forward strand.
AGTATATGTAAGAAATCAAATAACATTAAAACATTAACTTTTTATAAAAAAGAATATTCTGGTGGTGAGGGTGAGCACATGTGTATAATAGAAATAACCACTTGATGTAATAGACAAATAGAAAATAAATTACGGTCGTCGAAGAAAAATAAGTATATATAATAAAAATATTTTATTTTATAACAACAATAATTAATTGCAATAACTTTTAACCTCCTACTATATAAAGTATGTAAAAAAGGCTTTTGACATAATGCATCTGTCTCTCAAACCCATGAAATAACGTTTGAATTGGGACTAGATAAATCTTGGAAATTATTTTTGAGATTCAAACAAGCTTAGCACTTTTTATATAGCTCAGTTATATGATCAAAAATTGATATTTTGTTGTTCTTTGCTAGAAATTAAAATCGGAAATCTTGAAAGTCTTCACTCATCATCCGGGCATTAGTGAGTAATGTTTTCTTTTATTGAGCTATACGTAATGCTATTTAAAAATTGCGTTATAAACTTTTAAAACTATACTATATATATAAATCATTGAAATTTGAATCTGGACCAAGTGAAATTATTTATAAGAGCTTATAATTTTTTTTCAGCGAATTCGCCTATAGTCAACAGCTAACCATCTAACATTGGTCAGCAAAAGAGTATCTGCATATTCTTAGATAGCGCGTATAAAGATAGAAAATCACTCAAATACTCATCATTCGCTAGTTGGAAAATCTTACATCTTCATTTTTTTATCTATAAGATGATGTTAGAAAGATGGTGCTAATTATAAAAATGGCCTTTTTTTTTTTTTTGCTTAAAAAAAAAATTATTTAAAAATTATACAAACTCTACGTACTTATAAATTACGATAGACAAGTGTTAATTTAATTTGAAATTACTCATAATGTTTATTTTGGTTGAAATTTTTTTTGTAAGGATATCTTTTTAATAGTTATTTTTAAGATGTCAAAAAAATCTTTCGTTAACAGCTGTTTAAAATAACTTGTTGCATTGCTTCTGAATAATTGCAATTCAAAGGCATCCAAATAATTAATTCAATTATTACTTTATTACGACTTTTAACATTATTGTGATTAAATATAATACAGCGCGTAATTCTGTTGAATGATTTCTGCTCGCTTAAATATGTGATGTTTTCGTAACCACACAGACAAAGTTGTTCGAAGATTAAAATGCTGTTTGAAAGTAATTGGAGGTGGGGATGAAAATCATATCAACAGCTCCTTATTGAAGAGCAGGAAAAGAGGGGGTATTACTCCCGAAACTTGTTTAGTGTAGTAATAAAAGCTAGCTACCTATTTAATGACTAATATAAGATGATTAACTAGGAATTATCTATGTGTAGGCAAACTGAAAAAAAAATTAGAATCTGGCCTGAATTCGAATCAAGTTAGATCATAGGCATTGCTAGCTTATGCACTTATTTTGGATAGTTTTCTTGTACAGAAATATATGAATCTAATGCTAACTTAAGATATCTTTGACCGTTATGCCAGATTCATATAACCCAAACAAAGTAACACGTAAGTTTCCTTGTTTATATTCAACATCTATATTAAAAATAGTAATTCATCTTCTTTATTCTATTTCAAAGTTGTATGGTATTACTCCTAACTGTGCAGATCCTGATTTATTTTACCTTGCCGAGAGACTAAAGATATTTACAATTATTATGCAACTGAGATCACTATAATATATTAATTTTAAAATTTTAAGAGTGTTTGAATCTCAAGTTATTCAATTTAAATAATATACACACATAAATTTGGCTGTCACAGGGGTTAGCTACTGCTACTCATCGTTTAGGGTCAATTGATAACTCGTGTTTAGTATAAATGATTTTGCAAAGAAACAAACGGATACGAACGTAGGCAGGAAAAGTAATGAGATGACTTGCTTGGTGTAATTTCAAAATAAAAACTTCTACATAATTATGATGGTTATATTTACTCAAATAGCTTTATTTCTCAAGAGTTCTAGTACCAGTATTTATCTTAGAACCCTACATCCCAGAGTCTAACATATCACTGTGCTTAACCACACAGAATAATGATGATAAGAATATGCAATCAATGTCATATAAAGGATTACAGAGGCATCTATAAGAGCTATTGACAAACTTGAATAATTAAATCTCTAAAAATATCACTTTCTCAATGCTTTTTATTAAATTATCTGCCAGTTTTGATTTCTTTGGTGCTTTTAACAATATTTTTTTTATTAAATTAGTGAAAATAAAATACTATATACATAAAAAATGTGGTATATTTTTATATGTATATATAAAATATCAAAATAGATTAATTATACTTTTGTAAAAATAAGTAAGAAATAATATATTGCAATTGTATTTTACAACTCTGAAGATGACTGCTAGACAGTCGAAACTGCTAGATATTTTATTCATCTATTTCAGTCAGTTGCAACTTTATTACTAATTTTGAGGCTTTTGGTGGGTATTATGAGGGTATTGCTATCATTTTGAATATTCTTCACTGTTTTGCAATTAGCTATAATGTTAATTTACTATTTTTTTCTATAAAAATTGTAATTAAAATTATTAGTTTAAAAAAAATTGAAAGATGCTGGTAAACTTAATGCAAATTTCCAAAATCAAAGCTATTCAACAATGGTCCTGATTGATTGTATCATAATACCAATAAACTGACAGCCTCACTGGTTGGTAGATTACTTGACCTCAGGATTTTCCAAGCAGGCTATTTTGTTTTAGTATTTTGAAAAGCAAAATTATAACTTTTAGGATTTTATTTACATATTTAAGCCTATTTATGAAACTTATTTGTAAATATTTGTTTTAAACCAAAGGAATATAAGATTACAATTATATTTTATTTTCAAATGATTGTTTTTAAAAAGACAACTTATAAAAATGTAGTTACAGGTAAAGCATAAGTTTTTTTACTGGTTAAAAAGAATTGTTTTCACAAATGCAAGTAAAGAAATTTTTTGTGAAATTTTAATAACATGGTGTAATTTTGATTTTAAATCACATTTTTCATTCTTTTATCACGTCTCAATTAAAATTTGTTTCTATTTTAAAAATGGAATTCAAATAAAAAATATTTAATTTAATAATTTTTATTGATAAGCAAGATTACGATCCAACATAAAAAGAACCTTTATTACCAGTTTAGTACTTTATTTTTATATTTTGGAAAGTTTAAATTTGATCTTTTAGAATGTTTTTGGTTTTAACCTCATATTTTTAAAAAGCATTGGTGGCCTAGTGCTTAACATAGCTGCCTTCCAAACAGCTTGGTTCAAAGGATTTGAGACATGAAAAAAAAATAATGTCATGATTACCAAAATGTTATACCTAATTAAAGTTTATTTGTCAAAATAAATGTTGCATCCAATATCAAAGTTGTCATTAGAGTTTTTCAAACAAGAATAGGTGAAGTTGGACCTACAATAAATTAAAAAGTATTCAGAAGTGTAAAGTTGAAATGCATTTTATTAAGATTTAGGAAAAAGCAAAATGAATGGAAGATTATTGAATAATACTTTTTTTAATACAGGGTACTTTAAATATTATTGTTTTTATACAATTTATCCAAACCGCTTCAAACACTTTTTAGCAAAACTATTTATTTGTCCATATACATACATCTACATTTCAACTGACCTGCAGTCTTCTTCAGAACAAGTTTATTTTGATATTTTAAAAAAACGTTTTTTTTTAAAGATCAAAATAAACTTGCTCTGAATAAATGTAGATATATGTAGATGTACAAATAAAGAGTTTTGCTAAAAAGTGTTTGAAGCTGTTTGGTTAAATAGTATATTACAGCAAAAATAAAGAAAAGTGTGATTTTGGTAATATTATCATTTTTACACAGATAGATTATTATTAATCTGACATTCCTGAGCTATATATAGATTTGTGATTCTTTTTGGATTTCAACAATAAAACTTGGCTTCTCATTCCAAATACAAATTTCATTGAAAATTTAGTTTAAATACAAAATATTCTTATTTATATCAACATAAAATTTTTATATAGCAGACATTTATATAATAATTCATAACAAAACTTTGAAATTTGTTGGGATAATACAAGTTTTTGAATTAGTAACTTTTCAGATAAATAGTAGTCTAGTGAAACATTTTCCAAATTATGTCCAATGGAATATCAATGGTCTGTAGAAAGTAAGTAGGTGTTCTGTGAAATATGAAAATTAATGTAAGTAAATGCTGCATCAACTTGGAACATGTTGAAACATATTCGTTCTTCCCCTGGTAACAATTTAAATTAATAGGTCACGTTGTTTTATTATTAAAATCTTTATTCACTATTGTAAATCAATAAATTATATTTGATTCATTAGAAATAAAGTTTATAAAAGAAAAGCTTCATAAAAAATTACAATTGAACTTCTCAAATATAAAAAATATATAATAAAATGAAATACACAGTGAAAATGTTTACATTTTTTCTTATTAAATGATTGTCATAACATTACTGAAAAAGGTAAGTTGGTTGAATTTCATATTTTAATTATAAACAAATTATTTTTTTAAAGAAAAACAAAAAAAAAAAAAAACAAATTATTATAAACTCATCAAAAAGCTAAGAAATCCTGTTCTAACATTTAAAATTGCATTTATAATTACTAAAATATAAAATTCTGTTGGTGTCAGAACGTAATAATCATAGTTTCTTTTTTATCATTGCTTTGAATTTTTTGAAAACATTTTAAAAAAATATAACTGTAAATATATATATATTTTAATAATTTCTATACATATATTTTATAAAAGTAATATGGATCAATTGGTGAGTACTGGTTTAACATGAAATATGTATATTGGTGATTATTTATCTTTTCTACATATGTGTGGTCATGTGTATCAGTAGTAGGAGGTATTGTGGATAGTGAAGTGGCTTGAAAGTCTGAGTTTAAGTCCCCTATATTTAAAAATAATCATGAATATTTAAATAAACTTCAGTCTATCAACAATCAAAGAGAAGACTAATATTTTCCTGAAGATTTGTGATGTTGGTATATTAGACATTATAATGTTGGACTATTTCCATCATCTATGATTATATGTTGAATGTCTATGAAATTTAAACTTTATTTTTACTTTTTAAATACATCAACTGTTTATAATAATACACAAATGGATACCACAGGTTAATAGATTATACAATATTTCAAGTGGTATTATTATTCACTCTTCTTCAGGTGTTGCTGACTTGACTGGTGACAAAATTAGCATAGGAATCAAATTTACACCTTTAGATTCTTGAACATTGGATTTTGAGGCAATGCTGTAACCAACTAATAAAGTATTCTATCAAACTTAGTTGATTAGAATATTGCCTTAAAATTTGGTAGTCAAAAATTTAAAGTTTACATTCAATTCCTATGCTTATATTATCACTGTTCAGGTAACAACACCCAAAGAAAAGCATAGAAAAATATCACCATAGTTCCTTTGCAGAATAAAGATCTCTCCAAGTTCATTCCATATCATCATATCGTCAACCTGTATTTGTCTATTTGTGTGTTATTACTAACAGTTGTTTGGATTTGAAAAGTTTAAATAAAGTAACATTTTTTAGACATTTAATGATAGATGATAGAAATAGTCCAACATGTTATCCATTTACAAAGTCTATAAATTTTTTTATATGCCCAAAATCAAAAAATCTACCAATCAGCAAAATTGTAGGTTTTTATCAGCATGTTTTCAGTTTTTCTTAGTAGACTACTGACATCTTCAGATTTTTTTTAAATTCATAAATCAATGTTTATTTTAGTTCCAACTTTCTACTGCCAAATGAAAGTAAAATTGGAAAAATAGTACCAAAGTTACTCTAAAGAGATGATTTAATGACTAATAATAATGATACATTCCCTAATATTATACAGATAAGATTAAAACAGTTATCTACATAGTTTAACATTTACCTTTCAATAATGTAATATTGTCATGTTCATCACCTTAGAAAAGCATTTATTCACTTGTTCACAATTCAAAAAAATATTTAGAAACATATTAGTAAAAAAGAAGGAAATTTTTATCATGTAGTTCACATTGCAATTGACTGTTACTGTGATCAAAAAATACTAGGATCACGTGTATTTTCCTACTCTGTGCTTAAAATTATAGATATTTTATTAATATACTGAAGCACTCAAATCTGTTGCACACATTTGGCTTCACTTTCTAATAATGTTTGAAACCTCCAAACATGGGTTCAAACCTAATCATTTAATTATAGACCACTGGGGAGTGAAGGTATACCAATGCACGTGATTGTTTATGTATTTGTAAACTTTAAATTCATTTAAAATTAATATGCATAAAAAAAAATTATATATTTTCATTACGGTAAACAATCATGCGTATGTGTGTGTAACAGATAAACTTTAATAATTTACAGCATTGCATAATGTATATTTTATTCATACATATATTTTAATAGAGAGAAAGTTTGAGAGTGTGATGTAAAATTAGTAAATAAAAGACTTACCGTCTTCCAAATTCTAAAAAAATCTGTTTTATTATAATATAAATTTATTTAAATGTCATGTTAGTTAACGTTGATTCCGCAGGTCTATTTTCAGCCTAAAGTAGATCAAAACCAACTCTCGAACTTAATCTTGTTTGTAGTCCAAAATATGCTGTATCATTGTAGTTATTAAAACATCCGGGAACTACCCATCGGCGGTGACAACGAGTATAAATACAACCACATTTTCTAACTAAAGGAGAGACATGTCATTTTTTTTCTAACGCGTTGCTAAGGGGAAGTCACACCCCTCTGAATGGTAACATGACGAGCTAGTAAAACATAGATTTGCTTCCCCGGATCTCTCCAAAAATCTAACCGATGCCTAAATACTCGGAAACCATCGTTCATAAATTACTGCCAGAATGAACTTTATATTGAATAAAGAATGGACTGAAACCTTAATTTCGTCAATTTGTTGCTAAATTAACTCTTTTATCAAACATGGAACCAACACGTGTGCACCCGGCTGGAAATTCATCGGAAAGAAAGGTAATTCCCTGCCGCAAAAATGAACTTTCATCTTAATAACCTTTTCTATTGTAAAATAAAAATGTAAACCTCCAATAATGTTATTTCCCATCAGCTAATGTATGTCTTTTAAACATTTCTAGTTCTGAAATTTTTCCTAATGTAAAAATGTAATTGCTTATTTCTCTATCGGTAATGCTAAGCTGATTAACTGCCTAAACAATGATCTTTTTTTTTTTTGATTTCTTTTTGCTTTATAGTTAAACTGTAATTCTCACTTTATAAACTCGAATGCTAGGTTCTCACTCTCCTTGTATTTTTATTTTAATGCGGCAATGTTTATTTAATATTATGCAAATCATATCAAATTTTAGTATGCTAATAACTCGATCTGGCGAATCAATCCTATTTAATTTTGCTATTCTGCCATTGCGGAATATTTAATCGTAAACGTAAGCTTTCTTACATTATAAAATTCGCCCGATCGAGAGATATTCCTAAACTATGTTTTATTAATGAATATTATGCTTTTCACTGCTATTTAAAATAAATAATTTCCTATTGCTCCACGCTATTGATTAACATGATGAAAATTGAGTATTACATAAATTTAATTCAGATCATTATGTCTAAATGATTCATTTTATAGGTAGCCCGCCATCTAACGATAATTTAAGTCACTTGTTTCTCGGGCGGATTAATATGCGTTTAACGAAGGAATTTTAATGTTTTTTTTATATTTTATCCTTAAGATATTGAATAAATTCTTTAAGTAAGTTGTATGCCCCCATTTGGGACTGCTTTTAGATCATTATTTTATTACGTTAGACTTAATTAGTATTTTAAGGCTGTATAAATCAGGGTAAATCAAACCTGACAGCTTTCGTAACATGTCCCGGTGATAACATTCCTAATTCAAAAATGGCTTTGTCATACTTTCTCTCGTTAATGGAATATATATATAGCACAATTCTCGACAGAGCATGGAGGCCCCAGCTCTTACAGATTGTCTTAGGTTAGGTAAATGCTGCTATGGGTTAACATTCGACGAGTCGGAACCATATAAACTCGAATGCTAGGTTCTCACTCTCCTTGTATTTTTATTTTAATGCGGCAATGTTTATTTAATATTATGCAAATCATATCAAATTTTAGTATGCTAATAACTCGATCTGGCGAATCAATCCTATTTAATTTTGCTATTCTGCCATTGCGGAATATTTAATCGTAAACGTAAGCTTTCTTACATTATAAAATTCGCCCGATCGAGAGATATTCCTAAACTATGTTTTATTAATGAATATTATGCTTTTCACTGCTATTTAAAATAAATAATTTCCTATTGCTCCATGCTATTGATTAACATGATGAAAATTGAGTATTACATAAATTTAATTCAGATCGTTATGTCTAAATGATTCATTTTATAGGTAGCCCGCCATCTAACGATAATTTAAGTCACTTATTTCTCGGGCGGATTAATATGCGTTTAACGAAGGAATTTTAATGTTTTTTTTATATTTTATCCTTAAGATATTGAATAAATTCTTTAAGTAAGTTATATGCCCCCGTTTGGGACTGCTTTTAGATCATTATTTCATTACGTTAGACTTAATTAGTATTTTAAGGCTGTATAAATCAGGGTAAATCAAACCTGACAGCTTTCATAACATGTCCCGGTGATAACATTCCTAATTCAAAAATGGCTTTGTCATACTTTCTCTCGTTAATGGAATATATATATATAGCACAATTCTCGACAGAGTGTGGAGGCCCCAGCTCTTACAGATTGTCTTAGGTTAGGTAAACGCTGCTATGGGTTAACATTCGACGAGTCGGAACCATAGTATCTTGCCAACCAATTCCCGATGCTATCCGTCACAAGTGCGGATAAGCTTATTTTTCTTCGCTCCCAAGTTGATGAAGCTCCTCGTCCGCTCAGGCCTTATCATGCGGTTCACACATTATCGTTCCTATCCTTTCATATGGTTCAGATGTCTATCAGCCATAATGATATAATTTCCCTAAGCCATCCCAAAATTCTCGTTATAGTTTAAATTTAATTAACTTTATTATATATATTATCGCTTATTAGCGCTACCCATCCTTCGTTCAACCGCTATTAATACATCATTAATTAACTATTGAGAAAATCTATAAATGTTGACTCGCACGACAATATCAAAATGATCATGCTTTTCCTATTTCTCTTCGCAGATAAGAAATAAATGAATCATCTCATAATGTTCCAAAATAATTGATCTATAATTAATGTACCTTCCATGAAATCCAAATGTAATCAAAACTTGTTAGATCATTTATTATTTAAAATATAATCGTTATAAAAGCTCGCGTATAGTTATCAAATTATGTTATATTCTTCTTAATTTAAATGTAATCATATGTTGAATAAAAACCCTCATATTGTTATTAAGTTTGGTCATATTCTATGTAATTTAAAATCTTATAAGCATTCATTCTAAAAGCTGTTGTCATTGGTTAGTTTCCTTAATTTAGGAATATCATAGCGTGAGTAATAGCAACCCGTTAAATCACATTAGCATATTAAGCCGCATCTGTTCAAATAATTAATTTATCATTATGTATATTTAGTGGTGCATATCCATCAAACCTTGTTATGTTATCCGGTTTGACATGGAATGGCCAAGTGACCATATGTGAAACCTAAATTGAGTGTTCAATATATATAAATTCTAATTCATTGTAAATCTCCATATCTAGTGATTCACATGATTAATCAATTATTATTAATATTACGTTTAATAAATTTACATTTAATAAGCTATTTTTTGGATATTTTTGTTGGTTTGTGTGTGCACATCTATCATTACTTTGCGTTATCAATTAGTTAAGCCGTAGGTCTCTTGTATCTTCGCTGAACCTTTCTGGGCCAGAGTAAATTGAAGGGTAGGCTGCTATCATCAGAAATGTTGTTTGTAATGTGATAGACTTGGGAAGTGGGCAATAGGGCGGAGTTCATGAGTATCCCTGACCTGTGTATCTCGTATATGATTGAACTCTAGGTACTTTTGCTTAGGTCCTAATTCTTGTTAGACGAACATACAATTCTGACCGGTACAGAGTATTTTTTTATCCGGGTTTGGCTGCCCAAAACGTGGGGCTTCGAAAACAAACACCCATATACCTGAGATGGTGATAAATGGTGATAGACAACATATGTTTTAAAAGTAAAATTTTTTTTTGGAAAAATTTTTTTTTGAAAATTTTTTTTTTCGGACACCCAGCTTGATATTTTGTTATCCGGGTTTGAGGGCCTTTTTGAAATTACCACACCCTGCAATACCCTACAGAGCATCTGATATTATATATATTTTTTTCTTTTCGTTCCTGTCCCAAATATTAATAAATGTATGTAAATTTTTTTTTTTCGGGTTTGAACCCATAAATGGTACTGCCCTAATAAAATTGTACACACCAAGTAATACCCTAGAGATTATTCGAATTGTAGATGTATGGCAAATTTTTTTTGGTGGTGTCCTCAAACAAATGAAGCGTCTTTTGTAACAGAAATATTTGTCTTCCCAAGTAGCTATATGAACTTTAGTGTGTTTAGTCATGTTATTTATCCTACATGTGTTTTTATAAAGTAGTCCGGTATTCATGATCTGATGAAGTAAAATGACTCGTATGTATTTAGAGTAACCGTAAATAGGTGAAGACCCGTATAAACTGAATTCTATGTTGTCAAGCGGCCAGATGTAGTTGGCAAAATGCTTTAATGACTCATGTATTTAGAGTAACCGTAAATAGGTGAAGACCCTTAGAAACTTTTATGTAGTGCCAAGCAGCCAGATGTAGTTGGCAAAATGCTTCAATGGCCTACATGTCCTCATGTCAAAAAAAAAAAAAAAAGTCCAAAGAGTCCAAGAAACATAGTGTCATATAGTCTTGTAGAGGTCAGTTGTGTAACATCCTCTAGTTTTAAAAGAGTCGTGAATTTATTTTGTTGAACCTAAAGGACATACCATAGATGTGATTTCAAAATTCATTTTGAATCTATAATATCAACCAGATAAACGATTGCGATATTATTACTAAATTTTGCTAAATCATTTTGCTTTAAATTTTTTTTTATTAATGTCATTTTTTTTTTCAAATTTAATTGAACAGTCAAACTTATAGATGTGCACACAAACCAAAGATAGTTATGAGTGATAAGCCGACTGTGTTGACATGGCGCCCGTGTATTATACACACTATAAATTTTGTCAACTGGTAAACACTCGCGAAAACAATAAAGTATGTGAATGAGCAAAGAGAGGGTCATTGTATCATATTTGTTTCATATGTCTTGTACAAAGGGGAAATTAAAAGTTTTTTTTATATAGGTGCATTTCAGGTGCAAGAGAGCGAACGGTTCATATGACAAAGCAATGTCACGGTAAAAATTTGTTTCTCTAGTCTTTAACATGTTATTTCATTTAATATGTATTAGTTTTGATAAAAGTAGGAATGTAAATATTTTGGCAGTAATAGGAGATAGTATAGAATTAGATGGTAGTAAGAAAATAGTTAAGTTGTTGAGTTTTGGCATAGGTGATGGTTGAGGAGGGGAAGGGGGAGTGATCTAGCTATCGCAAACCATAGACAGAATCCAATGGAAAGATTAATGAACGGTAGGGAAGGTAGCAAATCAGGAAATGAAAATGAGAGTGTAGGCAGTGAGGAGCTCGGGTCAGAAATTATTTTTAAAGAACCAGGTGTAAGGGATCATGAGCGGGTAAAATCAGGGATCGACGATGATAATCAGAGCCTATTCGTCCTAATCCATAAAATCGTACAAGAAAATAGAAGGGACAGGGAAGAATTCTATAAAATGCTCCAAGAAAGTAGGAGGGAAGCCAGGGAGGATCTCCGGATCATGATCCAGGAGAGCAGGAAGGAAGCCAGGGAAGAGTTCCGTATCATGCTCCAGGAGGTGAGGGAAGAGTCCCGGAGACATTTCCAGGAAACAACGATTAGGATGCAGCAAGCAGATGGTGCAAATACCCATGCTATGAAGACTGAAGAATGCGGCCAACTATGCCAGACTGACGGGTTGAAAGAGACCATTGGAGATCTGCGTTGGGAGCTGGGACCAAATGAACCGGCGCCAAGATGTGAGTCAGGCAGCCAAGATGAGTCACCCCCAGAGTCCAACATAAAAGGAGGGGGAATGGAATGCCAGTACCATGTCGTAAAAGGGGACGAAACAATGGTTAAGGAAGTTATCATAGAAAGTGCTCGAGAGCCAGATAGGATTAGTCACGGGAATAATTCCAACATGGCTAAGTTCATTCAGGTACAGCCCTTTTGGGGGGAACCAGGGGATAGTCCACAGGCACATCTAGGAAGCTTAGAGGAGCTTTTTTTTCAACTCTGCCATGAATGCCGAGCAAGTGGCCATAGCCAGCCATTACCTAAGGGGCACGGCCAAGGATTGGTGGGGCTCTCTGGTCATGAATCCCAAGACCTTTAAAGACTATAAGGAGGCAGTGCTGGGAAGTTTTTGGGATGAAGAGTGGCAGGACGGGATCCTGGAAGCATTGACCATGGAAAAGTACGGACCCAACTCCAAGGAAACCCACACGCAGTTTTTTGTGCGCCAAGTGGCAAGGTTCCAATCTCTGACGGCTTTCGCATATTCGGACCCCCGAATTATTAGGACTATCTGCCACAATATGCCTGCCTGGGTGCAGAAATTGATGCTCGGAAGTCAGATCGTTGAGGTGGATAAGATGTCCCGATTTCTAACATCTCTCGATTATGGCAACTTGGCTCCAGAGCCAGATAAACCTCGGAAAGAAGGACCAGCAGGCTACCGCAATGCTGGGGCATATGACTCAAACGCAAAACAATATATACCACCAGACCCTGGGAGAAGATAACCCAAGTAAGGAAAGAGAAGAAGAGAAAAAGAAAAAGAAAAATGGACTGCTGGACACTGTAAGATAGTCAAATGTATATTCTAGTTTTGTTTTTCTTTCTTGTTTCATTGCTTTATATATAGAATATAGTTACTAACTAATTGTCAAAGAGGCCGACTGAATTTAGGTAGGGTAAAGTTAACTAAAGCCAATTTAAAAATAAATTTCAAACCATGTAAATATTAAAGTAGGGAAACTGTGTTGTGGGTTTTTTTGTTACCTGAAAGGATGCGTCAACTCCAAGTAAAATCTTTTTTTTATTGATTTTTTTTTATCTAGGGGAATATGAAGCACTCAAATCTGTTGCACACATTTGGCTTCACTTTCTAATAATGTTTGAAACCTCCAAACATGGGTTCAAACCTAATCATTTAATTATAGACCACTGGGGAGTGAAGGTATACCAATGCATGTGATTGTTTATGTATTTGTAAACTTTAAATTCATTTAAAATTAATATGCATAAAAAAAATTATATATTTTCATTACGGTAAACAATCATGCGTATGTGTGTGGAACAGATAAACTTTAAGAATTTACAGCATTGCATAATGTATATTTTATTCATACATATATTTTAATAGAGAGAAAGTTCGAGAGTGTGACGTAAAATTAGTAAATAAAAGACTTACCGTCTTCCAAATTCTAAAAAAATCTGTTTTATTATAATATAAATTTATTTAAACGTCATGTTAGTTAACGTTGATTCCGCAGGTCTATTTTCAGCCTAAAGTAGATCAAAACCAACTCTCAAACTTAATCTCATTTGTAGTCCAAAATATGCTGTATCATTGTAGTTATTAAAACATCTGGGAACTACCCATCGGCGGTGACAATGAGTATAAATACAACCACATTTTCTAACTAAAGGAGAGACATGTCATTTTTTTTCTAATGCGTTGCTAAGGGGAAGTCACGCCCCTCTGAATGGTAACATGACAAGCTAGTAAAACATAGATTTGCTTCCCCGGATCACTCCAAAAATCTAACCGATGCCTAAATACTCGGAAACCATCGTTCATAAATTACTGCCAGAATGAACTTTATATTGAATAAAGAATGGACTGAAACCTTAATTTCGTCAATTTGTTGCTAAATTAACTCTTTTATCAAACATGGAACCAACACGTGCACACCTGGCTGGAAATTCATCGGAAAGAAAGGTAATTCCCTGCCGCAAAAATGAACTTTCATCTTAATAACCTTTTCTATTGTAAAATATAAATGTAAACCTCCAATAATGTTATTTCCCATCAGCTAATGTATGTCTTTTAAACATTTCTAGTTCTGAAATTTTTCCTAATGTAAAAATGTAATTGCTTATTTCTCTATCGGTAATGCTAAGCCGATTAACTACCTAAACAATGATCTTTTTTTTTTTTATTTCTTTTTGTTTTATAGTTAAACTGTAATTCTCACTTTATAAACTCGAATGCTAGGTTCTCACTCTCCTTGTATTTTTATTTTAATGCGGCAATGTTTATTTAATATTATGCAAATCATATCAAATTTTAGTATGCTAATAACTCGATCTGGCGAATCAATCCTATTTAATTTTGCTATTCTGTCATTGCGGAATATTTAATCGTAAACGTAAGCTTTCTTACATTATAAAATTCGCCCGATCGAGAGATATTCCTAAACTATGTTTTATTAATGAATATTATGCTTTTCACTGCTATTTAAAATAAATAATTTCCTATTGCTCCACGCTATTGATTAACATGATGAAAATTGAGTATTACATAAATTTAATTCAGATCTTTATGTCTAAATGATTCATTTTATAAGTAGCCCGCCATCTAATGATAATTTAAGTCACTTATTTCTCGGGCGGATTAATATGCGTTTAACGAAGGAATTTTAATGTTTTTTTTATATTTTATCCTTAAGATATTGAATAAATTCTTTAAGTAAGTTGTATGCCCCCGTTTGGGACTGCTTTTAGATCATTATTTCATTATGTTAGACTTAATTAGTATTTTAAGGCTGTATAAATCAGGGTAAATCAAACCTGACAGCTTTCGTAACGTGTCCCGGTGATAACGTTCCTAATTCAAAAATGGCTTTGTCATATTTTCTCTCGTTAATGGAATATATATATAGCACAATTCTCGACAGAGCGTGGAGGCCCCCACTCTTACAGATTGTCTTAGGTTAGGTAAGCGCTGCTATGGGTTAACATTCGACGAGTCGGAACCATAGTATCTTGCCAACCAATTCCCGATGCTATCCGTCACAAGTGCAGATAAGCTTATTTTTCTTCGCTCCCAAGTTGATGAAGCTCCTCGTCCGCTCAGGCCTTATCATGCGGTTCACATGTTATTGTTCCTATCCTTTCATATGGTTCAGATGTCTATCAGCCATAATGATATAATTTCCCTAAGCCAACCCAAAATTCTCGTTATAGTTTAAATTTAATTAACTTTATTATATATATTATCGCTTATTAGTGCTACCCATCCTTCGTTCAACCGCTATTAATACATCATTAATTAACTATTGAGAAAATCTATAAATGTTGACTCGCATGACAATATCAAAATGATCATGCTTTTCCTATTTCTCTTCGCAGATAAGAAATAAATGAATCATCTCATAATGTTCCAAAATAATTGATCTATAATTAATGTACCTTCCATGAAATCCAAATGTAATCAAAACTTGTTAGATCATTTATTATTTAAAATATAATCGTTATAAAAGCTCGCGTATAGTTATCAAATTATGTTATATTCATCTTAATTTAAATGTAATCATATGTTGAATAAAAACCCTCGTATTGTTATTAAGTTTGGTCATATTCTATGTAATTTAAAATCTTATAAGCATTCATTCTTTTCAAATAATTAATTTATCATTATGTATATTTAGTGGTGCATATCCATCAAACCTTGTTATGTTATCCGGTTTGACATGGAATGCCCAAGTGACCATAAGTGAAACCTAAATCGAGTGTTCAATATGTATAAATTCTAATTCATTGTAAATCTCCATATCTAGTGATTCACATGATTAATCAATTATTATTAATATTACGTTTAATAAATTTACATTTAATAAGCTATTTTTTGGATATTTTTGTTGGTTTGTGTGTGCACATCTATCATTACTTTGCGTTATCAATTAGTTAAGCCGTAGGTCTCTTGTATCTTTGCTGAACCTTTCTGGGCCAGAGTAAATTGAAGGGTAGGCTGCTATCATCAGAAATGTTGTTTGTAATGTGATAGACTTGGGAAGTGGGCAATAGGGCGGAGTTCATGAGTATCCCTGACCTGTGTATCTCATATATGATTGAACTCTAGGTACTTTTGCTTAGGTCCTAATTCTTGTTAGATGAACATACAATTCTGACCGGTAAAATACACAGTGTATAGATGGATATGTTTTTCTATAATTTTTTTTCTAATATTTGATCTAATTTTTATACTTAATTATATTTAAAAGCACTTCTTTTGCATATATATATATATATATATATATATATATATATATATGTATATATATATATATATATATATATGACACAATAGTGTACTGTGACAATAAAATAAAACACTTTAATACTACTAAAATGGCAGTGATATTGTAAGCTAGCTACCCGATGTTGTTTATTTATTTATTAGTATTTTGAAAATTTGCAGAATTAATTCCTGTGTTTTGTTTAATATATATATATATATATATCAAAACTACCCCAAATATATATATATATAGGCAGAAATATAGATAGATAGCACTAGTCAATAAATATAAATAAATCGCCACCAAATTCCGAATTTAAAAAACTATCCAAAAACTGTAATAGTAAATAAAATAAAGTCATATATCACATGACTTAATTTGATAAACTTGTAATTATAAATTAGATCTAGTGACTGAAATATCCTAGTGCCTCACTGAGGAAATCCAATAGTTATACACCAGGCTGGGAATAATTTCTAGATAGAAATTTTTAATGCTTTCTCTTGCGGCATTTATCGATAAAACTTGTTGGAGCTATTAAGCATGCTCTTTATTTTAGTCCAGGGGTAGGCAATTGTTTTGGCTTGGGGGCTGCAGAGGTTAGTGGAGAGCCACATTGGGGGCCACTTTGTGGAAGCGAATGTTAGCGGAGGACCACACCTTCTTTTCATGACACAATAAACACACTGCTTTATTCTTTGTATTTTCCAAAAGAAATATTTGCTTGTCCATTCTTCATTAAACACATGACATTCATCACCCATTTTACATTTTTTCAGAGGGTTCATAGTTTCACTAAAGTTGGAAATGTATATATTTGTTAATGCAAAGACAATATTGAAATTAACCAAATCAACTGGGAAAGCACTGCACATCGTAGCTACATGACATATGTGTATTGATGTGGCCATCCTAGTGGAAAATATGAGATGAATCTTCGGCTGTGCACAGGAAGGAAATCTCAGTTCAAGGCGGATTTTTCTGATTGTCTGGACAGGCCACATAAAAACTCTTAGTGCACCACATGTGGTCCTCAGGCTGCTATTTGCCCACCTCTGTTTTAGTAAAAACTGGTTTCACTATCAAGACAGATTTCTCAAAAGCAAAGAAATAAATATATCGCAAATGTATACTAAATAAATTTCCCATCATTCTAAATTGCATTATATTAAAGAGAAATAATATTCAATTAATACTTGTATTGTGTTTGTATTGTTTTTTTACATTTGAGAAATATAACTTGTCAATGAAATCTGTGAAATTTTAATTTTTAAATTTTGGTTATTTTTTTTAATTATGTATTTGGAGTAATGATCATAATTAAAAACAATCTGTTTCCAGATACACTTTTTTTTTCTCATAAGAACTTTATTGATTATATAATGTGTTTACATTAATACAATGGTGAAACCAATACAGTTAATGACGAAGCCAGAATGAGGATCACACAATTAGTCTTACAGTCAGAAAGAACTAAATGTATAGTCCAAGAATCATAAAGGAAAATCTGCAATGGAAAGAAGGTCCCAAATACTCTTAAAAAATAACTAAAAGAGCTATTTTTTTGTCTTTATCGTGGATAGTCTGAAGCTTTGATATGAATAATTGATGTGGATTATCAATGGTAGGATTAAAGGTAAGCATTTATCTAATTGACTAATATACAAAGAAGTATGAAGATTTGCTATCTTAATATAACTGAGCACTGATTATATATATGTAAGAGATGATGATCTGGACCAACTGATCAGCACGAAATACATATATTGGTGATTATTTAGCTTTTCTACATGTGTGTGATCATGTGTATCAGTGGTATGAGATATTGTGGATAGTTGAAGGGTGCTTGAAAGTCTGTGTTCAAATCACCTATATTCATATTTACTAAACAAATTTGTTTAATAAAGTAAACTCTTTTCCTTAAACTTTTAAATACGTAAATAAAAATACTTAAATATTGTTCAATAGATTTTCTCAGGAGAATACATTTAACTTTGATAATTATGAATTGGAAGATATTAACAATTGCAAATACTTTGATGAAATTATCAATACAGATGGAAACATAATGGGTGAAATTAATCATAGAATTAAAACTTGCAAACTTTTAGTACAAATAACTTACTATTAAAAGAATATATGTTTATGTGTTTGAAAAAAGGTTTTTATAATAGATGTATTTTTCCAAATATTATTTATGGATCCAAGACTTGGATACTTAATAGAAAAACAATTAACAGATGTCATATTATTCAACTCAGTATGGAAAGATTATGTTAGAATAACAAGAAGAAATCCATAACAAAATACATTAATAAGAGAACAGATTGAAAGAAAGAAGAAATTAATATAAACTGGCATATTGCTAGAAGAGATGTTAATAGATGGGTAATTGAATTTTTTGAACTGGATCTTAAGAGTTTGTAAAAGACTTAGAAAGAGATCATATGTAAGTTAGGTTGATGAAATAAGTGCACTTGCTAGCGTGTTATGAAGAAGAGAGATTAGAGATTGGAAAAAGTGGATTGAACTTGAAGAGTCTAGAAGACAGTGTCTATCAGGAGAATGAAGCCAAGGTTATCTTACAAAGAAACATCATTTATATATTTTTATAATTTTCTTAACTGCCCTACGAATCTTATTATTTTATTTCTTTTAGAGATATACGGTAATGAATATCAGTAAGCTTTTATAAATAATAACCCTGAAATTATAAGAATCTCATAATTCACATAAATACACAAGTTATAGCTTAAAATTCTAATATTTATTAATACACATATATACTAATAACACAATTGTATGACCCAGTCATTCCGATAGATATATATAATATCAGTATATACATTCATGAAAGAGTGCAGCTATGTGTGAGAGTTGTATTTATAAAACAATTTAATCTACTTTCTATAATTCTTTTTTTAAGTTGGAACAAAGCACATATTTTTTAATTTATTATTATATGTTTATTTAATATATAGAGAAAAAGTCAAATTTACCTCATTTGAAAGTGAACATGTGACAGTCCTAGTGAAAATTGTTCGTCTGGAAGATGAAAGATTCCATAACATTTTCACATAAGATAATCCATCCTAGAGGTTAGGTAGATGATTCTAAAATTGATTGAATGAAAGTTCTTGCTGTTTGGAATTCCTTGATCATTTCACTTGCTTGAAATAGATAGCAAAAATCTCCATAGATAAAGGTCATCATGGTAGGTCACAAACAGTTATACACTAGCCAGTTTAACGAATCCACATGATTCATCTACCCCAGCATTTTGATATGATCCATTCTTATTAATTTTTATTAATTAATCAAATCAGTTTATGAAAATTTAATTTCTACGCTTCTTTCTCTATAATGGTCACTTTTTTGAATCACTGCAAAATCAAGAAAAAAATATATAGTTCTTTTCTTTTAACTCTTTTTCACTTCATTTTTTTTTTTCTATCCATACGCTGATGACCATTAGCTCAGAAATGTTTTTAGCTTCCAATGTTCCAAAATACTAAATTGGCCAGTTCTTGGAATTCTGATGACAAGTGTCATTAATAAAAATCACCCTTGGCACAACTTGCCACTCCTTTTATTACTCTCTCCAGCTTTATTTTTAATTTGCTTTCATTAAAAAATATGCGCTACAAATGTCATTATTTCAATAACTATAACTTACGATATTAATAAACAACAAAAATATATAAAACAAAAATATAAAAATACAACTCTGCACGTAACCACTTCTCTTCATCTTCACATACAAATCTTGGTAGTAATTAATTCTACACAATATCACAACACATGTAACAAATATATAAGTATATGTTCATGTCTTTAAATGGTTAATTTCACTCACACTCTTTTGTAACAGGGTTCGAATGTATATCTATAAATTTTTTTGCATCTATCAATTTAATTCATAATAACAATCGCAATAAACACTCTTTTGTAATCATTATTGCCTTTTACTTTCTTTAGTACCTGTATTTGAACCCAGCTACTATTACAATATATATATATATATATTGATTTTTCATTTCATTTATGTTTGTAATTCAAATTTGTAAACATTTATCTGTCTGTCTTTTGGGACCATGAAAAACAATTTGGTCATAACTTTGACCTACAGACAGTCAATCTAATGTATGGAAGACAATGACAGAAAAGTGAAGGTCAAGGAGGCATGGATTATAGCTAACCATAGAAATGTAATAAACAAAAAAGAACATACCATACAATTATATAACAAATAAAATATTGAAATGGATTAATTTAAATAAAAATACATACATAATTACAATATAAATCACAATAATTAATTTAAGAGAACTATTATTATGGTAAACTTCGTTGAAAGTGCAGTTAGCATTAGGTCACAAGGAAGAAAAAAACCACTTCATTTTGCTGACAATCAAACGTTTGCAAATTTAAATATATGCAAATATAGAAAGAGGTAGAATTTTATTTGTTTGGTTAATTATTAATATCTTCATGTTTCAAGGTAATTTTTCAAGGGATTTGTATTATAAATTTGCATGTACAATCTTATATACACATGTCTGTATATGTAAACATGCATGAGGTGGGAGTGTGCATGAGGTGTGAGTGTGCATGTTGAAAATATAAGAGTGAGACTATTCACAGACTTAAGTTGTCCATGGATATATTGGCATCAATAATCTTTTTAATAACAATCTTACTGTATCATTCAAAAAAATAAAAAGAATAGATATGTCTACACCTCTCATCTTTTACATTTGATGAAAACATTCAAAGTCATGGAAAGTTAAATTTAGGTGTGATGTTTCAACACCAATGACTTTTTAAAATAATGGATTGTAAGGTAGACAGTTAATTATAGAACTGAAATCCCATCAATATAGACAAAAAACCCTGACATCAGATCTACATAGCTATGCAAGTGAGTTAGTCTTGTTCAAAATCTTAAGGTTTTATCTTTTAATTTTTAGTTTAAACAACATAAATAACTAACAGATGGCTTTTAGATGCTTAAGAGCATTAGATCCAATTTTGAAATCAAAAATTAGAAAACCGTCAATATGGAGAAAGGGATTATTTAGTTGTGTTATCTACTGATTGCTCTAGTTCACTGTAGATGGCGCTAGCATAGAATGAAAATCTGTAAGCAGAAACAGTATAAATAATGAAGTTGTGGGAGAATAAACATAAACTAAGTGATTATACAGAAAGTGGGTTCTTGGTTTATATGCTGGGTTTGGGAAAAGATAAGGGGGATTTAGATATAAAGGCCATAGAGTTGAAAAAGATAATGTTGTGGAAATGGGATGGAGCAGGATAGTAAAGAATATGAGAAAAACAGGTCGCGGGTGGAAAGGGAAGGGAAAGTGGCTAACAAGTTTTTCTGGTCATTGTGGTTGAAAGATTCCTGACTCCAAAAAAGGAGAAGCCACAGTGCACCACATCACATCACTATCTTTAAATATGATATACTGTTTACTGCCAATTTTTTTGAGAAAATTAATAAATATTTGTTAAAGGCAAAATGATTAATAAAAATAATGTAGATTTTTTAGAAAGAAGTATAATTTAGCGATAGTTGTATAAAACTAATTATTACATATACATTATGTTATTTTGATCATTATCTTCACACTACCTGCTTAAAAGTTTCATACATAAATCAATATTTAAAAAATTCAACATGATTCCAACATTTTTAACAACTTACAAACATTTAATTTTAGCTTTATTACTCGCACGTAGTACTTTATTTTTGGAATTATTTCAGGTTCTTTTGTCAAGTTGTCATAGAATTGTAATAAAATAAAATTAACGATAGAGATGTTAAATCTTGTTAAAATTCCAACACTAAAAAAAAACATATTTCTTGTTCACAATTATTTTAAAATTAATTTAACTTTTTTTATCAGCCTTATTTTTTCTCTTTAATATTTTCATTAATGCGATTAACATCATTTTAAAAAATATTCTATATACATTACGCAGATATATGTGCAATTATTAAATTTATAATGTAACACTAAATAGTAAGAGGCTAGAATCTACGATAAAAAATTGTGCTAATAAGTAAGAAGTGACAAATATCCTTTACATTTGTTGAATGTTATCATATGATCAAAGTGCTTTGCTCCTCATGATAGATCTATTTTTCTGCCTAGCTGTGTTTTTATCTATCTATCTATTTAACTAATTACCATTTCTATATATATTATTTTATCTATCGATCGATCTATTTACCTATTTGTCTATTACATGTCTTTTTATCTACCTATCTATTTAAAATCTATCAAACTATTTATTATCTTGATATCTATTGATCTACCTCTATCTGTTTACCTATAAATATGTCTGTTTATATATGTACCTACCTATCTATCTATCTGTAAATCTATCCTATCTGCTATTTATCTTTGAATCTATATTCTTTTAATCTTTTTTAATCTATCTATTTCTGCAACCATCTATATCTATTTTTCTACCTATTTGTCTATAAATCAATTACCCACCTATCTATCTATCTATCTATCTATCTATCTATCTATCTATCTATCTATCTATCTATCTATCTATCTATCTATCTATCTATCTATAGATAAATAGGTAGAAAAATTGATAGAGAGGTAAATGGTTGAAAAGATAAAAAGATAGATTAAAAAGATTAAAAGAATGTAGATTTATAAATAGGTAGTAAATAGATAGATAGAATATTAAAAAAGTATTATTTGGCCTTTGACACTTATGTAAACAAACATTCCTAATTCAAATAGCAGGAAGAAAAATGATAATTTTGCGTCTTTTATAATCATTAGATTAAAATAATAAACTTCTGGTAAAAGTTGACAACTCAATTGGGTTTTCATATTTACACATCAAAGTAATGATGAAAATATTATATAAAATATTATTTTATGCAAATAAAAAATACAGTTTCGAAACATATGTCATTAAAAGTGTACCATAGTTTTGCTACAAA
Organism: Epiperipatus broadwayi; assembly: GCA_028023455.1. Lineage (NCBI taxonomy): Eukaryota > Metazoa > Onychophora > Udeonychophora > Euonychophora > Peripatidae > Epiperipatus > Epiperipatus broadwayi. The sequence goes on from JAQFVV010012419.1 coordinate 3,639,467, forward strand.
CTTAACGAGACTTCAGCTAATCAGTTTTGTCATCTGAAGCAAGTCTTAAATACTCTATATTTTAAAATTATTTAGAAGGTTTCATGGTGCAGAGAAATATATAATCTAACAAGCTTGTGATTAGTTCAAATGCAAGCAAAGAAAATTTTCTATAGATTTAGGAATTTTCTCTCTAATAACTGGCCACAGTCAACCTACTAACCATTCAACATTGGTCAGAAAATGAATATTTAGCAAAAAAATAAACCAAAAATGTAAAATCATGCAAACTCTTAATAATTGCCAATTGGGGATTTGGTAAGTATTCTCTATGAAGTTCTCCTGGGCATCTTTTTGCCCTTCTGGGCTCGTTATTATAAAATGCTTTTTAATTTATTTTAAATGGTCTATTAAAGAAAGCAATGGATAATAATAGGAATATATATATAACAAAAGAAATATTAAAACATACAAAAGTAAAAAAATTATAAAAAAAAGAATTAAAAAAATGAAACAAAATAAAATAGAATTTAAAAATATATAAAGAAAAATCACATCATTAATTCTTTGCGTTTTAGACATTTCAGATAGCTTGAAAGTTTCTTTATAATTTGGTGATTTAGGCATGAAATTCCTGCTAGATTGCTTAAAAGATCTTAGGACATTGGCTAAATATTTTTCTAAATTTTCAGTCTAAAAAAATTGCCTTTGAATGCTGTAACATTTATGGTGATATTTGTATAAATCTTTGTCTTGCATAATAATTATCACTTGAGAAAAATGATTATGCATAAATAAAAGAAGGAATATGAAAATATTTTTCAATAGTCCAATAAGATCTTAAATCCTTATTTTATCTGTTGTCTGATTGGTAAGGGTGTGAATGTTTGTCTGATGTCAAATTTACATTCACTATGTTTATGCAAATGAACTAATTCCACCATTAATAAAAAATACTCAGAAAAAATCAGATCATGTGCTTTTAACTATATATTGTGCAATAAAGATTTCCAACCAGCTGCAGAAACAATCACAAATGCCAATTGGTAATTTGCTATTAAGGTGCTCCATGCTTTTATGGTCTATTAATCCCCTAATATAGTTCAGCAGGCATTATAACACTGGCAAATAAAACAGGTATATTTTAAAATGTAAATTTTAATTTAGATTTATTAAAACTTGGATATTTATTTATATCATATTAAAATGTTTTGTTTAATTTACTTTAAATCTTTAAAAAATGTTAAAGCAATCAATTATTACAAAAATAATGGGCTGAAAGTCCAGAGTTTTTGCATTCTGCCTTACCAACAGTCTTTCAGTCCAACATACAATTTTCACATTTAAAATCTTTTGTTCAATTTACATTAAATCTTTAATAAAATTAATTAAAGCAACCAAGGTATGAATATATAAAATTCTGAAAAAAAATATGAAAAAGAGTTAATAATGATATAACAATAATAATTGTGAATCATCTAGAAAAGTTATAAAAGAGAATGAAAGTCTCAACACTATGAATCATTTTGATATTGCAAAAAAAGTTATTTCAGTGATAAAATGAAAGATGGAGCTGTTACTAACAAAATGCAACACAGTAAAATGTACAAAAGAATATTACAAAAACTTATATAGTAATAATAATGAGAAATGAAAGTAACAATTAGAATTACATTTGAATTACCAAGCATTTAAATGAAGAAGTAAGACATGCAATTTAATTTATAAATAAAAAATCGAATGGATTTAATGATTAGGAATACAAGAGGTTTGAATACCAGAAGTGATAGACTGATCTGATAAGAAAGATGACAAAGAGAATATTAGAAAATTTTAAACTATAGGTCTTTATCAAAATAATTACAAATCATATAGAGCAAACTTTGGGCTCAAATTAATCAAAAGAACATGCTAGATTTTAAAATGGTTTAGAATAGTGGGTCATATCTACATAGTGACCTTATTAAAAGAAAGAACCAATGAGTATGAGTTCTTATTATGCTTTGAATTTTTAGATTATAAAAAGACATTTGATTCTATAAGCATTTCTTCAGTGAGTAAAGCACTGGGTAATCAAGATATAAAGCTAGAATGTTGTCATATTTTGAAAAATATTTATCAAAATGCAACAGCAATACATATGCAATGATGCTAGGATTAACATTGAGAAGGGTATATAATAGTTGATTCCATATCTCCAAATCTTTTTACTATAATTTTACAAGGAATATGTTGTGGATTAAAATGAGAAACTAAGGTAATAAAAGAAAATGGAGATTATTTAATTCATCTAGATTTTGCAGATGATGCAAATGTTTCAAGAGTTAGCAGATGGCTAAAGACAAATTATAAAAAGACTATTATAATATTCAATAGATATTCATAGGTAAAATATTACAATTGATAGTTAAAAGATAAAAAACATTAACAATCACAAACATCTTATCAGATAATTAATACAGATGCCATCATAATGCATGAAATTAATTGTAGAATTAAACTTGGATAGAGTGCTTCCGGTAAAAATAATTTAATTGTAAAATAAAATATGTCTACATATTTGAAAAGGAAAGTTTTTAACAAATGTGTTTTACCCATTCTTACTTATGGATGTGAGACTTGGACATTTAATAGAAGAGCAATCCAGAAAATAACAAAGTATGGAAAAATATGTGCTGGAATAACAAGAAGAGATTAAAAAATAAAATATGTGAGATAATAGATATTGTTGAAATGGTTAAAAAATTGAAATAGATCTGAACTGGATAAATTGTTAGAAGATAATTGGTAAGCAGTTGAAATCTCAGACTGGATCCCAATAGAATTCAAAAGACATAGAAAATGATTACAAATAAAGTGGATGGATGAAATAAGAATTTTCATTGATGTAAATGGCAAACAGAAGCCATGAAACAGAATATCTGAAGGTACTTGTATATTATTCTATCAACCAAGCTTGGCAGCCATTTTTTATTATAATTATGCAGTTTCAAGAACAAACAAAATGGCTGAAAACAAATGGATGAAAAGAAGCATTCTTTAAAATATTTCCAGGTTTTTTGTTTTTTTTTTATTTATAAAAAAGAAAAAATTACGTAAAAATTAATATTTCCTCTCTATTTATTAATATTTTTGTATTAACTCAACTTATTAATATAAAAATGAAAAAAATATAGCAAACATAAATAAAAAAAGTATATGACATGTCTTACTCATTATTTATAAAGAAGAGTAATTGAGAATTATTCATATTGTGTCCATTAACACAGACTTTTCAGGTGAGAAAGATCCCATACTCTTGGAAATATTCAATTGTATGCAGTTCTTTTTGAAAAAGATTCCAAATTTTCAGCATTTTTCTAAAATGGTAGTAGCAAAAAGAAAGATGTTGTCTTTAAATAAAATACAAAAATGTTTCATGAATACCAGTATTTAGACATTATAATATAAATAAATAAAAAATTGAAATAAATCTTCTGAATGGAATTTATATTATTTTAAAAATTTGACAACTAACACTTATTTATTAATAGAAAATAGAAAAAGAAAACAAATAAATAATTATAGTGCCCCTGAAACTGTATAATTAAAAAAATGGATGCTGAGCTTGGTTGAAAAAAATACATAAGTACCTATCTGAATTAAACTTAGAAAAACATTTATCAGGCAGTGGGCATATTCTGGTTAAAGATGGTGCTTATCATCAAAAAGTATGCATAGAATCAGTCGTAGCTATTTAATTAAGTCCTTTATCATTAATTATTTAAATATAGCAAATATAATTTAAAACATTTAAATATATGCAACAAATTATCTTTAAATTCGTTTTACATATATAACAACAGAAGTCTCCATAGAAGAATTATTTGTATTTATTTCAAAAATGAAAAGGAAGCTTATCACAGGCAGTAAATTCAGTGTGCTGTGAAATTTTTTACAACAAAAGAATTGTCAGGGGAAATTCCCTGGTTTACTTTCCTGTTTCATTTTAAAAAAAGTAAAATGATTATTTAAATACAAGTATAATGTATATGCTGAGCTTTATATGTAATTAGAGGGAATTTGAACACAGACTTTCAAGCTTCCTTCAGCTATCCACTTTAGTTCATATAACCAATTCACATGACCACATGTGAAAAAGATAAATGATCTTCAATATATGTATTTGGTGCTGAACTAGCATTCATCAATTGGTCCAGATCACCATCTTTTACATATATATATATAATCAGTGCTCAGTTTATATAAAGATAGCAAATCTTCAAATTTCAATAAACAGGTTTCAGTCTTCTCCACCATCCAACTCTTCAGCCATCTATATTATTGAAAATCTGATAAAATTCTTGATTTCCTTGCTGATGTCATTATTGTTATTATATCCATGGTGACTTTAAGTCATTCTGACTCCCACATGTAGGAGCCTAATATGTCAAATTAAATACACAGAAGAATAATGGACAGAGTACAGGCTGAATATTTAATATTTAAATACAAGTACAATGTATATATTGAACTTTAGATGTGATTAGAGAGGATTTGAACACAGACTTTCAATTTCTCTTTAATCCCCTCTAATCACATTTAAAGTTCAGTATATACGTTATACTTGTAATTGAATATTAAGTATTCAAACTGCACTTTGCCCATTACTCTTCAAATTTAAATTGACATATTAAGGTCCTACATGTGGGAGTCAGAATGATTTAAAGTCAACATGGATATGATAAAAATATTGGCATCAACTAGGGCTTTGACCATTCCATAATCAGATTTCCAATAATATAAATGGTTGAAGAGTTGGCGGATGAAGAATATTGAAGCCAGTTCATTAAAGTTTGAAGATTTGCTATCTTAATATAAAATAGGCACTGATTATATATATATATATGGGTAAAAACTGTGTTTTATTTTGCATTACAATTTGATAGTTCGACGGACTAGCAACCGCAATTATCAAGATTAACTTTTGAAAAAACAATCATTCGATAGCAAACAATAACATGACTCAGTGCAAGATGAGAAGTGAGATTCCACTTGAAGTAGTTCAGCATTCACAATATGAGGCTTATTAAAATGTTTATTTCCCTCAGTATTTTTACCTATTAATTTTAAGTTAATATTAGATAAAAATGAGAGGTTTCCACATAGCTGGAATACGTTGTGCTTCATCAGCTCTATTTAAACCAGTAGGTCTCTTTAATATTTCAATTGACTCTCTTATGATTCTTAAATCATATCTTTCCAAATTAGCAAGTATTTTGGTATTGTCAAAATCAGGTTTGTGACCAATTTCTAAAAAATGGGAAGTAAAAACTGATATGCTAATTTTTTTTATTAAAAGCATTTCGATGTTCCTTAATTCTGACATTTATTCATCTATTAGTCTGACCTACATAGCTTCTTGAAAACTGCAAACATGGAATTTTATAAACTCCTTGGTGTTCCAAAAATAGTCTGTCTTTAGGTTTTTATAAAAATCACCAATTTTTTTCCCAGTAGAAAAAGTAGTCTTTATATTAAAACAAGATAGTCTTCTACTGATTTTATCAGTAATCCTTTTAATGTAAGATAAAATTACTCTATTAAAAGAGGAATTGTCAATTCTATCCTCTTTTTCTTTTTAGTAGTAATATTATATAAAGCCTTATATATGATGTTTTTATTATAATTATTAGAAAGTAAAATATTTTTTGTAAGTTCTAATTCTTGAGTAAGATGTTCTTTATCAGATAAATTATAAGCTCTAGTGAAAAGATTTTTTGCTACAGAAAAAAATTTGTGCAGGATGATGATGAGAATTAAAATCAAGATATCTGTTTGTATGGGTGGATTTTCTGTAAACTGATATTGATAATGTTTCATCAGATTTTCTTGCAATTAAAACATCAAGAAAAGAAAGAAATCTGTTATTTTCCACTTCCATAGTAAATTTAATATTTGAATGCCAAATATTTATAAAAACAAGAAAAGAATTTAAGGCATCAATGCCATGAGGCCATATGACAACCTAAAGACAGAATATTTTTGGAACACCAAGGAGTTTATGAAATTCCATGTTTGCAGTGCTCAAGAAGCTATGTGGGTCAGTCTAAGAGATGAATAAATGTCAGAATTAAGGAACATAGAAATGCTTTTAATCAAAAAATTAGCACATCAGTTTTTACATCCCATTTTTTAGAAATTGGTCACAAACCTGATTTTGACAATACCAAAATACTTTCTAATTTGGAAAGATATAATTTAAGAACCATGAAAGAATCAATTGAGATATTAAAAAGACCTACTGTTTTAAATAAGGCTGATGAAGCACAACATATTCCAGCTATATTGAAACCTCTCATTTTATCTAATATTAACTTAAAATTAATAGGTGAAAAAACTGAGGGAAATAAACATTTTGATAAGCCTCATATTGTGAATGCTGAACTACTTCAAATTGAATCTCACTTTTCATTTCGCACTGAGTCATGTTATTGTTTGAGATCGAATGATTGTTCTTTCAAAAGTTAACCTTGATAATGGTGGTTGCTAGTCCATTGAAATATTGGATTGTAATGCAAAATAATACATGGTTTGTATCCAAAAATATGTATATATTTTTATCTACATCATATAACTGTATATATATATATATATATATACATATGTGTGTGTGTATTGGAGATGGTAATATAGACCAACTGATGGATTCTGGTTTAGCATAAAATATGAATATTGGAGATCATGTATCTTTTTCACATATATGTGGTCATGTGTATCAGTTATATGAGATGGAGTGGATAACTGTGTTCAAATCTCCTGTACTTAAAAGTTATTATTGCTTTTTATTGCATTACATTAAGAAATTCAAGGCAAGGATTAAATAATTTTTAATTAAAAAGATGTGTGTGAACTAATAAATGAAATGCATTGTCCTTCCTTCCCAATAATTTTATTTATTTATTTTTCATTTATTAGTTTCATAAAAATGACTTTTAAAATTAGATCTCCTTTTCACACTTAGCCAAAACTTCACTACCTGAGGCAATCATCTAACCACCAGTAACCATTTATTTTTTTACTCATTCTTACTTTTTTGTTGTTTAATTTATCTTTGTTTTTGAGAATGTTCCCAGTAAATTTTATGTGAGAACATCAAAATCCTAAATACAATATTACTTTTGAGTCCCATTCAAACATGGGACTGGGTTACCATGCACCCATGACATCCTTTGTTATCAGCCCTATGTGTAATTTTCATGTAAATATGGGGCATCAATAACTTTATGGGAATGAATAAATTAATATAATGTTAAATAAAATAATTATACTTCTTCGTCAATTATATTTTTTTATGTTTTGAATTTTTGAATAAAAAATTTGTTATAAAAATTAAGTTTTCACCATCCTCATACCCATTGATAATACATATCTGCACAGCATATGGAATGGCAGGGGTGCATGTTAAAGTATGCAATTTGTGCTATGCACACAGGTGCCAGGATAGTAAAGGAGCCAAAGATTCCAAGTGAAGAGGAAATAATTAAATATATATTTTTCATTGACTATATCAAAATAAATTACATTTTTGTTTAAATGTTGCTTATATTTTATAGATTTGTCTTGAATAATGTAATGGTTGGAATGAGCAGACAACAGCCAAACCACTACTAAGGTAACTAACTAACTTATACCACCATAACTCATTCCAACCCCATATAATACTTCATTTTAATTAGCTCAGTGATCAGGGAGAGAGAGTGTCTTGGAATTAGATTATAACTATATGATCTCCCTGTGGCAAATAAGACACCTGATGCAGTATATATGTGAAAATACAAATACTTTATTAGTGATACATTATAAACCAAAGCAATGAACACTGCTTAATTGTTGCTAGACTTATGAGAGATAGTGGAAACTATATTAATTAGCAATTATGTGTCAAGAGTTTCAATGTGTAACACGCATATATATATATATATTATAACAGTCGGGGTGTGGGAGATCTTACCATATCTGTGCTACAGGGTGCCACTAGGCCATTTGAACCTAGAAAATTTATAGAGTGGGCAGATACATGCTGTTAAAAAAATCCAACTTTTATTTATTAAGACCATCAGCCCTTGCCACTAACTCATGGAGTATCAGGTTTTAGAACAATTATTAAAATATATTTTTAATAAAGAATAAAAAAATAAACTAGATCACTGCCAGTACTAATAACACAACAGATTTTATTAATGCACATTTAAAATTGAGGAATAAAATTTATATTTAGATTTTAACATTAATTTTTAAATTTAAATTACTATTTTAAATAGACCTCACAGATGGACATTTTAATAATATTTTACTTTAGCATGTTGAGTATAGATATGCTACATAGATTTCTCACTTAAAAAAAAAAACTTATCAAAACATTCATTCAATATCAGACTAAATGTTCATAGCCAAACCAATGCCTGCTTCCAGATATATAGTCACAACCAATGCAATATGAAGATGCTAGCATAAAACCACACTGACAGGAATGTGTATCTAACAGCGTGATATTATTTAAAGAACATGATCCTCATCCAGTACAGGAATGTGCATCTGTCTGGTGAAGGAATTATGTATATAAATTAATTAAAGAAGAGTGCTATGTATGGGGGAGAGCGGTCTATCTGCCAACTTAAATCCCAGTCCATAGAGCTAGAAGGGGTCAATGGTGCAGAAAATACATCTGAATCCATTGCAATGCAATGATTATAATATTAGGTCATGCATTCAATTGGGCACATTGTCCTGTATGCTAAACACACTTCACATTACATTGATATAAACACCCATATATCCGTCCACAAGCATCATCCTAACTACCAAACAAAGAGCCTGAAATTAACCCTTTAAAATTAACATAAATGAATTTAAACATAATTATTAAATTTTATCAATGCAGCTATCTACACTCAACTTTAATTTGATACATTTTAATTAACACATAACACAAAAAAGAGAGAAATGGAAATGATTGCTTAAACAGATGCATAAAAAAATTACTAATAATTGATTTTGAATTCTTTAGGTCAGATAATAATTCTTATTTTCAGCTATTAATTGCAATTTTAGGAAAAGTTCCTATTAGATAAACACAAGAGTTCATACATTATGGATTGAGCAGATTTAGAGGTCCATCTTTGTGATCACTTTTGTAGATTGTTTGTCCTTCTTTGAAATGAAACTGCTGTTTGCCATGTATTTGGTCAAGAACCGTCATTCGGAGGCCTCAGCTGGTTGCCTGGAAATTAAATTTATTACAGACTTCTACATCGTGAAATCTGTAATACAGCTAGTTATAATGTTATATTAATAGTCAGCTCTAAGATAACAACAATTATAATAATTCTCCTCAAGTCAAAAATGTGGAGTTTTATACTTTTATTAGCCTCTTATCATCAAATCTTCAGATCCAACGAATAAGACATCACTAATCCTCTCATGTTTCATTTATGGTCCATGCTGTCATTTCGTGCTTGCATAGGTCATTTAATTTCTTTTTATTCTCTTATCTGACTATTTAATTATTCGAATGCCCCAAGGGCTAGTTTGCTTTAGAACAATCATTTAATTCAGCGTTTCCCAACCTTTTTGGCTCGCATACCATTTGGTAGTACATCACGCTAAATTGTACCACTTCGTAAAAATGATTGTATTTCATGAAATTTGTTATTGCGAGTGTGTTATTTTATTTGCATTATAAATATTATAGGGTGACCATGTATGTATTCACATCTCATAATGAGACAAATTATATTGAAACACACCTAAACGTCATGCCAGATTATAAACTCACTGAAATTATAAACTCACTGTAACATATTTATAAGTATGTGTTTAGTTTCATATTTTTTCCAAAATAATTTATTAAAGATTACATTATTACATTAAAGGTTATTTGGTACATATTTTGTTCAAAGTGCTTTCTCATTCTTTCATTTGGTTTTCCCAAATTTGAGTCTGTTTTCTCTTTTTTGGAGCATCTTGCTATTGGTTGGCCATGGAGAGGATAAATCCAGCATGTCCCAAGTCATGGTAAAAATAACCTCAGGGGTTATCAGTATATCTCTTGTTCTAGTTTTCTTTATATTGTTCAGCATGAAGTTAATAGGATTAAAATTTTGATGATTAAATACTAGCTTACGTCTAGTAATCCATAATAGATGATCAAGAATTAATGAGAGTCTAATTTCTGGGTATGATCCTTTTCTGATACATTCTTTCAAATTAAATAATTTAGATTGATTTGCCTTGATCCAACTCATTATTTATCTACTATTTTGTCATATTTCATTTACTAATAAATAGTTTTAATAAAAACACAAAATTATAAAAAACCAATTAATATATTTTCTTATCATAATCAGATATTTTTATAAAATAAATTTAATGAGATCTTTGTGCTTGTTTCGAACAACATAATTTTTTGAAATTTGGTTCAAAAGATGCGATGTATACCCTTAAGTCTACAGCCGCTTTCAATCTGTTTCGATATTTATTTTTTAAAAAAATATATGAAGAAAAAGCTCTTCCTACTAATTCCATACTAATAAATGGTAATAATAATTTAAGAGCTTTCTTAGAAAGTTGTTCATATTCTTTAATGTTTAAACAAAAATTAATTAGATTGTGTCGTTTGAATTCTACTTGTAAAGTTCTGTCCCATGATAATTCTATTAAATTTTCTTTATCCTTTATTGATAATGATGTAGCTTTTTCTAAATTTTCTGCATAGAAGAGGTTTGAAATCCAATTATCATTTGTGTTTTCAGGTTTTGAAAAATATTCCATGAAAGACAATTTTAATCCTGCTAAATGTGCTATTATATTTTCTTGTTTATCTTGAGACAGACTAACCTTATTTTCAAACAAAAAAATATGTAGAGTTTTGAATACTTCCAGTTGATTGTTTTCAATACTTATATATATTACTGTTTCCAAAAATCTAATTTCTTAATCATACTTTCAATTTTATCATTAACATTAAAGATCGTTATCAACTGTACGTATTAACAACTTTACTGTATAATATTATTAATTAAAATAATTTTTATGAATTATAGGGAAAAAATGTTTCTATGATATTTTTATGATTTTTTTTTTTTTTTATGTCCGCCATTATTGATTATTTTTCGTGTACCACCAACCAGCAACTCGCGTACCACCAGTGGTACATGTACCACAGGTTGGGAAACACTGATTTAATTAATAAAACAATCATTTCCATTTTCTAAGATTATAGAAATCAACACTATTTCTATTTTCAAAAATATCAAATCTTTACATCTTTACTTTTTACAAAAAAAAAAAAATACTTTCAAATACTTTTATTTTAAAATAGTTTTTAAAGTTTCCCATCTGTGCGATATATGTATACATTAAACAACTTTTAATTTTCAGTTTTTAAGTTAAGTTTTTTTTTTTCTTTTTAATAAATCAATTTTATTTATGATCTTTTTATTTTAATTTTAAAATAATGTAACGGCATATTATATACCATTACAATATATATATATATATAAGGGACTATATAACATTTAATTTGTGATTGTATATATACAAGGAATTTCAATACACAGAAATATATATTTTGGATGGTAGATTTGATAATCTCTAAGACAGATATTCCTTATGCAGGTGCATGATAATAAATGATGCAGGATAAGTTTAATTAACTCTAGAAAATATGGTTAAACCAGATGATTGCATAGCTCTCATGATCATGACCCATCAGTGGTGAAATATCATGCCTCAACACACCTAAGGGGGCAGTACTGGGTTGCTAAAATAAAAACAATAACCAGGTAGACTGGAATATGCTTTGCCTCTAAACATTTATAAGAAAATATGTTACATTTCAAAACTTCATTGATATTCTGCTGTTAAAAGTGTAAGTACTGTATCTTATTATTCACCAAAAAGATATCAGGTGTAAATATTTGTAATTAGATATGATAGTAAAGTGCGGTGGAGGAGTAATAATCAATCACAAGAAGGAAATTTGAATGTGAACTAAGATCTAAAGTACAATATTCATTCTTTTATCATACATTTAACATAATATATTTATTTTTAAATTTTGTTAAATCATAAGATTAAATTTTCATACTTTTAGATGTTCTCTAAAGAAATTAATATTTATATTTTTAACAATTTTGCATTTTCTTTTAATAATAATTCTTAAAATATTAGTCTAATTTTGAAATAAATCGAGATACTGCCAAATCTCTAGCGCTCGAAATCTCTAGCACTCATTACAAAACTTCACCGACAGCCAATCAGATGTCAGGGATAGCTGTCCAAATGACATCCAAACCTAAACACACAACAAATCTATTCCTGACATCTAATTGTCTATCGGTTAAGTATTGTAACGAGCGCTAGAGATTTGGCAGTATCTCGATTTATTTCAATTAATTAAAATATTATTTAGTCTAATTTTGTACCAAAAAATATTTAATCTTTTTGTTTCTATATAAGGTGAAATTCACAAATAATTTTTTTAAGCAAATAACATAAATTGCTTTTTATTTCCAAATTATTTTGTTTTCATAACCTTGTATATTTATTGTTTTTTATTCCTTTTTTCCCCCTAATTTCTACTTTTTATTTAATAAACTTATAATTAATATATTTCATTTTATATTTTTATTCTCTGATACATTTTTAAAGTGATTTTTTTATTGGGAGGAGTAGTATAGGGGCAACAACTAAAGATTTATACATAGGTGCTGGATACTATTGGTAAATCCCATGACGCAAGGCTGTACAACTTTAAGTAATTCAAAGGCCATATTAAAAAAAATTATCTTGCCTCCCCCCCCCCACATCCAAAATAATAAATACCACATATAAATTATAAAAGAATTCTACCACTAGTTAAGTTTAGAAGATAATAATTTTAGAATTAAAATATCTAAAAATCATTTGATTCAATTTATTTTATTTTTTCATTGAAAAAAATCAAAATTTCTGAGAGAGCTGCACAAAGTGACCACTACTGGGATTTAGATAGTGAAATAAGACATTAATGATGTAAAATATAAATTTCCATCGAATATTATTCTAGGAATTATTATTAAGTTAAGATGGATCTGTTTAAAGTACAGTGGAACTGTTGAGATCCAAACGTTCCCATGCGATCATGATAATTAGTTTTGGTGATTACGTAACATAAATTTTGGATTCGTTACATATACTTATAGGTAATACAAAGATACTGATATGGTCTAAATCATCTAACATTAACTCCCACTATCTGCACTTCACCTATTTTTACGTAACTTCATGTTTACCATCTGTACTTTTTTTAAGTAATATAAAAGAGAATCCTGAAATTGATTAATTAAAATTGTTCTTAATTTAAACAATTCTAAATAATAGGATTTTAAAATAAATTGTGCTTGGTAAAGGAAAATGATGAGAGCTCTATTATATCCTGGTAATTCAAGCTATTTTTGATCATAACACACACACATATATATAATCAAAGTATACATGTCAAAATAAAAACATAAAATAATAAACAATAAAAAATACTTAGCATTGACTGTATATATATAAATGGACACAATACATATGTATGTGCGTGAAGATGTTTTTTTTACAGCGCGTGCTTGACTTTTAATGTTTTTATTTATGGACAATTTCTTGTTTGTTAGTTTTTTTAAAAAAACTTGTTAAAAAATCAGAAATAAATGCTTTATTATAAATAACATGATTAAAATTTTTTGTTATTAAGTTTATTTATTTGTTTTTAAGACTTTACCACCAAAGTAGACTCCTCCGGATTTGTAAAATCTTCTCCAACTGAAAATAAAAAAGCTTGCGTTGTTAGCCGAGAGGTATCGCAGCCGCCATGCAAGCAAGTAGTTGGTTGCAGACGGTTGTGGGTTCGCGTCCCGGCCGATGCTATGACATATGGAAAAAAAAAAAAAAAAGCGAGTGAAATGATTACGGAAGGAAAATGAAGGGTCCCGGGGGGAATAACGAAAACAAAATCATATTGACAATTTAATGAACTTTCTCAGTTGCATTTAATTCTACGAATCTAAGTTAATAAATAATGAGACTATATATGATTATTTAGTTTTGATATAAAGTTCGCGAAAGTGTCAATTCTTTAAATCGTTCTCTGGATGAAACTGATTCGCCTTTGGGATAACTCAGATAACAAAATAATAATCTGTTTTCCATATAAAATCATTACTGATGGTAGAAAATCTCAAAAAAACATTATATATACGAACTCAGAAATCAACGTATTAATTTCATCGAACTTAAAAATAGATTACTATAAATTATTTATGTTTCTGTCCTTTTTTTTTTAAATTTCACCTTATTTAATTTATATTAATAGCAGACATTAATTTATTCAAAGACTTAGACTCATTTATTTTGCAAAATAAGAGAATCATCATCATAATTTTCAACCATTATCGATCACTGCAGGACGAAGATTAATCTAGATACTCCAATCCCTATATGATGGAAATAGAATGTTTTTAATAAATGTGTGTTGCTAGTTCTTACTTACTAATGTGAAACAAAAGAACAATGCAAGGAATTCAGACCCCTCAACAAAGTATGGAGAGATTATGTTAGGGAAAACAAGAATAGATAGAAAACGTTATTGACATCATTGAAAAAATTAAGGGTGGATTGGACTGGACATATTTCTAGAAGAAATGATAATAGATGAATAGTTGAAATCTTAAACTGGATTCAAGAAATTGTAAAAAACCACTCATGAGATGGGTGGATGAAATAAGGAAGTGGGCTGTGGTAACATGGAGAAAAGAGGCTAGAGATTGGAGAAGGTGGATTGAACTTGGAGAGACCTTCATCTTGCTGTGGATTGATAATGTTTGAAAACAATGATGATTATTCTGAATCCCTAATTTCTTTTACCCACATCTCAACAGCAAACTTCTTTATTTTATTCACTTATACAAAATGAATATCTTTCTAGGTCTTTTATAATCTTTTGGAATTCAGTTTAAGACTTCAACCCTACATTTTTTATTATCTCTTTTAGCAATATGTCCAACCTTGATCCATTTCAATCTTCTAATTCTTTCAATAATGTCCATGACATATATTTGTTCTCTCATCCATATATTTCATATTCATCTCTCTAATATACATCACTCCATAATTTGTTGAGTGGTCTGAAGTCTCTGTACAGCTCTTCTGTTAAGTGTCCAAGTTTCTGATCCATAAGTAAGAATTGGTAAAATGCATCTATTAAAAACATTCCTTTTTAAACACATAGGCATATTTCATTTTAGTATTAAATTATTTTTACCAAAAGCACTCCAAGTTTAAATCTATGATTAATTTCATCTATTATGTTTGCATTTATATTAACAATCTGAACAATGTATTTGTAATTGTTAACCTATAATATGTTAACTATCAATGTTTTTTGGAGAAAAGCTAATGGAAGAATGTATATATTCAAATACTAAAATAGAATAATTATCTTTTCAATAATATCTAAATATTTTTAAATGACCTTTTTATATGCTATCTAATAACTGTTTAGTGTTTTATAACACTATACATAGACATGTAATACTAATTTTTCTTCCCTTGTATTTGCAATTTTTTAGCAACGTATGCATGCATAATGAAAAAGTTTATTTTTTTTAACTTTATATTATAAAGCTCAATGAACGTTGGTGACAAGCACCATAATCATTCTTCATCACTGAACGCACTCAACTTTGTAATATAAAGATAAGTACCTACTTCATTATGCATGCTTACATACATGGCTAAAGAATTACATTTTCATGTACTTTAGTATTAGAGCTGCAACACGGACCTTGTATTAGAACTATGGTGCCTGTTCACATTTGTATCAATCCGCTGATAACTTTGTAATCTTGAGATCTGACCAAAGTAGCATATATACAGATCTTGTACATATCTTTTTAGCAAAAAAAGAACATGTACACAGATCTTGCACATGGTATTTTGGCAAGATGCATAAAGTTATCAGAGGTTGATATGAATGTCAACAGGTGCAGTAGGTCTAATGCATGCTCCATGTGGCAGGACTAAAAATAAATAATAGTAAAAACATAATATAATTTTAAGCTAGACATTCAAATATGTATGATTTGGACATTAACAACTTTTAAGAACATTGAAAATAAAAAAAAGTGATTTGTGATCTTAACGATGAATGCTATTTGAAAGCAAAAAAAAAGTGATTTGCGATCTTAATAAAATGACAGCATTACACAAAAAAAGTGTTAGTTTAAATATGCACTAAACAAACTGTAAATGATTTTAGTTTTTAAATAATATTTATAAAAAGACATTAACTATACATACAACTTCCGCAGTAACAACTTTTAAGAACAACATTAAAAAAAATTGTGATTTGCGATCTTAATGAAATGATGCCATTACACCAAAAAATTGTTATAAAACAAACACTAAATGATTTTGGTTTTCAAATAATATTTATAAAAACACATTAAGTATACTCATATAATATTTACTGTGTAATATAAAACAAGAATTGTCACATTGAAACAAAAAAAATATTATCACAGAAAATGGATATCTGTAGTAAAAAAATTTTCCTCTGAAAATGAAGAACGTAATTCCAGAGTATGTTGGAATTTTCAACAGAAATGTTAATAAACGTATTTTTTTTATAAACAAATTAAACCAAGAAAAAATGAAACTAAAACTATAAAACAAAAAAAAACATATTAAAATGGAACAAAAACCACAAAAAATACATATTAATTATGAGACTTAAAATGTTCCAAGTATTACGAAAAAAAAGATTGCATTGATAAAAAAAAAGACACATTTTCACCTATACTTGCAGGGATTATTTTCTTTCAATTTCACATCATATCAACATTATACATTTATGGTAGGTGTTAAAAGGCCTCCTATCTTGCTTATGCTATGTGGCAGCTTTAATACCAAAGTACCAACTTACATATAAGTAAAATTGATTACTCAAAATCATGTTGAGGATCAATATAGATAAAGCAACAATATATAATACCATCGGGGCACTTATTATTATATGTTATTTTTTAATAAAAATCATTTAATATATTTTTATTTAGAACTACATCAAAATCATAAAAAAATAATGGCAGTTAGAATTTTGTTACAAAATTAGATTGTGTATTATGTCATTAATATTTTCATACCATAAAGCATAAAATTAATATTTATAAGGATTGAATATTGATCTTAGAATAATCAAACCACAAAAATAATATATAATAATGTAAAAATATTTTCTAAAAAGCATTTTTAAAATTGATGGGTAGTAATGCATTAAAAACCAATATATATTTTGAAGCACAATTTTGATTATTATATTAAAAATAGTGTTGAATTAATTAATGCCCTGTGTTTTTATTTCAAATTACATATAACAACAAAAATTGTAGTTCAAGAAAAAATTTGGAGGGGGGGGTGCATTTCTGAACAAATATTTTTTATATATGAGAGATGGACTCAAAAAAACTGGAATTTTGTAATAAAAAATGTATTTATTTTTAGGTGTTACAAATTAAATCACCTTCAAAGTACAGATATTTAATGCAATGCATTGGGCTAAGTGTGTTTTTCACTTTTCAAAGATATAGGAGATTTGAACTCAGACTTTCAAGCAACTTTTGACTTTCCACGAAGTGTGTATATTGGTGATTATTTATTTCTCATACATGTGTGTGGTCATGTTGCTTGAAAGCCTGAGTTCAAATCCTCTATATTTACAATTAAGTTCCAGGTATAAGAATGCCTGTATTTCAAATTTTTCAAAGTAATCCAGAAACTCTTGCAAAGAGATGTCTTTTAACATTTCTGTCATTTTCTTCTTCACTGCTTCTAAGTCCATAAAAAAAGAATTTTTGAGGGATTTTTCCATTCAAAGGAGTAAAAAGAAGTTGAAAGGAGTTGAAAGGAGTAATATCAGAAGAATATGTCTTATGGATAAATTGAATCATGCTGTTTTATTTCAAAACTGTTTTACACCCAACGCTTCATGCACTGACATGTTATCATGGTGAAGCTTGCACTTTTTGCTTTGCCACAAATTAGGACATTTTCGTTTTACAGCATTGTGCATATGTTTCAGAACTTGGGGGTTTTAATGCCTGATTGTTGAAAAAGAATTTTGAGTGAAAAATGTCATGTGACAAAATAAAAAATCAGCATCATAACATTAGAGTTTACTCACCATACTTTTACGGGATATGGTAAAATTGATACTTCAATTAAAATACTTTTAAATATTTGTTTTCTTCAGAACACCTTTCTTGTAAGCTGTTTCAATCATTACAACTGTTTTCCTTTCCATTTTTTCTGACATAAAACAGAATTTCACATTGTTACAACTTTTCAGCCATTACAAAAATTGGCAAATAAGTAAGATGCACGCAACAAAAACATTTCCCACATGAAAATCACAACTTCATTCAATAATGACAGTCAGCACGAAAAAATTTAAGTAAAAATGTCTCTGAAGAAGACTGTAGGGCATTTGAAATATAAGATTGGATAACCATATATATATACTATACAAAATATTTGCTAAAAAGTGTTCAAAGTAGAGTCAATTTGTAAAACTGTCTCTAAAGAAGACTGCAGGATAGTCAAAACATAAGATTGTGTATGCATATATGTGTAATAAAAGGTTTTGGCTAAAGGGTTTTCAATGTAGAGTGGATAAATTGCATTTATACAAGATATTACAACAAAATAAAGGAAATAGTGAATTTAGTAATACTTCCTTTGTATATTATTTTTTTATTTTTTAGCATTCAAATGTTTTAAACTCTTTTTGTATTCATATTTAAAAACTGATAATCAAAATAATGTCAACATATTTCCACTAATCAAAATGAAATCGGCATGCATTAATAATTTTTTACAAGATTTTTGTGTTTATGAAAGTAATTTTCTTTTTTTTTAAAAAAAAGTAGGCTTTAGTTCAAATAATCAAGAGAAATTACAATTTATTTCTGAACTAATGTTAAACTGGAAAAATGGCTGGAAAATCCTGAGACATTGCTTTGTCATATTGTATTGGGATTGATACCTAATATGTGTACAAAATTTGAAAGAAATTTCTTTGATAGCAATATATTAAAAATCAGTTGCAAAATTTTAACCATATAAACAAACAAACAAAATTTTTAAGTTAAGTAAAAGCATTAAAAAAATTCTAAGACATATCCATACTGGAAATATTCTTGCAAACAAGAATATCTCCAACATATGGTCATTTAACTAAGCTTCAGAAATCAGAAATTACCAGATGTGTAAAATATCTATGCTAGACTTCAAATTCCCATCCTCGACTGGTTTATGCCATTTGCTTTTATCAATGAGGCTTGAGATTTGAAATTGGAAGGCATGCAAACAAGCATCCAGCTATTCTTTCATACTAGAAACTTGAAATTTAAATCAGCTTCAGAGCTAAAATGAAGATGCTGGATACATATCTGCATTTCCTCCAACTTTGAATATCAGACCTTATTAATAAAGTCCAGAAACTGATCTAATTATAGGGATTTGAACATCAAGAATAGGAATTATATATGCCTCTACTAATCACTAGCTACTTAAGCTTACACTAGATGGCACTAGAATGAAAAGCTGTTCTTGTCTTATGTTGTTTAACCTCGAAGTTTGGTGATTTGTTGTTGTTATTATTATTATATGCAAACTAAGTTCAAACTGTTTTTCATTTCTTTTTTCCAATTTTATTCTACAAGTTACTGATCCCACACTAATACATTCACATTTCTTGCTGATGGGTAATCATTTTTAAACATATCTTCACTAGTATTCAAGAAAAATATAAATAAAATAGTCATGTGACTTCTCAAGAATCACTAATGTCATGTGACATCCATTGTGTAATATTATATCAGAGAAGTTTTACCTGGAAGTCAAAATTGGTTATGAGATTTTACATGTGATAGAATGTTTACATACAAAATATTAAAATGAATGAAATCAACACAAGATATAACCATTACACATTAAAGTATCAAATATCTAAGTGACTATTTGCTAAATTCAACAATTCTGGTTAAGTGATCAAACAGATTCTTTTTTACACTTTGCAGCTAGAAATCAATCCATTGATCTTTATCTTTGGAGTCCATCACTATCATAAATAGCACTGGGCAGACAAAAATGTCAAATTAGTATGCCAACCATCACTTATATATTAGTTCCAAATGTAAAATCCTAGTTACCCTTGATAAAGACAAAAGTGGAAACTGGTCTTCAGATGGAAATATTATAGCACTACATCATTTGATATAATGCTAAAATTCATTACTTAAGCATACAATAGATGGCTCTACAACAAGATAAAGAATGGTTCACGGAAGCATATAAATAAGCTTACGAGAATATGACATATTATTGGTGTTAATCTTCCTAGCCAATGACTGAAAGGTCTACAGTTGTCATAAAACTGCAGCCTCTAATATATATATATATATATATATATATATATATATATATATATATATATATATATATATATATATATATATATATATATATATATATAAATTAGCCTGTTTTCTAATGTATATAACTATGCAAATGCATTTGCCTGGAAGTTTGTGATGGTGATATATTAGATATGGTAATATGTTAGACTATTACTGTCATCTATCATTAAATGTTGAATGTTTAGAGAATTTTAAACTTTATGTAAACTTTTCAAATACAAACAACTTGTTACTAATCTGAATTGTCTATTTGTGTGTTAGTATTAACAGTGATTTGTATTTTAAAAGATTAAATAAGTTTAAAATTTTTATACATTCGACATTTAATGATAGATGATGGAAATCGTCCAACAGATTATTACATATGCAAGTGTGTTGACTTATGTTTAAACCCAAATAATTATTTTTTTCATTTCAGTCTATTAGTTTGAATAGTATTAAAGGAGTGATAGATGGCTACTCTGTGCGAATAAGTACATAAGTTCTACATCTGAATTCTACTCATTATTGATAAAATAAATATGGAATAGAGATTTTATAGTATGACCACTGATTACTCAGGTTTGCAATTAGATGGCTTTAGAGTAAGATGAAAGGAAATGATCATAACTTCTTGATTGACTCGTATTAAATGAAAATATCCTAAATATATAATAGCAATAAAACCATAATGTGAACTGTATTAAAAAAATTTACAAACAAAAAGATAGAATAAAGTAATTAACAAATATGTAAACAATGTGATAAATTTAAAATATAGAAATCAGATTAATAGAGAATATAATTAACAGTAAAATTATATCATCATCAACATCAACCATTTTCAATCCACTGTAGGATGAAGGTCTTTCCAAGTTCAATCTATATTCTCTGATCTCTAGTCTCTTTTCCCTCCATCACCTCTACACACTTTCTTAACCATCCATCTCACATGTGGTCTCTTTCTGGGTCTTTTACAATCAATTATCCATATACTATCATACAAATATAAATAGATGGAATTTAGCATTAACCTAGATCAAATTGCTAATTCCTCTAAAACTCATCATAAATCAAAAATCTAATATAAAAATTAAACAATTTTAATGGGGTTTCTGGTGAAAAAATAAACTCATTACCAGAGATTCAAAATATGATAAACTATGAATATCCCAGAAAAAAAATATAAAAAAGAAAATGCTGATAATTACTAAATGTGTTTTATAAATTAAGAAAAACACTCATAGTCTCACCAAAGTTGCAGTAATTTTTTTCCAAGTGTTCTTTTTAAAAATTTTATGGTTATTATTTTTAATTATAATCGGGTAAATATGTTAAAATCGTGATTCATATATTAAAATTACGGTAGTCTCATGCACATTGTCTCATGTATTTTTGGTGCATTTTCTATTAAGTTATCAATGTTATTTTTGTCTAACAGGTAAAACTGATTTTTTTTTTGTTGTAAAATCACTCTTTCTGCTCGACTACCATTTTATTTTACATGAAAATGTCTGTCTAATTGAATGCAAATAAGTTTAACAAAGACACATTTTTTAAATTTATTTTTGATGCAAATGATTGCTTTAACATTAATAATATAATACTTTTTTCTAAGAATATTATAGAGAGAAGGATTTTGGTTAATTAATCTATTATTTCAATAACTTTGAATAAAAATTAGATAATAACTATAGCTTAATCCACTGCACATGCAGATCTAACGCTAATTATAATGAATGGAAAAGAAAATATTGATTATAATTAGATCTGTAAAGCGCATGTGCAGTAGATTAAGCTACAGTTATTATTATAAATAGTCAAAATAAGAGTCATAGATCACATGATCCTATTCTCTTAAGCTTGAAAGTCATAAACAATGAGGATTGCCAATTCCTCAAGCTTTGTGATAAATGCTTAACCAGAGCCAGCATTTAAAATATTCCTGTCAGGAAACCCCCCTCCCCCAATCCTGACCATGATTTCATGCTTTGGCACTCCTCAGAGAGGTGCTAGGGTAGGTTCAGGCACTAGATCTATTATAATTTATAAAAACATCGCGCTATATAAATTAAATATTTAAAAATTTGATAAGTAAATTATCTTTGCTAATATGAACATTTCAATTGACTTTAAAGTGCACTTTATTGATGTTTATAATCAAAATTTATTTTTTATTAAATACTAAATAAAGTTTGTCCTTTTTTGCTTTTTTTTTAATGTGTCAAAGGATCAGCCAGGAAGCGAACCTCAGGACAACTGCTTGTAAGGCGGCTGTGCTAACCACTCGGACACCAACGCTTGACCCTTTTTTGTTTTTTTGACTAATATTATCCTCATTTGTGATGATAGCTTTCTTTATCTTGAATGTGTTAAAAATATTTCTACACACTGCAGTACAAAAATACTGAATAAAAATTAACTAGATAAATTATATTTTTAACTTATTCTTAAGGTTCTTTATTATTATGTGAGATTAAACTTTTAGTTTTTATTATATATTAAATAAAACTCATTTTTTTACTGAGATTAATTAAAAGTATATTTCCTAAATTGCATCATAAATTTTAGATCAGACTGCAGAAAATTAGTTAAATAAATCATATTTTTATTTATTATAATTATATTACTTAAAATCATTAGTATTTGTTTTCAATTACATAATGAAAAAACTTAAAAGTTATTTTTTTTAGCATGATTTTTTCTATTTTATTTTACGAGACAGACATTGCTTTTATGATGTCATCATTCTATTAATACATTTTTAATCTTTTTAAATGAACATATAAAACAATGAATATTTTTTAAAAGTTACTGTAACAAATAGTTTTTCTTTATTAAATTAATGGACACAGACTGATGAAGATTATTATGATTAATTTTCATTTAAAGTGTTCTTACATATAAAGAAAGAATATACTTAATTAAAATAGATTTATATATAAATGAGTAAGAAGACTAATAGATAAAGAAATAGGTCGACAAAAAGTTGAACAAAGATTTATAAGTGGATCAATAAAGAGATGGGTATATATGTAGATATATGAACAAATAGGTAGATAGAAATATAGGAATAGAAGTTGGCTCATAAGTAGATAAGTTTTTTTTGGTTTGATTTGTTTGAAACTTATTTTTTAATTTTAAGATTTTGAAATAATTTATTTTATTGATTTAAATAATTTTAATCTTGTTATTATGTCATAAGTAGTGTAATACTACTTGATAAATTTAACACGTGTTGATGATTTACTGAGGAAAATCTATATTCATTTTTTCTCTATTATTTCAAGTAATATGTGTGTGTGCATGTGAATACATTTTTCAAGCAAATGCAGAATCCGAAATGTAATTTGCATTTATATTAATGAATTACATTGTGTCTTGGCAAACAGCCAAATTGATTAGAGCATCTATTTAAATTCAGTAGTTTCAAATCTAAGAATAATAGTTTAAATTCTCATGCTAATATTATTACGAGAAGAGAAGTAAAAAATACTAATCATTTTTTTGTTCTAAACAAACATATGGGATATTACTATCTGTTGAATATATTGTGGGGAAAAAACAACACAAAATTTGAATTTTTGTATAAACATTTAACACTTCAACTAAATAATGGACATTACTATAATCATTTTCAATTACAATTAATGAACAGTAGGATAAATGTCTTTCCAAGTTTAGTCCAGTTTCTCTGATATAAACCTCTTTTCTCCACATAGCATCAGCAAACTATCTTATTCCATCTATCAATCTCACACATGGTGCATTTCTGGGTACTCTACAATTTTTGGGGATCCAGTTTAATGGTTCATATTTTCCTCTTTTATCATCTCTTCTAGCAATATGTCCATCCCAGCTTTATTTCAGTCTTAATTTTTGTAAAGATGTCAACAATATTATTCCCTTCTTCATTTACTTCATTTTTGATCCCTTATTAATCTCAATATACATTTTCTATACTTGAATAAGTGATCTGAAATTTTTGTATTACTCTTCTGTTTAATGTCCAAGTCACAGACCCATAAATAAGAAATGGAAAAACACCCTGATTAAAAAAACCTTTATTTTCAAACACATAGACATATTTCCTTTTAACATTGTTATTTTTCCAAGTTTTATCTATTATTAATATTGTTTATTATGTCTTCATCTACATTAATAATCTGACCAAGATATTTATAATTGTTAACTTCTTATACTTCATAATTCTCTGACTTTATGATCTTCTGAGAAAATCCATTTAATTATTATGCTAAGCTTTTTAACCTTTTCTACATCCAATTAACTGTTAAAATTATTATTGGCAGGTTGAATTAAAGTTCCAAAGAAATGATTGGTCAATTACAGACTCAGCTGTAAAATTATATTTGTTTGTTTTAAAATTATATTTGTTGTAATTTAGTTTATAAAATGGAAATTAATAATTTGTAGATTATAAAAGAAACTGAAAGTGTTTTTAAAAATAAATTTCTATATATAATTGATTAAAATAATTTATAGCAATCAACATAAATTGTATTTTTGTCATCCAATTATAAATTTCAACCTTATGTCAACGATTTTCTTGTCAATTTGTCTTTTTGTAAAAGTAAATAGTTTCTATTAAAATCTGAATTAGTATTCTAAAATAATTAATATTTTACAAATATTTTGTGACAGAAATAATAAATGTGTATAAAAAAAGACAGAAAATATGTTTTCATTTTCAAAATCAAAATAAAGAAATAACTATCAAAATCATTGATAGTTGCTTTTCTGTGGTGAGAATAAGAAAGTATCAATCAATGCTTTGGAAAGTAGATCCCAGCATCATTGTTATAGTGTCAGTTTTAAATATTATTGACTTATTAGTTATAAAATGAATCTGAAAATGGCAGCATTATTCAGTTAGGTTTTTTCTATAAAATGAATGGAAAATCAAAAAAACAATATTAAAAATAGCAGTTAGAAAGTGAATTAAAGCCATGCACCCATTGATGCAACCTATGCAGTTAAAGCATTAATATTTATTTTTTGTTCTACTGTCTTACTTTCATCTTCGTGAAATTCTGAAACAGTATTTTTAAAAACTGTTTATTCGCAAAACCTAAAAACTTAAATAATCTCCATATATTTTTTTATTTCCTTAGCTTCCCTAAAAAGTTTTAGAAAGATGGAATAAATGTGCCATACATCAGTCCCAATATTAATCTTCTTAGCATCACTATGTAATTGAACTGCTGCCTTTGTGTTTTGATAAATATTTTTTAGAATAGGACAATATCCTGAATCTATATTTTAATAGTCCGGAGTTTTAAATTCTGAAGAAATGCTTGTAGAATCAAATGCACTTTCATAACTTTCAAATCCACAGTATAGTGGCAATTCACATTCATAAATTATTTTTGTAACTTCTCTGAATATTTGGCTGTCATCCACTGCGCTCAAACTACTTGTAAATTCAAGTTATTTTGGTTGGTTTCAATTTAAAGTATTTTGCAGACAAGTTATAACTATCTTGGTAAAGATTTTGTTTCAAACTAATAGAAAATTGCATGATATATAATTTCTCATATCTTTTTTAATATCTTTCTTAAATATCAATAATACTATGCATTTTTCCAATCATCTGGTACATCTTCATTATTTAAAATATTTGGTATATAATTTTACCAACAACTTTTTTTATTTCTTCACTTACTTTTTATAAAATTATCAGTAATAATTCTATCATTTCCTGGAGATTTTTTCTTCTTTCTAGTTTTAATTGTGTGTTTCTTTTCTTCATTTCAAATGCTTGGAAATTCAGAAGGTGTAATAATTATGTTATTTTATTTTATTGTTCTTTATTACTCTATAATTTCTTGTAGAATTCTTTCACATATTGCATCTCATCTTTTTTCTTTTTAGTAATATTTCTATCTTTATTGCTAAAATAATTTTTATTTTAATAATGACATGCTTTATACTTCTGAACTTTTATTCACTTCCATATCTTTCCTTGTCAATTCACAATTATAGTTTCTTATATCATTATTAATTCTTTTTATATCATTCTACAAAACTCCAGATATTCAATTCTTCATAATATATCATTTTTAAATATTTTTATATTTCTTATTTGATTCATACATTATCTTATAGCAGTTAAAAATTTACTATTAAATTTTTGGTTTTTTTATACCACTATCTTTGTTACCATTCTTAGTACAATCTTAGTTATCTTCTTATTGACCTGAGTTAAGTCTGAACCGTCTTCAAACTCAGCCAATATTTTAAAATGATTAGCAGTTTTAATTTAAATTCATTGGGGTGATTCTAAAGTTTAAAAATATCAGGCATTAATACTGATTTTTTTATAGTTTTAACTTCTTTGTTTTTACATCAATAAGTATTTTACATCTCATTAATGGATAATCACTTTCTGTGTGGAATCTTAGGAACATTTCAATCTCAAAAGATAGATTTTCTGATAATCGTAAGATAATTTAATTCTGCTGTACATTTATTTGGATGTTGTAAATAGTCCAATGTAAAACCAAAACTGTATTATCTATAATTTTAATAGATATTTGGTACTATCTTTATTTCTAGAAAAGATAATAACAAATGGACAGTTGAAATCTTAATCTCGATTCCAATAGATTTTAAAAGGCTCAGAATGAGACCACATGTGAGATAGATGGGTGAAATAAGAAGTGTGCTGGTGAGATGTGGAGAAGAGAGGCCAGAGATCAGAAAAGATGAACTGAATTTAGAAAGTGCAGTGGATCGATAATGATTGAATATGATTTTATTTTCCATACCATGCAAACGTTAGAGTATAGTGGCGGCAATTGTAATATCAGATCCCTTAAAAGTAAACGGAGTCTATATGAATATAATGTTTGAAAGTTATAGTTCTTTCTGGAATCTCAGAGTTTAGCATTATTTGTTCAAACATAAGGATAAAATAAATGCCATTTGCTGTTTTTAAAAGGCTATAATAAAGACCTTTTTTAAAAAAGATGTCTTATTTTTTATTCTTTTTATGAAGCTATATAATTAGTATGTAATTAAAACATGATTCAATTAAAAATATTTAAATACAATTAATTATTTTTATTAAATTAATAATGTTAATTGTGAAATAAAAATACTAATTATTGTGTTAAAATTTATTTGATTATAATCATTCGGTGAATATATATATATATATATATATATATATATATATATATATATATATATATGTCTGTGTGTATGTAAACTGAAAAGTGGCAAAAAATATACTGGTTATCATAAATAAATTATGTCAAATGTCCATCACATTATGTCTGAAATCTTTAACTAAATTTTGTAATTGGTGTCATAATAACATCATATATAAGTAGAAAATAGTAAACCACTTTTCATCCATGTTTAAGATATATCGACCGCTGTACATGCCAAGACAAACAATAGAGTCAAATTAAATAGTCTAGATGAAACATTTTCAAAGTAGAATTAATAATTAATTACTTTAAAACATTGAAAACAAACTATTCTACTTTAATACATGTTTAATAAACTGAAAAATGCCAAAATCTTACTTCTGACATTTAGATGGAGATTTTATTCTGAAACGTTTTGCGTGTGACAGAATTTATATACGATAGACCATATAGCTTTTATAGCTTTCATTTTGTTATATGTATGTTAATGAAGAGTAAATGGCTTTCAAGATTTTATTAATTATTAATTTTATTTTGAAAACATTTAATCTAGGCCAATTTGTATGATAAAGTCCATTAACCTCCCCATTAATCTAGAATGTCACTATAGTATTTATTTTGCATCTATGATATTTTATATAACATCTTTGACATAGATGGAAAATGTTTTTTTTACTTTCTGTCAATTTGTAAAATTGCCTTGACAATGGTTAATAAATTTATCTGCAGATTTTAGCCACAATTGATATATGATATAATTTAGACTACGGTGTGTATTGTTAAACTTTTAAAAGAATTTATTTGATTACTGAGTAGTTCAATTTTAAAAAAATATTGAACAAAGTTTATGAATATTTATGAAAAGTTATAATTGGGTTCCATGAGAAGTGTCTTTTAAGCCAGGTAAGCATTTAGGGTTTGTTCACATTTGTTTGTCTATGAGGGCAGTGGGGAAATAGACCATTCTTATAAAGATCAGTCTGTGAATGATCCCAGAAATAGTCTTCATTAATACTGCAGTATGTCCAAGATTTCTTGCTGTTTATAATTACAAGAACTTTTTATAATATATAGTCTGATTTACATTCTGAATTTACATTAATGGTACCAGTACATATTAGTTGTTGAAGCATTGTAAAACTGAAGTTGGAAATATGCTACATTGTCAATTTCATCACAGTGAAATTCAAACTTGGCAAGCAATTTTGAATCCATCTAAAATGTTGATTGATCTGATTAATGGTGGTCTATACATCTCTCCAAAAATATTATACTTCATTAGAATATTAGAACATAATTATGAATAATCTCCATTTGGCATCTAATAAATTGAATAAGGAATCTTACAGATTTAGTCGATACATCATTAATCTCCATAATATTATTCTTCCATTTTTATTAATAATAAAAAAATTTAAAACAAATTAATGAAATGCTTTTATTCACATAAATGGAATACAAAATATAAAAAATATTTCAACTCTGAAAAATAAAAGTATGCAACAGTCATGTTTAGAAATAGTTTTAATTCCACATTCTAACAATTTTTATGGGTTTCTTTTATTATTTTGTTATTATGTATATGACAAAAATATATCTAATTTTGTTAGATCTACTGAAGGAACAATTAAATATAAAAATATTATTACACTTATTCACAAGTCAAATTCCCAATGAATCATTTAAATAAACTTCCAAATAGTCCCAATTTTTTATCCCAATTCCTATCTATCTGTCAAATAAAAAGTGGTCCTTTTTAATTGATGAATATAAAAATATGGCATTATTTTCAAATTTATTTAACTGTTTCATGATCTAACTCATCGTTTTTCTAAAGGCCCTAATGTGGTTTGGTTCCTCACTATCTGAACATTCATTTCTGCAATTACAACTTTTTTTCTATATCTTATATTGATAATCTTTAGATTAGTTAAGTTTTCAAATGATTGACATTATAAAAGTTAATATTTGACATTTTAAATGGAGTTCCTATCCTTCTACAAAGAAGCACATATCATTTAGAATAGTTAATGTGCATCAAACCTATTGAAATTCATGGATTCACAGACCCTAGGCCAATGTCCCCTCATTCTTATA
Source organism: Epiperipatus broadwayi (assembly GCA_028023455.1). Taxonomy (NCBI): domain Eukaryota; kingdom Metazoa; phylum Onychophora; class Udeonychophora; order Euonychophora; family Peripatidae; genus Epiperipatus; species Epiperipatus broadwayi. Next base: position 3,669,240 of record JAQFVV010012419.1, read on the forward strand.
AATTCACCAGTCTATCATTTTTCCTATATCCCAATCACTTATTATGCAAACACGAATCATCTTAAAAGGCAAATATAGAGCAATATTTAAAAAACTTAAACTCCATTAGATTTAAATACAACAACTTAAAAAAAGTAAAACAATTTGCAAACTAAAAACACACCCTCCCAATGATGATAGACCTTGGCTCCCACTGCTATACATTTCCACATTAACAAAAATGATTAATAAAATTTTTCCCGAACCTTTCAGCTAAGTTTCTGAAACCCCCTCTATCAACCAATAGAATACTTAATAATTCCAAGAATAGATTCAAATCTAAACTGACCTCTAGCACCATATATAAGACTAATGCCCCAAACTGGATGGAAAGCAACATACTGTGGAGATTCTTGACCATCTCTAACAACTCGCATTTCCCAACATCAATACTTATATAAAAGAGTATCTGCCAAAACAGAATAGAGCTCCATCTTACTCGAACACTTGGAGAACAACATATATTTGACCCTGCATAAGAATGCAATAGAATATATAGAAATGATGCAAAATGCAAAATTAAGGAAGTGTGGTATATAGCTAACAACACCAATGCTACAAACCACAAAAAATCATATTTACCCCTCTCCAAAAATGGATGCTCTAAACTATAATTTACATAAATTTGAATAATATCTGCATTTTCCTATTCTGATTCTGTTATAAATATGAGGCTCTCAAATGCACTTAGCCATCATATTTTTATTTGCTCTGCTACTGTATTGCTTTGTCCCAGTACACTTAACATATATTACAATTCATACGAGAGAAATCTACACATTTTTCCATTACTTTAACAATAGCACTTTGAATATTAGATGTAATTTACTCAAAAAGTTAGTAGAATAAAATATTTGACATTTAAATTCCATTTTTTAAATTCAATAGAAATTTAAGGTTAGTTATTGTTAAAGAAAAAAACATATCTTAAAATTAAAAATGAAATTTATCACTATTTAAATTTTTAAAAAAATTATTTACTGCTATTGATAAAAAGCTATTCTGTTTTCAAGTAAAAACTTTCTGCTTTGCTATTATGGACTTTTATGACTTGCCTTTTTAAAAATAAATGTTTTCAAATAAAATCCAATTGTAGTCACATATTGTCTTTAAAATAAATATTTTACAAACATATTGCATAAATAATTTTTAATATGTAATAAATTATTGAAAATTATAATTTTTTATATGAAATTTTTGGCCTTTTGCCTTTAGGCTAAATAATCTATCAATCATAAATTATATATTGAAATCAAAATGACACAAGTCTGTTTTTTATGCAAATTATATATTACAATTTCCTAAAGATTAGTCTACTGCTGACACCTTCAGATTTTTCTTTCAACTAATATTTTTAAAATAATTTATGTAGTAAAATTCAACTATGCATGGAAATCTAAGATTGTAGATAGGCTCAAAATAACAAGGAAAATATATAGTGATCATAGTACATTGTGTCACCCAAATCATGCTGTAGTTGCTGAATAATAACACATTAAATAATTCTTTTGAATTTGACTTCTGAATTATGATAGTTGATTTATTGGCTTTTTACAATCATTAGAGTCTAATTTCTATTTATGTAAAGTATAAGTAAGAATATTTCTAATCATGAGCAATCTAGGTTTGTATTTATGAAGATTATAGAGATTTTTGATTTTACATTTTAGTGTGCATACTAAGAAAGAGGGTAAGCTAAATAAAAGCATATAATAAAAATAAATTTTAAAAAATCACTTGATCCAATTTTATAATCATTCAGTTTTAAATTAGAAAGATGCTAGTAGATATTGCTGGCATCAATCTTACAGATAAAATTAAAAATTTAAATTTATCATTAACTTTTTGCTAAAAGTAGTTATAAATTTTATAAAAGTATATTGTTATTTAAAAAACATATATATGCAATTTAGTACATAACAAACATTAATATATAACACAGGTTAATAGATTACATGATGTTTCAAGTGATATTATTCTATATTCTTCTTCAAGTGTTCCTGGCCTGACCAGTGACAATATTAGAATAGAAGTCAAACTTACATTTTTAGATTCTTAAATATCAAACTTTTATGGCAAAGCTTGGTTAGAACATTGTTTTAAAATTCAACATTCAAAAATCTAAAGATTTACATTCAACTCTAATGCTAATATTGTCATTAATCAAGCTAGCATCATCCAGTATTGTAATAATCAGGAAGTTATAATACAGATAATTTGGTTTTGATTGGTTCCCTTCTGTCCAAGATTGGCATACTTCAAGCAAGCTGTCTTCTGTAACACATTTAAGCAAGTAAGACTCATTAGATATTGAACCGGACTTCATGTGAATCAATTCCAGAATACTGAAACCAGTAGAATACTGCTTCTGCCTCTACCCTCCTTGTATTATTCCATAGACATTCCACAGAAACAACTGCTACTCTGGCCAACTAAAACCAACTGCTTCAAGCTTCAACAGCTGCAACAAAATATTATAACCAACTTTACAGCTGTCAAACCAATTTAGCCAGCTATTGCCACCAACTCAATAATTTTTAAACCAAACTGAACTGATATTTTTATTAGCACTTTTTATACAAGTTATTTGAGTTGATAAAAACATCTTAATTAAAAACAATTTTTTCTGTCTAATCCTTATCTTGATTAAAATCAATGTTAATCTTTTCAAATCACTTTTAATTACAAGCTAATTTTGAAAGCAACTTTGAAGTTTCACCAAAGGTGTGATATACATGTTTTTACTTAGATAGAGCATTAATTAAAAGACTTCAAAAATAAATAATGTAATTTTTTACAATTATCAGAAATGTGCTTGTTTTTACATTCAAAATCAGAATACTATATTAATTTATTTAGACCTTTTTAAATACTTTAATTTATAACAAAATTGTTTTAAATCCAGAGTTATTTAACCCTTTATTTATTATTTTTTATTCCAGGAAATGTAGAAAATATCTACAAACATTTTTGTCTGTGTTTATTTCTACTTTCCTTTCCTGCATACACACAACTATGTTGCTGGGTTCCATATAACCCAGACAGTTACAATACAAAAAAAATAAAACAGAAATGCATAATTTAGCTCATTTGTTTGCAAAAATAGTAAATAAAGAAAAGATTAATAGTATGCTAGAAGTTTTAACTTACTATTTTTAAAAGTAAAATATATACATATAAAATAAAAATGTAATCATATAGACTTTTATAAATCTTAATTAACTTCACAAAAAAATCAAGTTTTAAGTTATTCCAAAAATTTGCTCAAATTAATCTTACAAATAGTCTTGAAACTTGATTACAAAGATGAAATCCATCAAAGATGTAGAAATATGACTAAAATGCTTTGATCTTGTTGCTATTCAATTATATCAACTTTTTAAAATTTTTTAAACTAAAAAATTTATATTCAAAAAGTTGATAAATTTGTTATTTTTTTAAAAAAAGAGGTGAAATACTTCAATAGTGTGACAGTCAGATGATGTGTGTAGATTTAACCCAGTTCGAATACTAGGCGAAAGTACCTCAAGGCCAACCATACGCGAGATATAAATCAAGAATACATATGACCTCTGCCCATTCGCCTGTTCTCGAGGCCTGATCACAAACAAACAACACCATCTGAGCCATGCATAAATTATTTTTCAACCGGCCACAAAGCTTAGCAACAGCGGTAGAGACATGGACGGGAAATCCTAAAGAGCTAAAAGCTAAATGTGTAAAGTACATAAAAAGATGTGTTGGTGTTTGCGTTTTGCGTGCCTGGATCATTGAAAAGTAAAAATAAAGCATTTAATATAACTAAGAAACTCAAGTTTTTGATAATTAAATAATGTTTAATTAATGGCTTTAGAATATGAATAAGGCTTTAATGGGGCCTCCGCTATTCCCCTAAATTACTGCAACAAACTAATTAGACAATAAAAAGAAAACAAGTTAATAGGTTTGCGGTCAAATTCTTTTCTTCCCAATTTTTATTAAAAATTGTCAACTCGATCTTCTCGATAAAGTACGATAAAAAAAGAATCTTTCGCAAAGCATTTCTAATTGCTTTGCGCTAAAAAGTGTTTAAAATTGACTTAGAACGTATATAGCTAAATCAAATATACGTGATAAGCAAATGGCGGACAAAAAGAGGTGTTATCAAAGAGATCAAGTTGGCACACAAAAGAAACTGACTTGGATTTAATTAACAACATAAATAAAATTGGAAAGAGATTTCAAATGACAAAAAGTTAACTATTAAATTTAACCGCAACGAAATACTAAATATTTACAATGGTTAGTAAGGAAGAATAGCGAAGGTAAAAAGGTTACATATATCTAGATGATCCCAAAATATATTTCAGGTTAATGCATAAAATGTTTACATAGCAAAGACATATATTTCAATACAACAATAAAACAATATGAATCAAAAGTAGCATACGAGATAGTTTAATATAGTAGATACGATACCGTTCTTTTTCCGTGATGTTCCCTACAGCGTCCGTGGCTTGATCCGACCGACGATAGGTGTTTGTCCGGACAATGAAAATATGAAGTATGGCTTCCATGAAAAGTTCTCCAGACATGGCATAGAGTTCATATGGTTATTGAATGGATGTTAAGGCATTTTTGGATGGTATTTAGGAACCTCGGCGATAGGCAAAGCTATGATTTGCCTAGCCAAGCATATCCATTTTCCTCAAAATACGGTTGGTTTTAACTGGAGCAGGTTCCAACTTCTCCATTGTTTGAAAATGACAGCTGTATAACTTTTTTTTTGAAGCACAAGCTAAATGTGAAGCAAAATCTGACGGATTTCTCCCAAGAGAAATCTGAATGCACTTTCCAGAAAGCTTGGAAATAAAACAGCAAGAAAAATCTTAATAAATCGCCTTCACAAGCAAAATCAGAATCAAATGACTCCTTCAAAAAGAAAAGTCTGAATAATCAATCTCTTTTGTTCTCCCTACTATTTATACTTTCTCTGCCAGCTACCTTCCATTGTTTGTATGATCTGAGATCTTGATAAGCCCCCCCCTTGCTGCTTTGTTTCAAAACAACACGTTCTAAAAATAACTTCAATTTTTTTACTCTAACTTTCTTACTTTAAAATTGGAATTCTATTAATTAAAAAGCAAGAAAGAAAATGCCATCTTTAATTAGACTTGAACGGCTCACTAATTAAAATATACATTCTTTCAGAAATGTTGGTGGGCTTATCTCAAAATCAAACCATACTAAATATTTTAATAAAATTTGAACAACAATATATTATTATTTTACAATAGAATAAGCATTTTATCTCAGCAGAATCTTGCATTAACTCATATATATACGCTAGATGTATATATATGTTCGACTAATAGGTTAAGCAATTTTTATCAATAGAATGAAATTTATTTAAAACCAAATATTTAAATGTAATACACATTTGATAAGCATAATTATTTTTAACTCTAATGCAAAACCCTGCTGATATTGAACTATAAACTTAATTCAGGTCTATAATACTAATTAAGTTTATAGGAAGATGTGAAGCATGGATCGGGCTTCAGATCCATTGCTTCATTTCCCAATAGTTAGTGAGCCAAAAAAAAAATGTTTTAAAAAAAAAAATGCTGTTGCTTCAGGTCAGAGGTAAGAATTTGTACCAGGTGAGTTCAAGCCTACTCTTTGTTCACTGTAATGTTTAATTTGCTACTACTAATAATCTTTCTATATGTTACTATAAAACGGTTTATCCATCATTCACTCTCCTATATTTTAAATTAAGTCCGTGTTGTTTTAGTCTGACTAGCTATATTTATGTTTTTAATTTCTAAACTTTCCGGGATCCGGTGGTATATACTGCCTTGTATTTTTGGACGGGTTCATGACCCTATCATTTTGGTTTTCTTCTAAGTTCCCATAATCAATGTGTTAGTATCCGAATCGTGCCTTGAATATCCTGCATTTGAGTGCCTATTAATATTTTCCTAATCCAGGGTGGCATGTTGTGTCTAATCATCCTTACTATCTGCATTTCTGGATAATTGAATGCGGTTAGGGCTTTAATGCGATTTACCTGCCTAACAAAAAACTGAGCATAAGTCTCTTGATGGTTAGCTGGGTATGTTTCATGCATTATGGAATACATCAAACCTTCCTGCCGCTCTGCACTCCAGTACATTGACATTATTGCCTTCTCATATTCCATAAATGTTTGCGGTTGTATAGATAGAGTATTCCACCAGTCTCTGGCAGATTCTTTTAAATGATGACTGGAGATCGCCACTTTTTCTTGTTCAGTCATATTCTGGAACTTGAAAAACATCTTTAAACTATCAAGGTGGTGTCTAGGGTTTCCACCCGGTTCCCCTCTAAAACCTTGTATATGTACGAATTTTGCCACCGGAGATGTTACCGGATTGATTATTATAGGCGTAAGGATTTGGTTACCTTGTTGCGCCTTGATTGGATTGATCTGTTGATGAATGTTCATTTCCTTTTTATCCACATCCATCTGTCCATTGTCTTCTCCCTCCTGTATTTGATGCTTGACCGACGTGTCCCAGGCATACATATCCTTCTCTACTTCATTATCGATCAATGATTTAGGTTGTGTATCATCTTGTTTCTGTTGCCATTTTAACTGAGTATCCTCATCTGACCATACTTTTGTTCTGGTATGTTGTTGCTGGAGACCCATGTTTTCCTCCAAACGGTTTAGTCGTTGTGATGTCACATTCATGAATTCTTGAAACATGTTCATCATCATTTCCCTTTCATGTCTCACTTCTTTGATGAAAACATCAAAGTTATACTCTTCATTATGAGTACCTGTTGGCCTCTTGGGAATATTGAGTACTACCTCCTCCTCGCTGTCATAATGTGCATCCGTCTGTTGGTCCATTTTTTTTTTTTTTGCTATTTTGCTACAGAAAGTCACAATTTATTTCTAAACGTATTTTAATACAATCTATATAAGTATATTGTATTATGTATATCTAGGAGCTATATCCTGTATGTGCAGAAAAAATTTTAGTTCTATATAAAAAAATAAGTCAATATTCTAAATTCTTTATTTATGTTTTCAGAAATTAACTTTGCCTACCTCACGAGGTCCTATTTTAACCCTATGCCTATATGTATCTGTTTATACATGAAAATATAAAAAATCCTGCCGTGTCTGTCTTTAATAACTATACCACATATTATTCTCCTCACTTTACTTTATTTATATTTCATTAAAATATCATTGCTATGTTAATATAACTGAAATAATCCACTTACAGCTTGACCTGGCTTTCTCTGACACCTGAAACAACTAAAAAATGCATTTACATTAATACAAGTATATATATATAAAGAAATATGTGAGCAAAATATACATGTCATGTTTAAAATTATTTTGGCTCACTAAGCATACATTGTTATTTTGATCATCTACTATAATTTAGTTTATTTGATATCCGATATGAGAAATTGCACTTGCCGACAAATTTATTTGAAAAGGGCGCCAGTCGACAAGACAATGGCCATATCAAATATACATATTAATGGATAATGATCCAAGCACACATTTATAAGGGTTTATAAAGTTTCAATGCAATTAAAATTTTACTTTGCGTTTCCGTTCACTTTAAAAAAAAATTTAATTTGATTCTGCTGAACGAAAAAAAATAATCTCTGCATGAATAAGTAACTGCTATTTTAAATGACACAATATTATTTAAATCTAAGACGTATAACAACTAAGTACGGTAATTTGTCTGACCTGGGATCGAAACCAGTTACCACTTTGGTCAAGACACAAAAAAAATTTCAAACAGCCAAAGTATGATTAACAAAACAAAATATACACAAAAAATTAAAATAAAAGTAAAATCCCATGATAACTGCCACTCCGAATTATGAACCTGGGATCGAAACCAACTACCATTTTGGTCACAACCGAAATAGATTAACAATTATCACGCAATTTTACAGAATCACGCATTGAGATCAAAAACTGTTTCAAAAACATTTATATAAAAACGGGTTTTACCGAACTATAACGAAGTGTATACCATATGCATCCATATATATGAATATGTACACACCAAATAAGCACATATATGACTACATATAAATATACAAACAGATATACCTATACAAATATTTCTTTTATTATTATGTACATGGCTTTATTAGAAAAAAAATATCATATTGCAGACCGCATACTCCTATTATTTCAGGCAAGTAACGCTGGTCACAACTATGACACGGAAACAACAATTGCAGACATAGACCTATTATTTCAGGCTACTCAGCAATTCTGAACTCTAAAGTGTAAGGGGTCTTCACCTAAACGGTTACTCAAGGAATCTTCATAAACGATCACTAAAAAAAACAAGGGCTTCACCTAACGGTTACTCAAAAGGTCTTCACCTAACGGTTACTCAATAAATGATTCAATAGCATAATCCGAAATGGAGAAAAAAAAATCTTAACTAAAGGGTGGCTGACATATATGTTATACAAAAATATAAATTAAACGACATACGCATTTACTCTTTATTAAGTTGAGAATTAATTTTGCTATTTTATTAACAAAACTTATATATATTTGGTAGGACACGTAATTACAAAATATTTAACAGTGAACGAGAATTTTGCATGATTATAGCATTCATTTTATATAAAAACGAAATGCAGAGAAAGTGAAAAAAAATGTTTGTTAACACCATACACTGACACGTGTAATTTTGACTTATCAAAGCTTTCAATCTATGAAAAAAAATTCTATTAACGAAAAAAAAAGGTTATCTAAGATATTTACAAAAATTTATCCAAACGGAAATAAAAATCTATTATGTAACTGTACTTTTTTTTACTCAACATATTAACACTACCGTTTATACTATATTTCGAGAAAAACATTATTATTCCAAACTTTTTCATATTTGAGCGATACTAAAAACAATCTAAAGTACGAAAGCTAATTTAAGGGAGGGCGGGTGGGTATATATTTGACACTTCCGCCTTATCGAAGCTATCTACTTTATACGACAAAAAAATATGGCGCACTGGCCATGACGGAACTACTCATTAGGGAAAAAAAATTACTTTAACTCTGAAATCTTCTTTTCTAATCACACACAAAAAAAAACAACTGACGGCGTGTTAACTTTTTAAATATAAAATATTCATTTCATATATATCAAACTCGGAAAAAAAAATGTTTAGCTTATGGCACATTTAACTTCTTAATTAATTAAAAAAAATGACATTTAGCTCACGTTAGGAAACCAACTTGAAAAAAATTATACATATATTATTTTATATAAATACATTAAACTAAAACTAGCTTCTCAGGGTACTGTTAAAAAATTTTTTTGAAGAAAAGAAAAAAAATGACACTCGTCCACGCTGCCAGCGTCAGAATCGGAACAAAAAATTATACGTCTACCCATATTTTCCTTAATTTAAAACAGAAAAAAGAAAAACACCCTACACACATACGAATGTTATACAGGGCATTGCAGGGTATGGAAAATTTCGAATAGCCACACGATGGGCGTCCAGAATGCGGAGAAAAAAAAATCTACTGTGACAGTCAGATGATGTGTGTAGATTTAACCCAGTTCGAATACTAGGCGAAAGTACCTCAAGGCCAACCATACGCGAGATATAAATCAAGAATACATATGACCTCTGCCCATTCGCCTGTTCTCGAGGCCTGATCACAAACAAACAACACCATCTGAGCCATGCATAAATTATTTTTCAACCGGCCACAAAGCTTAGCAACAGCGGTAGAGACATGGACGGGAAATCCTAAAGAGCTAAAAGCTAAATGTGTAAAGTACATAAAAAGATGTGTTGGTGTTTGCGTTTTGCGTGCCTGGATCATTGAAAAGTAAAAATAAAGCATTTAATATAACTAAGAAACTCAAGTTTTTGATAATTAAATAATGTTTAATTAATGGCTTTAGAATATGAATAAGGCTTTAATGGGAAGAGCGTCCGCTATTCCCCTAAATTACTGCAACAAACTAATTAGACAATAAAAAGAAAACAAGTTAATAGGTTTGCGGTCAAATTCTTTTCTTCCCAATTTTATTAAAAATTGTCAACTCGATCTTCTCGATAAAGTACGATAGATAATAAGAACCTTTCGCAAAGCATTTCTTATGGCTTTGCGCTAAAAACCGTGTTTAAAATTGACTTAGAACGTATATAGCTAAATCAAATATACGTGATAAGCAAATGGCGGACAAAAAGAGGTGTTATCAAAGAGATCAAGTTGGCACACAAAAGAAACTGACTTGGATTTAATTAACAACATAAATAAAATTGGAAAGAGATTTCAAATGACAAAAAGTTAACTATTAAATTTAACCGCAACGAAATACTAAATATTTACAATGGTTAGTAAGGAAGAATAGCGAAGGTAAAAAGGTTACATATAGCTAGATGATCCCAAAATATATTTAAGGTTAATTCATAAAATGTTTACATAGCAAAGACATATATTTCAATACAACAATAAAACAATATGAATCAAAAGTAGCATACGAGATAGTTTAATATAGTAGATACGATACCGTCCTTTTTCCGTGATGTTCCCTACGGCGTCCGTGGCTTGATCCGACCGACGATAGGTGTTTGTCCGGACAATGAAAATATGAAGTATGGCTTCCATGAAAAGTTCTCCAGACACGGCATAGAGTTCATATGGTTATTGAATGGATGTTAAGGCATTTTTGGATGGTATTTAGGAACCTCGGCGATAGGCAAAGCTATGATTTGCCTAGCCAAGCATATCCATTTTCCTCAAAATACGGTTGGTTTTAACTGGAGCAGGTTCCAACTTCTCCATTGTTTGAAAATGACAGCTGTATAACTTTTTTTTGAAGCACAAGCTAAATGTGAAGCAAAATCTGACGGATTTCTCCCAAGAGAAATCTGAATGCACTTTCCAGAAAGCTTGGAAATAAAACAGCAAGAAAAATCTTAATAAATCGCCTTCACAAGCAAAATCAGAATCAAATGACTCCTTCAAAAAGAAAAGTCTGAATAATCAATCTCTTTTGTTCTCCCTACTATTTATACTTTCTCTGCCAGCTACCTTCCATTGTTTGTATGATCTGAGATCTTGATAAGCCCCCCCCCTTGCTGCTTTGTTTCAAAACAACACGTTCTAAAAATAACTTCAATTTTTTTACTCTAACTTTCTTACTTTAAAGTTGGAATTCTATTAATTAAAAAGCAAGAAAGAAAATGCCATCTTTAATTAGACTTGAACGGCTCACTAATTAAAATATACATTCTTTCAGAAATGTTGGTGGGCTTATCTCAAAATCAAACCATACTAAATATTTTAATAAAATTTGAACAACAATATATTATTATTTTACAATAGAATAAGCATTTTATCTCAGCAGAATCTTGCATTAACTCATATATATACGCTAGATGTATATATATGTTTGACTAATAGGTTAAGCAATTTTTATCAATAGAATGAAATTTATTTAAAATAAAATATTTAACTGTAATACACATTTAATAAGCATAATTATTTTTAACTCTAATGCAAAACCCTGCTGATATTGAACTATAAACTTAATTCAGGTCTATAATACTAATTAAGTTTATAGGAAGATGTGAAGCATGGATCGGGCTTCAGATCCATTGCTTCAATAGATATCTGTACAAACCTGATTTAAAGGAGCTGATTACAATATGTATCATTTTATTTATTTTACTGTAATATCTTATATAAATGTAATTTATCCACTGTACTTTGAATATTTTTTAACAAAAATTGTTTATGTTTCGACTGTCCTGCAGTCTTCTTCAGAGTCGCTTTAACAGAACAGTCAAAACATAAAAGGTTTTTCTAAATGGTGTTCTACTTTAAAGTAGAGGGGATAATTTGCTTTTATAGAACATGAGTGCAGTAATTTCTCTGACTGAAGGCTACTGTGGTATTTTATTAATCAGTTACAAAAATTTAAATTCACCAAATCAATTTGATGGTGAAAAGCAAAACTAAAGTAAATATTGTTCACTAGTTCAATAAAAAAATCTGAAGATATCAGACTTCTACAGATAAATTACTACAAATTAATTGACAATGTCATTGACTAGTAGATTCTTTAATCTGGATTTCAAGAGCATTTTTAAAGAAACTAGAAACTCCTATCATATTGTTTTTACAAATGCAGAGGAAAGTTATACATTTTCCATAGTTTATTTAATAACATTTGTAATTATTTTTACAAAATATTTGTATAGTAATTATGAAAAAAATTGTGAATATCTTTAGATTTTTTTCAAATGTGTTTTATTTTTAAAAGTTCAAAGTTAAGATTCATAGTAATGATAAAAATAAAACTACAATCATAATGCTCTATCAAATGCAATAGTACATAACTTTTCTGATATTTTAATAATTACAAATGTAATTTTAAATTTTATAACAGAATTTTATAGCTGTATAATGACATAATAATTCATTTGGGTTTTTGGAAATAAAGTTCAATTAACCAAGATAGAGTTAATTTATTTTTTACTGGTTTTGTTATAATTGTCATAAAAAATAAATTATATAATTTTTTAGGATGTTTTTCATTTGTAAACTTATATTTCTAATACACAATGTACAATTTATTGATTTATAATACAGAATAAACATTTTAATACTAAAATAAAATATTGAACTGCAACTCAAGTTGCTTTTAAGGGATGATACAACAAAATATTGAAATGTGGAAGTGTTAAATCCAAACATTAAGATGATGAAACCCAAGAGGACTCAGAAGTCTTATTAAAATAAACAATATTTAAATTTTAAACTTTTCATATAGGACATTATTATGTTATGAAAAATGCTAAATGCTACTTATCTATAACACACTCTATTTTTCATAAATTGAATAGTACTACAAAAGCAGTATGGGGTGTGTGATGCCATATGGGAAAACATTTGGCACTTACTATAAAAACATAGACCACCTTTGATGTAATGGATAAAATAATTATATTTAAACAGATCAGTCTGTGCTACTCATATTATTAATATTTATTAAAAACTATCAATTGTCAGGGAAGTAAAACCATGAGGCTTTTTGAACTTAACCTCAGAATAAAGTCTAGTAAGTTGACTATTCCAGTTGTTCCTTGCTGGTGATGAATATAGTCGCGTTTATTTACTATACAAATAATTACATAATAATGTCAATGCAGGTCCTTTTGATTTCTTTAAGGTCTCAAACTGCAATCAGTCAATAATGGATATATTTTGAATCCATATATATATGTGTGGGTGTGTATTATGTTTAAATATTTTGTATGAATATAATCTCTAATGCAATATTATTAAAACAGGCAAAACTCTTCATACAGTAGTGCCACTCAGTGCCAACCAGAGTAATCAATGGATGCCGGAGGCTTGTGCATAAAATCCTCATCTAGGGCCTACTCATCCAATATTTCCAGACTAGTTTCTGACCTTCTGACATCCATTGATTACTCTGGTTGGCACTGAGTGGCATTACTATATGAAGAGTTTTGCCTGTTTTAATAACAGTTATGTGAGTAATATTTACTAAGGCAATAACCCTAAAGCATGTGTGGTTGAAAATGTGAAGGTAGGAACCTCTACAGGTCTTAAGGAATAGTGCTCATGTGATGTTTAGTGGTTTAACTCTAATGCAATGCTGGAATAGTTTTTGTTCACTCTATAAATCATATGAATATTTTACAAAGATAATTTTCCAAAACTTCTAAGAATTGCTAATTCTTCATATAAATGCAGCAACTTTTGTCTTGTTGTAAAGTTGACTGATTTGATATTAAAGCATTAATAAGAAAGCATTGGTCTTCTATAAATCAATATTTTTATTCATGTAAACAATGAACGACAGAATCATATAAAACTCATTTCAATTTTCAAACTTTGTGTAATAAATCAGCCTTTAAATATACCATTAACTAATTAACAGTACACAAAAACATATGTAAATAAATTGCTCTAATTATAATTCTGGGAACATTGTTTGTTTATTGTACTATGTAAAAAAAATGACCAATCATTTTTCAGGATATATTTCAGAAAAAATATCATTTATCAGCTTCCTAAATTACTGCTAATTCTCTATGTAAATATAGTGATATTTCTTCTTATATTAGTTGGCATAATGTATACCAACTTTTACATGATCACCATTCTTTATGCTTACACAAGCTGTTTTTCACAGAGGCAAAACTCTCCATACAGCCCATTCACATTTAGATGTGGTGCTCTCAAATCCAAGGCTTCTCACTGATGAAAGCTACAAGTTAGAAACTAGTCTGGGGATATAGAATGAGTAGGTACTAGATAAGGATTTTATGTACAAACCTTCTTGCGTCCATTGATTCCTCTGGCTTGTACTGAGTGGCGCTACTGTATGTGATCAACCAGCTTTACATAAAAGTATTAATAATTAATGCAATGAGCTTTCTTAAGTCATCCAATTTTAATATGACAAAACAAAATTAATATAAAGTTGATATATCTTTTATATTTTCTTTATGCATTGATTAATTTTTTAAACAAATATATAAATCTTCCTTTGTTTGATCACTTTTACAAGGTTATATCTTTTTTTCTTGGTCAATCTCACAGTTTTGGCTGCTCAGATCTAAAATATGTGGTTTGTATAATCTATTTATATATTCTTGTAGACTTATATATATATATATGTTGATATGAAGATTTTCATGGGTTGCATATATAAAAGATATATTTTTCCGGTTCATCCATGTTAAAATATTTTAAATATTGATATACCGACATTTTGACTTGATCACACAAGTCATCTAATCGGTGATAAAAGGTAGAAAGACAGTTGTTGAGGCACTACAATCACTGATTTGAAAAAAAAAAGTTAAAGTTCCACCAATAGCAAAAATATTAAATTAAGAATGTTTTTTAAAAAAAATCTTTCCAAATAGGAGAAAATTTGCATGTATCATCTTGCTTATTGATTCAATCTGGCCTTTTAAGTATCTCAATGGCTTCTCTAATTTTGCACTGGTAAAGATTATCACATCTAGATATGACCTTGGTACTAGAAAAATCAACTTTATGACCTGAATCTATGGTGTGGAGTGAAAGTGCTGCTGATGATGAGTGTTGTTTAACTGCATTAGCATGCTCATCTCTCCTAACACTGATATTAGCTCTGAAGTCAAACCCATAAAATTAATCAAGTAAAAATATAAAATATAGCATAGTAAAAGTGAATAAAAAGAGACGAATTTATATGTATACATTGGCTTCTGATAAGGAATGTTCTTCCGAAAAGACATATTTTATAGAGTAATGGTAATATACTTATAGTTGAACTATCAGACAGACTGTTTCCAAAAGTGTGTTTGGCTTACATCAATTCACTTTATTTACATATATGTCTATTCTTATTGTTTATTTAATTATTGATTTATTATACAAGGTTTTAATAATAAAATTATTTTTATATGTCTCTGCCTTGCTTGTTGAATAGTTATGTTGGAATAGGCTGATATATAGACTATTGCATAGATTAGTAATGCTTTAATATCTAATGTATTAGCCTTACTTTGTTAATATAAAAAGAAAGGTTTCTACATTTGTCTAGAAGATTAGAGGCACTCTAATCAACTTTCTTCCTCAAATACTTGTATTTTGTAAAGTAATTGATTATTTTTTTTTCCCATAGGATAATGATGACTGAATAAAAATTTTCCAGCAATAATAATTTTAATTATTTATTATTTTACAAGCTAAAATAAATTAAATATTGAGAAGAATTAGGGATCCATCCAACTATAATTGTAAAAAATATTTCCAAAATTTATTTAAATAAAAACAAGTTTTATTTTTACATGTTTTATTAATCTTGAAAAATTATCTGTTATTGGATCATCCTGTTAAGTGTTTTGGAAAAGTAAAGATGGAAAATAGAGTTGGGTAAAATTTTGTAATTTGCAGAAGGAAGACTTTAATTATGGTATGAGCAAAATATTATTTATTTTGTTTTAATATTTATTTAGAGGATAGCACAATGTTAGATTGGTGAACTAAAGATTCAAAGTCTTACCAATAGTAGTTCAATTCTGTTACTTTCAAGTGTTCCAATGTCATAGGATTAATTATTCATTACAATTGACGAAGAAAGAAATTTAGAGGCTTACTGTCACTGATATTTTAAAATATAAATTTTTTCTACAGTACAGACTTTTTCATACCTGCAGTTCTGTATGTAATATATAGGGGTTTGAACTCAGACTTTAACACGACTCTCAACCATCCATGCTATCTCATACTGCTGATGCACTTGATCACATACATGTGGTGGAAAAGATAAATTATTTTAATATATGCATTTTGTGCTAAACCAGCACTCATCAGTTGGTCCAGATAATAGACATTTCAAGAAATTGATGAAAAATATTAAACCTAAGTAAATTTAAAGCTATGTCAGTAAATAGTAAGAGAGAAAACATTAAGTGTTCTCTTTAAAAATTATTAGATCACGTGATGTTATTCCCATATAATAATTAGACAGCTACTTAGTGATGGAGAGAGAAAAACGAAATTTAAATTAAATTTTCAGAGATGACTATTTTGTGATTTTTTTCCCCATCTTTGATTATGGGGAAAAAGTCAATAATTTATTCTCAAATAACAAAATGCAAATACTTGCACACACACATTTATGCATGTCTTATGGAAAAAAAATTAAAGAGCAAATACAATTTATTTTTTACAAGCTATAGTAAAAAAAGATTATGTAATTTGAACATTATCACATCATCTACTGTTTGGACGACGCAAAGGTGTCTTCATTCTACCAGAAAAGATTTTTAATTGCTTTTTCCTTTTTAAGGGTCAAAAAAATTAAAAATTGTTGAAACAAAATCTAAAAAATTCCAAACTTAGAATTTTAAATAGACTTCATTGTTAAAACAAATAGGTGAAGAGTATTAGTGTTCATAGACGGAATTAGACCAACAGGAAAATGTCTGCACAGTCTTTACCTATTCTCGTTGGTGATTTAGTATATAGTTCGCTTAACTTTTTATTATATGTATAAAAGCATTTTCAATTGCTTGTGTTAAAATAACATTACAATCGGATCTTAAGGATTATGTATATATACAATACATGCCTATGTATCTATTCAATTTATTCAAGCACGCACACAGCCATTTATTTATATAATCCTTAGGATCATTCACAATGTTATCTAACTAGAAACATCTAGTAATGTTATTATTATATATATATATAATCAAGCTAACTTTTTATAAACACTAAACCACAAACGAGCGATAACAAATGTGAGGGCTTTCCTGATAGTGTTATTCTATCTAAAAGTGCCTCCGTTTTGACCCGTTTAAAAAGTAAGAAATAATCAGTAAACTTTACTGGTAGAATCAAGAAACTTTTAGATTGTTCAAAAATTAATTAATACAATAATATTAAAATAAGATCAACTTTTTTTTAATATAGCTAATAAAAAATGTATTTGTTTTTTTATAATATTTATGGATGTGTGTGTGCGTGTTGCAAGTATTTCCATTTCGTTATTTCAGGATATATGATTGAATTTTTTTCTATAACCAGATAGAAAAAAATCACAAATTGTCGGTAAGATATTTTGGATGTTTGCAAATTTCATTTAAATTTCTTTTTTTTTTACCTCCATCAGTTTATAAATAGCATTCTAATTATAATAAATAAGTAGCATCACTTGATTTAATCATTTTTAAACAGAATACTCAATGTTTTCTCTTTTAACATTTGCTAGCGTAACTATTTAGCCTTATTTTATTTCAAATTTGTTACAAATTTTATTAATATTTTTCATCAATTTGTTAAAATATTCATCTTTAATTCTCTGCAAGAGTTAACTTATAGTAAATCTCTAAACTTTTCTTCCTTCGAAATATTAAGTGAAAGGTTCGTCATATAACGTTTGAGCTCTTGCAAATAACAGAGTTATACTTGGTTTTTTTAATCTACCATTCTGATATAATGTTAAACTATACAGAGCCCTTCATTGTTTTTTAATCATTTTTACTACCCCCCCCCCCAATATTAAAACAGAAAGTAAGCAATACTCCATCCTTGGTAAAACTGTAACAGCACTTCAACAAATTATAAAATTTTACTCCAAGTCTTTTTTCCATCTTTTCCTTTTCCAAAACTTTTAACAGGATAACCCAATTTGCTTTAACAAATAAATGTAAAAATGAAATACACCTTGTTTTTATTTAAATAATAAATTTCTGAAATAGTTTTTTTACAATTATGTCAGGATCCCCAACTCCTTCTAATCCATATTTAAATTATTTCCTGTTTGTAAAACAACTAATATTTATTGAAACTATTAAATAAATATTAATTTAATATAAAACATCAAACAGGATATTTAAGCAAAAACTACATTTTCACAATATTTTCGAATTCCTGGAAATTGTGGAAATGTGATAATGTTTAGTCTAAGAAATGATTAGTAATAACAAATAATGTATACATCTGAAAGTTGCACATACAAAAAGTTTGTCACTTGTAAATTAAATTGTAATAATTACACTTTGCATATGAGTGACCACTGGGGCAGGAGGTAAAGGTTGTGTTGTGAAATTCATAATCTACAATAACATAACTTTAAATTAGTCAATTTAAATATTAAAAATCACTTTCATCTCGATGTTAATTTAAAAAGGTTTTAATTTTGGCATTTATAAAAATTAACTAGACATTAACAGACAATAACTTAGTGATTAATATAATGATATTAATGTTAAGGAAATTGAGATTATTTAAGTTATCTAGATTTTGAGGATGATGTAGTTGTTTATGCAAATAATGCTTTAGAGCTTCAGGAAATGTAAGAGTTATCAGATGAAGCTAAGAGAGTAAGACTAAAAATAAATGCTAAAAAAGATTAAAGTACTGTTCAATGGACTTTCTCAAAAGAAGAAAATAAAGATAATAACCAAGAATGAGAAGAAGTTAACGATTGCAAATACCTTGATCAGATTATTAATATAGATAGAAAACAATGAGTGAAATTAATTACAGATTTTAAATCTGGATGGAATGCTTTTGCTAGAAATATCTTAATAGTAAAGGAGATATGCCTATGTATTTAAAAAAGAAAAATTTTAACAGTTATATGTGAGACTTGGATACTTAATGGAAAAGCAATTCTGAGACTTCAGATCATTCAGTGAAGTGTGGAAAGATATACGTTAGGAGTAACAAGAGACTGAAAATAAAATACTTGAATGAAAGAGCAAATAGATAATACTGTCATCATTGAGAAAATTAAGACAGTGAAATGGAGTTGGGCTAGATATATTACTAGAAAAGTAGATAATTGAAGTCTTAATCTGAATCTCAAAAGATTGTAAAAGACTAGAAAGAGATTGGATGAGAGACAGAAAGTTGAAATAAAAAAGTTTGTTAATATGCTGTGGAGAAAAGAGGTTAGATATCAGATCAGCTGTATTAAATTTGGAAAAATCATTCTGCAATGAATTTGATTGAAAATGATGATGATGATATGACAAAGGTTTAGAAAATTATATAAATCCACATTAAAAAAATTATAATATATGAATAATTAAAGTAAAGATATTGTTAATATTGTAATGGTAAGAATTATCCCTCCACACAACAAAATCTAGAACACAGGCAAAATACACTAAAGCTGATCAGATCTGGATCCTGGGATCCAGAATCTGGCCAACATTCAATCCTTGTCACCTCTGCTCAATGATCTAATACCCTAAGGATGACATTTCCCAAGTTACACAGGCATTTCATTTAACCACAGTCCGGCAGTCACCCAGGATGGAACAAGAGACTCATAAATTAACTAACTTAACACTGCTTTGGTCAGATATACACACATATGACTATGTGAACCATTAATATATCAATTATTAATTATGAAATCTAATAGAATAATCTATATATATATATATAAAATCAGGTATATACACATAAATATAGAGTTGAATAAAATAAATTCATGGACAATAAAGATATAAAAACGAGTTATGTTTTAAATAATATTAATTTAATAAAAACAATAAAAGATAGTAAAACTAAAATATACAAAAATTATATAATTAGAACATGAAAGATTATGCTCAGAGCATTACATAACTAATGAAATTAATATTACATGTTATCTCATTAAGTTTATGCCTATATTAATATACCAAATTTCTAGTTCTTGCGTAATCTGCTCAATCATATGGAACTCAATAGCCAAAGTTATATAACTAACTTAATAGCACTCTTATGGTGCCTATCTATATCAAGCTAAGTTAAGCACATAAGCAGGCCCAAAGATACACAGGTTAGCATGTTAACCTAGATTAGGATATACATTAATGCTGGATAAGCATTTAATATAAAGAGAGAAAAAACTGGTTTATTATAGGTTTACCTATATACTCTATGGCACATATTAAAATATTAATAAAACTAAATGGTGCAAATGGGTCATTATTCATGGACTTCAGCATCAAATTCTCAGTTACCCTATGACCAGAACAATTTGCTATGAATAAGAACATTAGTAGTTCAGGGAGTTGGATAAGCATTAAGTATGAATAATCTGGGCCTGTGGGTTCCAGTTCTAAAAGTGTTTTCTTTACCCCAACTAAGTGGATAAGTGTGACCTCTTCCATCAGCTCATCAAGAATCATGCAGCAAGCAGTTAATTGTATATAGCATACTTAGTAAGGACACATCCACAGCTTATACATATATGTAATGCAAATACGTAAAATTATCTTAGCCTGCCTTAAAAATAGATAGCATCTATTTGCATATCTATACAACCCAGTTCTCCAATTTAGTATTTCAAATATACTATTTAGGGACTAACTTAATTAGTAACCTAGTTTAAGATTATCATCTGCATCTCAACATATAAAAATCTAAGAAGGACAAAACATATTTGTGGGGTAATTACAGATAAAACATTAGAAATATGCTTTGAGAATATCTCTGTGGTAGTTCCTATGATGTATGAGTTACATATATACATAGTTATAATTTATAACTAGAGTTAAGCAAACTACAATTTTGACTAGATCACTATCAATTATTATAATATTAATACACAAAATTAATCAGTAAAATAATAACATGATCTTGAAACAGCGAGTAAAAAATTAATAATTCAATTATTTAATATTTATTATGGCAAAAATTTGAAATTATCATTGCAGGACAATAAGCTAAAATTATACTTATAAATACTTGCAGTTTCAAGTTATTTGGCATATTAAATACATATAACATTACAATGATAAAATTATAGAATAAATTGAATAGAGCAGAAATAGGCATAAAAGACCGCAGAAATTTATACATTTAGTTTAAAATAGATTATCATAGTTTTACATTTTAAGAGAGAATTTAATATTACAAGTTTTACAATCAGACAAGATTCAAACATTAGCATTTAACAGCTTTCTTTGCAGATTTTAGAAAAAGTGTTTGTAAAGGCAGGTTTAGCTTTAAAATAGAGAATTGAAAGTCACAGTTTATGAACAGAGCTCTGAGTGAAAATTTACCAGTCAGTTGTCTTCATTGCAGTTTTGGGCACTTGAGATGATAAGTTGACACTTTTCATGATGATTTAACAGTAATGGAGGTTCTTCCACCACAGCTGCTTGGATGAGGTATGACTCATCATGTTTTGTTCGACCAAAGTTCTTTCCACCTCTGGCAAGAAGAGAGATGAGTGATTGCCTACTTTACCCCATCATTTTAAAGATAAAACAAATGTGGATTTAGTTTACAATTCACTTATTAAATATATATAACATTTTCTTGGCCACAAAACTTGAAGTATTTATATCTTTCTTAATTCTGGCCACCTGTTTATTTTTACAAGCTTGTCCGTAGCTGAAAAACCCATTAATTTATATTAGAAAAACATAATTAATTACTAAAAGTAATTTAGATTTTGTTTTTCTACCTTTTCCCCTTGTTGTTTATTATCACAACTCTATAAAATTCTGAAAATTATTATTAAAATTTTAGATTTATAAAATCAAGTTCACGCTATTTTAAGACTATTGCATGATCTAATTTAAAAGTTGTTTACAAGTAAAACTAAAAGCTGCTTTTATAATTAGTGTAAAACTAATTTTATTACTATATATGTAGAATAATAAGACAGGACTGTGTCTATATACATATGTGATTTCAGTAATGTAACCATAAAATTGACTAATAATTTAGACTAAAATATTTCTTAAACTCGAAATCTTTTAAAATGAGCACATACCTGTAATATATACATATATTATTAAATTACAGACTTACTGTTCATGTATATATGTGCAATCCCATATATATATATAGTGATTTAAGGTTGTTTAAATGGGTATTCTGAAAGGGTTTAAACTTAGCATAGAGATAGGTGTGGGGGTAAAATACATGAAACAGGCAGATTGAGAAAACTGACTGTTTCAATATATATGCACATATCAGATGCTATATTAAGGCTATCGTTTAAGGCTATCATGAGGAAATGAAAATGGTGGTTATTAGAATTACACTCAGATATTAGAGTGAATTACAAATAGTTAATAAACAGCACCCAATCAAGAGTACCTGATGTGCTGCTTCTAATATAAAAAGCACTTCCATCTTCTTTCATTTATTGTCTTCAGCCAATTGAGTTAGTACAGAGACCAATCATTAAGAATCTTTTAAGCTCTTAATCATACTGACACAATCTCATTGGCTGCTTATTCAATTATATTTCCATTCTTTAATTAAGCTAACAAAAATTTTACTTTCACCCTTTTATTACCTTTCCTATTTTTTATTTTTATACATAACCTGTTGTTGCAGGGAAAGAATTGGGGGGAGAAGGAGGATCTTGACATAAGGAAGTATAATCATTTTTAAAGAATGTTGGAACTAAAATTGGGACTAGAGGTTTAATTCAGCAAATACTTAATGCTTAATTGGATCTATTTAGATATATCCTGTCTACTTTGGAAATGGAAGGGACTTAATAAAGAGGGACTAAAAATGACCAGTCTCAGACAGACTGGATAGATTGATATATTTGGATGGTTTCTCACTGAAGCTGTTAAAATCAATATTATTAATGGTGGCAAAGTAGAAGGTAGTTGTAATAATAAAGGTAAGAATTTTTCATATTAATTTTTTTAACTGAGGTTTAAAGTTTATATCTAGGCTAGGGACAATCTCTAGTTTAATAAATAATTACTGCTAATCATTCCTGTATTTATGTAGAGTAGATGGTGTCAAAGTTGTGGGTGGATTAAGTTTGACCCTTGTAAATCAAAACTTATGGGAATTTACTATTCATAAATACTATCCATTATGATAAAGGTATATATGAGAGATGATGACCAGGGTCAACTGATGGGTGCTGGTTCAAGTAAAATGCCTTTTGAAGACATTCAAAAGAAAAAATGTGTGGTGAGCTGGATGTTATTTAATACATTTATAAATAGAAACATTTCTTGTTGCAATTTTTTAAGACTTGATTAGAAGATAGTTCTTACAGCAAAGATCTGCTGTCAAGATTAATGATTGATGTAGCTGATCTTAGCCAAATCTGTCTTTCAGGTAAAGAATAGTTAAATGGTTAACTCTTCAATGGGTGAAAGCATTTCTGTTGTTTACCTGGTGTCATTTTTTGTAATCATTTAATGTTTGATTTTAGTGTCAAACATTTATTCTATATTAGAATTGATTAAATTGGACTTAATTTTTTAGAAATATAACATTATAAATGAAAACTATTATACAAAATCATAATTAAAGTTTGAAAATATAGGGAAAAAATGAAGATAATACATAATGAGAGCAATGAACTTTGTTCTGATTGGATGATGTAAAGGAAAATTAACTCAGCCAATGAAAAAAAGACAATAAATTAAATCTTGGATGATTAAACTACTTTTTTAAATGTGAACTATTAGATATGAAGCCATCATAAATCTATCAAATTCTATTCTAAAAACTAAAATTGGATTTATAATTTTTCAAATATCTTAAACATTATAGGATACCATTTTTAAAAATGTTTAAAAGACATTAACAATGTTACCACTACAGCTTTTATTTTATTATTACAATTGAATTTATCTTATATTTTTAAAAATAAAACCTATTAGAATAAAATCAAATTGTAAATGATGTATACTTGATTTTTAAATAATTATTATATACAAACAATATGTAAAAATAATCAAAATGTTTAAATAAACCACAAAAACAATGCTTTTTTTGCTGAATGCTAAACAACAAAAGAACTGTATGCATAATTACCATAGCAACTGCTTTCTATCACTCGACACCTTTGTAGGCAAGATTTAGATATTTTGAAATTTATTTTCTTTATATATCTGGCCTCAGATTTTTTAAACAAATAATTCAATAGTTTCTGCTGTCAAAACTGGCAAATGAGTAACAATGAAAGTGCAAAGGAAAATTGATGGCCTATCAGTGCCTCTCCAGAAATTTCAAAAATATTCTGTGCAATAATTGAAAAGTTGATTAAAGTCTCCAAGAAGAAAATATCTTTGAATGATATTGATGCTATCCAGTAAAAATAAAAGCTTTCTCTCTTTTCTGAATCTAATAATGAACTTTTTGTTGGTACTTTTAAATATTCTAAGAATAGAAGTCATCAAATTAGATTTTACATTAAATCCACCATCATGAATTCTGCTTTTTCTCAATGCTCTTCCACAAGCACTTTGCATACTAATAAAAATAAAATTTTGTCAAAAATGATTGGAAATAATGGTATTGGTTTTGCAGAATGAAATGATTTGCAATTATTGAATTTTTGTACAACACATGGATCGATTACCAGAAATACTTTGTTTAGGCTAAAAAATTACTATAAAGGAACATAGATGCATCCTCAAAATATCAGCATTTAATAAATTTCATTATAGACAGGATTCAGAACATGTTACATTACTAAGCAGATTATATATTTCTATAAAAAAAATTCTAATTCTAATCACATTTGTACGAAATTTGATAAACATTTGAGAAATATTTATTATTTGTTCTAAACTTTATATAACTAAGGCATGGAATTATTTTAAATTAGTTTTCAATACAAATAAGTTCATTATTAGATTCATTAAAAATAATAATTCTGATTTTTTTGACAATTATTTTTAACCAGTTTTTTAAAAGAATACAGGCATTTTCTGCTTAGAAAAATAATAAATTTGAAGTAAATCTTCTTCGAAGATGAAATTCAATGACTTGTGGATTAAAACTGCAAGAGTGACATAGATATTCTCTGATAGTTTTCGTTTTAGATTGCTTTTAGGTAATGAAAGCAATGTATTATAGTCTTTTATATGGTAGCAATCATATTTCAAACAGCTAATGGAAATATTTTTATCACTTTTTTAAAAATTGAAAATGACACTTTTAATGACGATTGCCAACAACTAGATGGTTTAAATTCGTGAATCTGCTTCAAATGAAATTTGATGTTCTGTTTGAATACTATGATTATAAACTATTTGGATACCATTCATCTCCAGAAGGGTAGTTAGTTATTGCATATGCATTCTTCTAAGTATGATGATATTCATTTGGGTATGAAAATGTGGCAGGAAACTGTCTTCACCTGTAAAGATATTTATAATGTATTAATTATTTTATCAAAAAATGTACTCTAAGACTTTCTTTAGGGTTGGAAGAGTTTCTAATAATATTCATTTGATCTTAAAACCCATTTTCAGTGGCATTTCAATTTTTTTTAGATTTAAAGTCAAAATATACTTTTATGAGTGTAATCCTTAGTGTTGGGATCTCAACAATGCTACTGAATGTGCAAAACGCAATGTACATTATAAAAAGATGGCTTGTATTGGTCAATCTCTATATTTTGTTCTAAAGATTAATTTATTACTGAATGTAAATTAAATAAAAGAACCAAATAAATTACTGCTGGGAAGTTCATAAAAAGTTTAATCAAAGGAAGTGACCCTGCTGGGTCATAATGTATGGACTATGAGCTCCATCAATGGTCCCTCTGTCACTGCATCAAACTATGCAGGTAGGAAATATAAAATATGTATTTTTTTTTATTAATATGTGTATATGAACCATCAGAACTATCTTACAATCAAGAAAAATTGAAACAAAGTAGATTTCACAAAAAGTGAATTCATAAAATTAATTTAAATTTAGAATTTAACCAATAGTTCTATCCAATTTTTAAGTTTAGAGCATAACAATTACTATGAGATTCAACATCTAATCCATATTAATATTTATAGAGCATTATTTAAACCAGCATTAAATCACATTTGTAAGACATAATCTCTAGGTAGTCATTTTAATAACCTTGAAAAAAGTGGACTCATGATAAATTTGGCATCTTCATAATGACCCAATTACCTAAATGTATTTTCTGTATAAAACCACCTATCACAGACTAAAAGGAATTCATTTTGGTCTTCTTCTGCAGAAAGACTTAACATTACTAGACATTGAGTTAAATGTAATAGTCTCTATGGTTTGGCACAGTTAAAGTGTGGTAGAATCTGAAGTTCAAAATCCATGGATTGTGACCATAACACTATTTTTAAATTTAAAAAAAACATTGAAACTTTTTTGTCAAAGGCTGTATTACAAATAACACAATTAGATAAGAGTAAAAAAATCAGGCATTTAAAGTGTTATGCAAGTTAATCAATTTAAATTTTAAAAAAAATTGAATGAGCTGTTGAAATAGAAAAAAGTAAAACTTATAAAAAAAATCAATTTTTCATCTGCATTCATTGCTTAGTGAGCAAAAGGAGAAAGACCACCATCTGCTAATCTAATATGGACATCAGTCCAATGTTGGTTGTTTTTATTGGGAGATCTGGTTGAAGATAGAATACATATGAGAACACACTATTTAAACAAAGGCAAAACTCTCCATACATTAGTGCCACCCGGTGCCAAACAGAGTAATCAATGGATGCCAGAAGGCTTGTGCATAAAATCCCTATCTAGTGCCTACTCATCCAATATCCCCAGACTAGTGTTTGGCTTGTGGCCATCATGAGTGAGGAGTCTTGAATTCGAGAGCACTGCACCTAGATCTTACGATCTAATGCAATCCTCCAGCAGCCACCTTTTAACTCTACTTTACTACAAAACTATAAGAATAAAATTGAAAACACAATAATATTTTCAATCTGAGCTCAATAGCTTATATAGTCATATGGGTCTGAACTCAATTCAGCACCCATACATTTTGATGTCTTTGGCTCTTAAACAACCATAGCCACCACTATCCTATTAGGCAGGATTGGTGTTAAACCACTAAACATCATATGATCACCATCTCTATACTAGCACATAATTGTTGAAAACAAAGGCAAAACTCTCCATACAGTAGTGCCACCCTGTGCCAAACAGATGATGATGTCCACAAGCCAGAAACTAGTCTGGGGATATTGGATGAGTAGGCACTAGACCATGCAATTGTTATAAGTTGTTTGACTATTGTTATAAGACATGTGTACCAAGCCACAGAGTTCATTGGTTAGTTTCTTGTATTACTGACCAAATGTGTAATTGCAAACCATATATGAGTGCAATATCATAATTGGAACATTTATAAGTTTGTAATATGTTAGCATATTTCATGAGAGGCACAAAAAACTCTGCACAAAAATTTAAACACTTATTGCATATCTATAGTAATCTATTATTTTTCTTTTAACATCTATCTGAAAGCTTTAAACAGTTCTTAGTGGGTGGTAGGGACCAGATTGGTGGTCATGAATATATGTATACACTTGATGTTATAATCTTTGTTATTACAAGCTAAATAATATATTGTACTGTATTTTATCCTAGTACAAATAGTGTTGGAAATTTAAAAGTTAAATTAATAAATTTCTAACGAAAAATATATTTATGTAAATATATTTGATCTATTAGTTTAAACAATGTGAGTGTATATATTTTTTTGGTTTGTGTTTAATGAAATTAAAAAGAGCGAAGGAATGTAGAAAGTACAATAAAAAAAAATAATTTAATTAAAAGAAACTCTTATCGCAAGGCCATCAGCAGAATGGAAACAAAGCGATAACATTCATTAAGTAATTAAAGATGGCGATCAAAAAAAAAGGAAGACTTTGTAGGCTAAATTATTTTAAATTTGGTACACATTGGCAGGTGTCAATAGGAGTTGTGCAGAAAGAAAAAAAAATAAACAGGACAAAAGGAATAACAGTTGATGCAGAGGGTTCTTTTTAGATCGTCCTTCCTGCAGAGATCAGTAAAAATAAAAATAAACGTGAAGAAATTATGAAAGTGGGCCAAACTACTGTTAGTAATAGACTGAAATATTAAGATGTGCGAGTAGTAGCAGTTCATTTGCTGGAGTTGCTTTGTACCTGTGTCACGAACTACTTGAATGAAGAAGCCATCTCCTACTAGATTTTAACCACAAAAACTTAAAGATCGCCGGAATACTGGACCGCAGACCAATTCTAAAAAAATCCATGCATGGTCAACATTAGAAATCCTGCACATTAACATTCAAACTTACCAGTAAGTAACTTTATTAAATCAAAAAAATTAGTGATCACTTTCTTGAACTCTTAAGTGTGATGAACTGTCGCCATGAGTCATATGAATAAAAGAAACAAATGTTAGCTGTAGTTTTATATTTTGATTGCATTTTTATATTTTATTCTCTCGATCATATTAATGTTTTTGTTTCATATTAATAAAGTAAAATATAACTTATGTTGTTATTAATTCTTATAGTTCTAAATTCATTACAATTTAGACATTATTATAATTCAAATAAATTGCCAACATTGTACTGAAACACAATTCTTCGGAGATTCCAAAATGTCATCGTAGCTAAATAAATAAAAAAGGGATGTTTGCCAGTGAATTCTAATATAGAATTCTGGTGCCTTTCAAATAAATTAAAAGCTGGCTTACTTGATCCCATTATTTTAGTAGCTACATTAGTTAAAAGAGTGTTGTGTGACCAGGAAAAATAATTGCATCCATTAAATCACTGAATTGTCTGATGAAACAAATTTAATAGATAGGACGTAATTTGGTCACTGAGTATGAGTAGTTAACTCGTTTAAAACACTAATAACATAATGGACATTACAATGCTGCCCAATTCGAGGCTTCGATGAGAACCACGTCCTGAGATAGGAGTAAATAATAAAAGTTAAATATAAAAGAACTTTTGTGATTTTTTTTGTTTTGTTTCGCATATGTAGGTTTAAAAAAAATAATAATAAGAGTAGGCAAAATGATGGAAATAAAGTAGCTCATAAGGTAAAGTGACAGCAGGGTGGAGCAGCTTCAGCAAATGTATTAATAAAAGATAAAATAGAAATCAAGCAAAATAATAATAATTTAAAAAAAAAAAAATAGACGTGTATGAAATTGAGAAGTGGCATAAATATGGAAAATATGGCAGAAGATGAAAAAGGATCTAAAAAGGGTATGGAAACATTAGTGAAAAGGCTATTATATGAAGCACTAAATGAATTCAAAGAGGATATGAAAAATGAAATAAGAGAGTTCAAAGAAGAAATAAAAAAAGTGGTGGAGATGATTAGGGAAGTGAAAACTGAGATATGGGGAGAGATTAAAGAAATGAAAGAAGAGTTAATAGAAATGATAGATGAGAAGGTTAAAAAAGGGCACAAAGTGAAGTGATAGAAGTAGGATTTGATAAACAGAAGAGTCAGGAAATAAAACCTCTAGAAAATAGAGACAATATGCCGAGTGCGATAAATCCTATTCTGAAATTGAAAATCTTTTATGGGCAGGAGGGGGAGTCATCGATGGAACATTTAAATAGTCTTGAGAGATACTTCACAATAAACCCAATGTCAGAAGACATTAAGCTAACTCTAGCCATTAGTCATTTACAAGGAACTGCACAGGCTTGGTGGGAGGCTCTCTTCAAGAGACCAAATAACTTTGTGCATTATGGTCAGACATTAATGAAATTTTATTGGAACGAAGACCACCAAGAGAGAATCAAGAGTAAAGTGGCTAAAGAAAAATGTAGTACAGAGCAGCGTTATGTGCTGTTTTTCTGGAAGCAAGTAGCACAATTACGAGCTTTAATGAAGTGTAAGTTGATGGAAAAACAGATTATACAAATTACACAGAAAAATTTTCCTAATCCAGTAGGGCACCTATTGATAAGTACCAGATGCAAGATGGTTGAGTGGATGGCTGAACTGCTTAATGCATTTGAGATCAACAAGGCTAGTGATGAAGAAATGAACCCAAAGTACACGAACAAGATACCAAGTCATAAAGGTCAAGTGCAATTGAACACGATGATGTTGACCGATAATGCAGGAAATCAATGAACGGGTAAGATAACTAAAAAGAAAGGGAATAGGGCAAGATTGCCATTCCCTGGAGAAAAGTTCAGGACTCAAGATAAATACGACGGGGAAGATCTTGATATACAGTGGAGAGATCGGTGTGAGCGGCATAGAGAAATGGGCAGATTATTGTTGACTCAACCAGGTTATATATACCCAAACAGATAATGGTAGACAATCGAATGGATGGACCAAAACCCTGACGACCGTGGAAAAAAATTAATGGTAAATGAGATAGGATAGGGATTATGTGATCGTTTATTAAATGGTGGAAGGTTAGTCGACAGTGAACTGGGGGTGTCGATGTGATTCGTGAGGTGCATGCACTAGTAAGGGATAATAATAACCCTGAAATTCATGCTTTTTAGATAGTATGCAAAGATCGTCTTTATGTGCCCATCAGACTTATAGAAGCATGGTCCCAAGAAATGGAAGGATGAACCAAGTGCCCAAAGCCATAAATCTCAAACAAATGAGCAATTCTCTGTCATGCTTAAACTTGGACTCTTTGTTAAACTATATGGGGTTGTATATGTGTACTGCAAGCAGGAAAGAAATTAGTGTGCAATGCATCATGCAAACCTCTCGATCGTGTATTCAACGTCAATATTTCGATTAAGCAATCAGTTGATATATATATATAAAATAAGTACTTAAGAGTGATTAATAGAGCTTTGAGAATAAAATAATGTCATACCCCGTATTTTATTCATGTCATTGACCACGGAGGTATTGTACTGTATTTTATCCTAGTACAAATAGCATTGGCAATTTAAAAGTTAAATTAATAAATTTCTAACGAAAAATATATTTATGTAAATATATTTGATCTATTAGTTTAAACAATGTGAGTGTATATATTTTTTTGGTTTGTGTTTAATGAAATTAAAAAGAGAGAAGGAATGTAGAAAGTACAATAATCGCAAGGCCATCAGCAGCATGGAAACAAAGCGATAACATTCATTAAGTAATTAAAGATGGCAATCAAAAAAAAAAAAAGGAAGACTTTGTAGGCTAAATTATTTTAAATTTGGTACACATTGGCAGGTGTCAATAGGAGTTGCGCAGAAGAAAAAATAAACAGGACAAAAGGAATAACAGTTGATGCAAAGGGTTCTTCTTAGATCATCCTTCCTGCAGAGATCAGTAAAAATAAAAATAAACGTGAAGAAATTATGAAAGTGGGCCAAACTACTGTTACTAATAGACTGAAATATTAAGATGTGTGAGTAGTAGCAGTTCATTTGCTGGAGTCACCTTGTACCTATGTCACGAACTACCTGAGTGAAGAAGCCGTCTCCTACTATATTTTAACCACAAAAACTTAAAGATCGCCGGAATACTGGACCGCAGATCCATTCTAAAGAAATCCATGCATGGTCAACATTAGAAATCCTGCATGTTAACATTCAAACTCACCGGTAAGTAACTTTATTAAATCAAAAAAATTAGTGATCACTTTCTTGAACTCTTAAGCATGATGAACTGTCGCCACGAGTCATATGAATAAAAGAAACAAATGTTAGCTGTAGTTTTATATTTTGATTGCATTTTTATATTTTATTCTCTCGATCAGATTAATGTTTTTGTTTCATATTAATAAAGTAAAATATAACTTACGTTGTTATTAATTCTTATAGTTCTAAATTCATTACAATTTAGACATTATTATAATTCAAATAAATTGCCAACGTTGTACTGAAACACAATCCTAAGGAGATTCCAAAATGTCATCATAGCTAAATAAATAAAAAAGGGATATTTGCCAGTGAATTCTAATATAGAATTCTGGCACCCTTCAAATAAATTAAAAGCTGGCTTACTTGATCCCATTATTTTAGTAGCTATATTAGTTAAAAGAGTGTTGTGTGACCAGGAAAATAATTGCGTCCATTAAATCTTACTGAATTGTCTGATGAAACAAATTTAATAGATAGGACGTAATTTGGTCACTGAGTACGAGTAGTTAACTCATTTAAAACACTAATAACGTAGTGGACATTATAATATTAAAGAATAAATGTTTTAAAATACAATTTTTGACAAAGGTGTGAGGAAGGGGAGAGGACAACAATAACATTTTGAATAGAGTGCTGAAAATTCTGAGCATGCTGGCATAGAAACAATGCCTCTAGTGGCCATAGAGCACCTCCTACACAACTACCAGAAATTATAATGGTAATAGTTTTAAAATCTAAAATAATTGCTCCAGAAATGGTTTTATTATTTGGGAGTTCATAAAAAAAAAATTTGAGCACTAGAATTAATACTGATCTGAGGGTCTTATGTTCCAAGAGTGACACTTTACCACTATGCATTACCAAAACAAAAAAATTGAGTGCCAGAAACGTCAAAACTGGAATCAATTCAAGGACCCTTTTGCTCCATAGTTTGAGACTTTATCACTGTGCTAAACCATGTTGGGCTTGGAATCTATTGATGGTTTTAAAAATAGAAATAAATCTATAATGTAGATTATTATAGCTCAATAGGCTTATAATAATCAACCATTAATATAAAAGTATATAATAATAATAATAATAATAATAATAATAATAATAATAATAATAATAATAATAATAATAATAATAATAATAATAATAATAATAATAATAATAATAATAATAATAATAATAATAATAATAATAATAATAATAATTATGTATAAAAGTATAAATAAAGGTTATAATTATGTTAGACTATTATCCCGTTTTAATTGTGAAATATTTTTAGAAAAAATCAAATTTTATTTAAATTTTTTAAATACAATACATTCAACTATTAATAATAGCCCACATATTAATATATATTACACAACTTTTCAAATGGTATTATTCTCCTCTCTTTGGGTCATAGTGACATGATCTGTGACAGTATTAGCATGGGAAACGAAACTGGAACCTTTCGATTTGTGAATACTGAATTTAAGATGACGCCTTTTTCAATTAGTTATTTTTTCAAATTCTTTCAATTTTTCTAAAAACATTTAATTTTAATACTAAATCACAAATAATATGGGAAATAATGACTTGGGGCAACTGATGAGTGCTGGTTCAGCACGAAGTGCATCTTGGAGGTCATTTGACTTTTATTGTATCTTTATTTATATGAATTTAAAAAGAATGGGGAAGTATGAAGATTGTTTAATATATCTATAAAAGATATTACGCATGGGAAAGAGAAAGGTGAATAATTCCCTGTGTGTGTATGTTTAAAATTAAAAAATCAGATATATTAATCTTTAACTGAGGTTTAAAGTTTATATCTGTGGTAGAGATAATCTCTAGTTTAGAAAATGATTAGTAATAATTATTACTGTATTTATCTGAGGTGTCAAAGTTGTGAGTGGAGTGAGTTTGACAATGGTAGATAAAAATATAACAATAATAAAATAGTGTAAAACTTAACAAGAAATTATACTCAGATGACTATATTTTAAAAAAGTAAACTTCATAAAACTATATTTTAACATAAAATACGGAAGGGGGGAGGATTTAACGAAGATGGAATTCAAAGTCGATCAAAATTAAATGTCTTTAGCCAAAAAAAAGGCGGGGAGGGGGTGTGGGGAATGTAATAAGTAGTGGAATTTTAGAAAGTAACGATTTGTTTATTTTAAACTATGTTTTTCTTTATTTTTTTTAAAAAAAAAACATTAAAATGTAAACAGTTTAAAACCTATCAAATGCCTTTAAAAATAGAAATAAATGTATAATCTTGATTAACAAAAATATATACAAGGTAATAAGTTAAAAAAATAAAAAGTAAATAGTTTATAAATGATTTACAGTATCAAATTCTATGCTGTGTTTAAAAAGGGGAGATGTGGAAGATAAAAGTAATTTTTAATAAAACTTCTATAATTATGAATGAAAACACAGAAGGACATCTACAAATGTTTTATTGTATACAATTACTACAAAATATAAATAAAAAAAACTTTATTCAATTTATATATAAAGTTACGAACTACAGTATTTTTTTTTTTTTTTAGAATGACAGATAATATAATTTGATGAAGTAAATTTTTTTTAGCAAATTTCAGAAAGAATATATATATATAGTTTTCTTTTATTCGCAAATTTTGATTTATGATAAATATATTGATATAAATCTAAATTAATTGCTTCTCAAAACGCGACTTGAATACAACAGTTTTCTTCAATTAACCAAACTAAGATGTATTGGTACTTATGTATAATCCGGTGAAACCAAGCTCGGCAGAAGGATGGGGGGAGGGGGGGTTGATTATACAGTTTCAGGGGCATACAATAAATCTTTAAAACAAAATGGCTGAAATATTTCCACTTTCATTTTTTTAAATTTTAATTAAACAGTTGAAAATCTGTACAGAAATTGCTAGTTCTTGAGTTTATCAAGATTAGACCACACAAGGTAACAAATATTACAATATGAGAACATACAATAAAAAAATAAAGTTTGTTTTATGTTCATAAATTTCAATAATCGATTGTTTATATTTGGTACTGAGAAGTGATCTATTTATTACTGTCTTCCACAGATGCCAGTAATATTAGTAACGTATTTATTTGATATACAGTTCTATACAGCATAACTTTCTATAGATATTTGTAAAATTTTATACTAATGCTTCTTTTGTATAAAATAGTAACACTACTAAAGAATAATTTGCTTCTGTGAATATATCGCAGCTTATGATATATAAATCAAAATCAAAGTAATGATATGTATATGTCTCAATGTACACTATTTTTATATGGAATCCAAAAAATGCAAATAACAAAAAAATATAAACAAACAAAAAATAGAAATTTTAAAATTTGTAAATTTAATAAATTTTATATAGCAGCAACCTTTCATATATATTGTTCTATATATATTCACATTTACTAACAACATTTAGTTAAGTTCCATAAAATCAAATTTTACGATTCACTTTTTTTATTTTTTTTTTAATGTTGATGTTGTACAAATTTCTTATAATAAAATGTTTAAGTGTAAGTTAAAAATTTTATAAAATTTAAAAAAATTCATAAAGTATTTTTCTTTCAAATATTAAAATGAAAACGAGCTTTTAATAATGGCAAAGAAAAAAAACTATAAAACAATCTTGAATTGCATCAGAAATCAATTTAACCAAGAATTTAAAATAGTTAGTGACAAATAGAGGTAAATATGTGGATGCTGAAATGGACATCGGTGTAAAAACATCAAAACAATTAGAGAGTGTGTAAAGACATTCCTATAGTATTTCTTCAGAGGAATAAAGTTATTGAAAAAACAGGATATCATCCAAAGCATATTTAATTATAATAAAAAATTAACACTTCATTATTTATTATTTTTTGATTGAGAGTGAAAAAAAACCCTGACATAATAAATATATATTTATATGTTCTCTTTCAATTTGTTATTAATAACTACAACATCATCATTATTATTATTTAATTTTGCTTATACAACAATATATACTATGCGCATAAAAAACGTTTGTATTATATATTTGTGTGTGTGCATGTGAAAAGGAGGTTGTGCATTTGCAGTATAATAAAACTATGTACCGCTTTGGATTTTTATCAACAAAATGTGAGCTATTTGTTATATGCAAAGTACTATATGTGTCAAAGGGACCAGGAACCAAATATAATGAATATTGTGGTTCTATAACATTTTTATTTGTTTTGCAAATAAGTTAGTTAAATAAATAATCATGAGGTTATGGTGTAGGAGCTCCTAAGAAGTTCAAGCACTCTAAGCTATAGAATGTGAATTAATCTGAGGAACTTATGCTCTAGAATTGAAACTTTTTCACTGCATTGAAACATGCACAAATGAGCAAAAGATCTAAATACCAAAAGTGCTAGAACGGGAATCAATCCAAGGATCTTATACTCAGTGTCCGAGATTCTATCATGCACTAAACAGATGAACTTAGAATCCATCAAATGGTTTTAAGTGCAGAAATAAATTTTTAATCCAGATAATTTTGACTCACTAGGCTCTTAACAATTACATATTAAAATAAAAATATAAAAATATATAGATATTGAAATATATATTTATATACATAAATTTGTATGACAATTTGTACTGATAACATATTACCTGTAATTGTATGCACATTATCCAAACCACTTTGAACACTTTTTAGCAAAACTCTTTATTTGTACATATGTACATACACCTACATTTCGACTGTCCTGCAGTCTTCTTCAGAGTCAGTTCACTTTAATCTCTTAAAGAATTTGCTAAAAAGTGTTCCAAATGGTTTTGATAAATTGTATTTATAGGATATTACAGCAAAATAAAGAAAAGTGTGATTTTTTGTAATTATATGTTTGACCATTTTTATTATCTAGTTTAATAGTTAAATATTTTTAGAAAAATGCAAATTTTATTTAAATTTTTCAAATGCATTCAACTTTTAGCAATGGCACTCAGGTTACTATATTGTGAGTTGAACATATTTGAAAAGTTTAAATAAAATTTGAATTATTGTAAAAAAATTTAACAATTAAAACTAGATGATGGAAATAGTCCAATATATAAATATAAACAGCAGTAGTAATAGTAATAGTAGTAGCAATAACAACAGTAATAGTAGCAGTAGTAAAAGTAATAGTAGTAGTAGTCGCAGTAGCAAAACAGTATACAACATATATCATCAAGAAATTATATTCTGATGAATATATAAAAACACTAAACGTTCTCTTCTAAAAGTTTATTTTGACATAGTATATTTATAAGAGAGTATTTAACATGATGGAATTCAAAGTCAAGCAAAATAAAATTTGCTTAGCCAAAAAAAAAAGGGGGGGGGGGACGTGAGGGGAGATGTTAGATAGTGCAAGAACTGTGGATTTTTAGAAAGTAATTATAAGTTTATTTTAAACTAATGCAAATACTTTAGAACCTATCAAATGGCGTTATAAATAGTAATAAATTTACAATCTTGATTGACAAAAATATATACAAGATAATAAATCAAAATAAACAAATAAACCAATTATAAACATATTAGAGTATCAATTTTTATGCTGTATTTAAAAAAAGAGAGATACGGAAGATAAAGTAATTAACAAAAAGCTTCTCCAGCTATGAATGAAAATGGAAAAAAAAACAGCCATCAATGTTTATTGTATACAATTACTATAATATATATATATATATATATTAATTTACAAACTACAATATCTTTGTAGAATGGCCGATAATAATAAAAAATATTTAACAAATAGCAGAAAGAATATAAATTTATAGTTTTGTATACAGAAATCTTGATTTATGATTAATTTATTAATATTACTCTCAGTTGCTACTCAAGACCCCAGTGGTGAGTTGATCACAAGAGTTCTTTTCAATTGACCAAATATTTTTTTTTATTTCAATAGCTGATAACCCTATTCAGAAATGGTTAGTTGGATGTTTGTCAAGACTAGATCACATGATATAACAAATACTATAATATGAGAATATATAATAAAAAATTAATGTCCGTTTCATATTCATACATTTCAATAATAGATTGTTTATAATTGACATAGAGAAATGATCTATTATTACTATCACAGATATATAAATATTAATGCAATATTTTTTAATATACAGTCCTGTGCAGTGTAACAATATGCACGTAGTTGCAAAATTTGATATATAAATATCACACCTGTGTAAAATAGAAACACAACCAAAGGAAAATTTGCTTTCATGAATATTTCCCAGATTGCAAAATATAAATCTACAGTGAAGATATATGTATCAGTATACACTATTTCAATTGTAAGCTATACCAAAAAAATGTAAACATATAAAAAAATGTAAATAAAAATACAGATACTAAAATTCACAAAATTAACACATTTTATGTTGTTGAAAAACAGTTATTTTTCTGACTCAAAGTGCATTGTTCCTAGATTCAAAGCTGCTCACTGAGAAGAGCCATAGCTAGAAACTAGTCTGAGAAAATTAGATAGAACAGCACTGGATAGAAATTTAATGAAAACTACCATCTAATTTTAATGATTACAAAAGCTTGCACTAGATGGCATAATAGTGGTAAGAGAAAAGAAATTTAATGCTAAACAGCATTGTGTAATCTTGGAGTCATATATGTCTCTGTTCATTTATCTGTGTGAATAATTATTCAATTGTTGTGAGTTATGCCCAAGTGACCACTTGGTGGCATTGCTGTTACAAAAATAATGAAATGTAACATTACCCAGCTGATAATTTTTTGATGGCTGATAATTTTTTTGCTTTCTGTTCTCCGACAATTTTTAAAAGTATTTTTAAAAAATTTACAAACAAACATTATTTTCTAAATTACACTTTTTCTTTTCTAAATTACATTTTTTAATTACATTATAAATTTCAGCACATAGCACTGGAATGTGTGTGGGGAGATGCAAAATGATTTTGCCAATCTGAAGGTAGTGTGGAAATGTGGGGGGGGGGGGTCCAATGGTTTTGTCACTACTCTGAGAAAACAAAGCTCTCAGCGTGTAGTGCTGGAATTTGGGGGGTCTTATGTTTGGATTGGCCAATACATGCACTACTCTGAGAAAACCAAGCTTTCAGCACATTGCACTGGAATGTTAGGGGAGGAACAATGGTTTTGATGATCCAAAGGATCAGCCAATACATGCACTAGTCTGAGAAAACAAAGATTATGATTTCCAAAACAACTTACAATGACAACCATTTCATTACTCTCATAGCGGTTCTCCTGCAAACATGTCTTTTTGCATGACTTATGTGAAATGTTTCTGGGACATACTCTTTTGCAATTGTTTTCACCTTCCAAGATGTGTAGGGCAATGTGTGACAGGCTTACAATTATTAGTTTGTAATAGTACGATAGGTAAGGTATAAGATCATTACTTTCAATGCATGTAAAAACACTTATGGTCAGATAAAATCCATACACCATCACATCCTAGGGTAGCAATCTGTGAATTGTGTGCTATTTCCATAGTGTTGTGAAGCACAGTGTGCAATGTCATCTAGACCTACTAATGGCTAATATGATCAGAACTAATCTATAGGCTGTAAGTTGGGCTGTGTAAATGGCATAT
Organism: Epiperipatus broadwayi; assembly: GCA_028023455.1. NCBI lineage: Eukaryota > Metazoa > Onychophora > Udeonychophora > Euonychophora > Peripatidae > Epiperipatus > Epiperipatus broadwayi. The sequence continues at coordinate 3,708,761 of JAQFVV010012419.1, forward strand.
TTCTGTGCTTTTGCAGAGAAACAATGCCATCAAGTGGCCACATTGGGTGTAACTCACAACTACCGATTATTCATTTACACACTTGAGTGTGCTTTGATTAACTAACTTTTATATGCATATTTAAATGTGTTTTGATATATCTTGAATATGTTTTTATAATTCATATATTTTTGTTTTTTGAAATGGTTTTGAATTTAAAATGAATAATGTTTTATTGTATCCCTTTTCATATTAAAACATCTATTTAATTTAATGGTTTATATACATTCATTATAGGAAATTGCTTTGATATTGATAATAATTATATGGTTGAAAAGTATAAAATAAAATAATGTCTATATTAGTTATTAATTTGTATTCAATATGTTTTTTAGATAAAATTCGGTGTTTATATGTATATACTTTTTTTTTGCAATGTATAAAGTTTTATTAACAGCTGATATTTTTATTGCTAGCGGTCTTCTTCAGAATATGTGTATAAATCCGTACATATAATCATATTGTATTTATCTAAAATGTAAATAAAATAATATTTTGAAAGTAATACATAATTTTTCTATTTAAATTGTGAAGATAAATGCTACACAATGAGAGACAAATATATTGTAAAAACGAAATGTGAAAAGTATATATTTTCTATCGAATATTGTTTCTTCTTATTTATCAAAGGGTAAATCTTCATTTCAATGTAAAAAAAGTAGTTATTGTTAGTCGAAGGCTAGATACTGTGTATGATATGAGCAGTTTTTTTCTGTTTTCATTTTTCTTTTACTTTTTTCTATTTAGGCAACTAGGTTGGTGAAGAGTCCTGACTTCTTAAAAATCTCACATCAGTAGATGTCTCTTTACTTCAACTAAAACAATAAAATTGAATATTTGAACAATCACACTTCTATCTTTAACTGCACACAACAACAGTAGTTCTATATCAAGCATATGTGTAATAACCTTTCATTATATTTAGCAGAGCAGAAGTTTTTAAGTGTAATCTTGCACAGATCTGAATCATCACTAATTATTATTACATGTGAGTTAATTTTAGACTCTTAACGTTTAAAGAAAGTTTTTTTTTATTACATGTTCAATAAGGTTATTGCACCAATATTAATAAAAGCATTATATTCTAGCATACACTATCATGGATATAGTAAATTGTGATCCAAAGATTACTGCAAGTAGTGCTATTGCCTTCTAATGTCTTGTTGATATTGAAATTTTCGATACCACTAGATGGGGATTTTATGCACAAGCCTTCTGGCATCCATTGATTACTCTAGCTTGCTGTTGCTGTGTGTGGCAATACATATAGTGAGATTTGCCTGTTTTAACAACAGTTATACACAAGCACAAGAGGTTGTGGTCATGTGATGTTTATTGGCTTAAAACTAATCCTGCCTAATAGGATAGTGGTGGCTATGGTTATTAAAGAAACAAAGATACCAAAATGTATGGGTACTGAACTGAGTTCAGACCCATATGTCTATATAAGCTAATGGGCTCGGATTGAAAACATTAAGGTGTTTTCAGTTTAAGACTCATAGTTTTGCAGTTAAGTGGAGATAAAAGGTGGCTGCTGGAGGGTTGCATTAGATCCTAAGATCTAGGTGCAGTGCTCTCAGATCCAAGGCTCCTCACTGACAAAGACCACAAGCCAGAAACAAGTCTGGGGATATTGGATGACTAGGCACTAAGTGGGGATTTTATGCACAAGCCTTCTGGCATCCATTGATTATTCTAGCTTTCTATGTGTGGCAATACATATAGTGAGTTTTGCTTGTTTTAACAACAGTTATATACAAGCATAAGAGGTGGTGGTCATGTGATATTTATTGGCTTAAAACCAAGGCTGCCTAATAGGATAATGGTGGCTATGGTTATTAAAAAACCAAAGACACCAAAATGTGTGGGTACCGAACTGAGTTCAGAGCCATATGACTATATAAGCTAATGGGCTTGGATTGAAAACATTAAGATGTTTTCAGTTTAAGACTCATAGTTTTGTAGTTAAGTGGAGATAAAAGGTGGCTGCTGGACAGTTGCATTAAATCCTAAGATCTAGGTGCAGTGCCCTCAGAAGGCTTCTCACTAATGAAGGTCACAAACCAGAAACTAGTCTGGGGATATTGGATCAGTAGGTACTAAATGGAGATTTTATGCACAAGTCTTCTAGCATCCATTGATTACTCTAGCTTTCTGTGTGTGGCAATACGTATAGTGAGTTTTGCCTGTTTTAACAACAGTTATAAGCAAGCCTAAGAAACGGTGATCATGTGATGTTTATTGGCTTAAAATAAAAGCATTAGAAAATTTTTGTTTAAGGATGTTTCATAAATACCTAAATATATCATAGCAAGATTATAAGATAAACCAGGTAATTTTTTGCTTAACTGGATGTAGTAAGTTAGACTCTCCTACTGTAACAAACAAAGTAATTTGTAATGAACTTGACAATAGTTTCCATAGAGAAAACAGGCACTGTTTAAGTTATAAATATTATCACAAGCACTGCAAAAAGTATAATATTGATTGCTTTTATTGAAAATATATATTGTTGAGATTAGAATACAATAGAAAATTACAATAAGATGTGGTACTGAAATCTTTTAGAAAGGTGAGTTTGATTCTGAAGAAGTTTAAAAAACAGCAGCATAAGATATCAAACTAATGGTTCAGCATGTTTTAAATGCAAGTTATTCATAATTTATGGTTTGGTTTATATAGTCATTGAAAAACATTCCCCATTTATTACAATTATTGCCATTCTATTAGGAATTATATGTTGGGATTTATCTATCATCTAATATTAAATATGAAATTTATTTAGAAAAGATTCAAACTTTACTTAAACTCTCCAAATACACTCAACTGTTACATATAACTCAACTTTTCGAGTGATATTATTCTCCTCTTCTTTAGATGTTGCTGACCTGCCCAGTGATTTAAATAATAGCTTATATCTTAGTATATAATGCTTCATTTCAAGTGGCATTATTCTAATCTCTTCTACAAGTGTTGCTGGATTAATGAATGGGCATTAATGCAACTCAAACCATTGTGTAATATACTAACCTGCCTGCTATAACAAACAGTTGAATGTATTTGGAAAGTTTAAATATAGCTTGATTTTTTTTCTAAAAGCCTTCAATATTTTTGATATTAGATTCCAAACTATAAATGGCATCATCACAAACCTTTGGACAATTGCCTTTCTATCTCTCTTTTTTTTTGTAGTTGCAATGGTCACATTTGCTTTTGAATGACAGCTGCGTAAATTAATATAAGTGTTTTGTTGTTCTTTTTTTTTACATATACAATTAAGCTATTAAGCTTTAAAAAAATAATGCGAGTAATTAATTATTAAATTAATTTCAAGTGCATGGAAATAAATAAATAAATAATTAAAATTGTTAATAGTTTTTGTTGCTGAAATAAGAATAGGTTAGTTAAATTTAAGTTCAAAAACACGTTCTAAAACACACGCATTAAAAGTGTTTTGACGCAAAGAGATCAATCAATAAACTAATTATTGCCATTAAATCAATTTGTTTACCCTTGTAAAAAAAATTATTTGCACTAATTAATAGTACCATCAAATGTGGTTTAAGATCCATTTATTCACTAGTGATCATAGAAGTATCTCCTTTTTCAAGGCCAACATCTCTTTATGAGGTGTATATATATATGTTAGACTACTTTCAGGAACCTTCTTTTTCTTCTCACCATCCAGGTGCTTCAGAGCATTGTATTCAATGTTCATGATTATCTTGTCCTAATTTTTCGCAATCCTTATTTTTTTTCAATCCTCGTAGTAACTGTAGTTCTACCTCCTACGACCATGGTATCGTTTAGTCTGACTACTACCCACAAAAGCATTCTCAGAATGATAGAAATTCTTTCATCACCCCAACTTTAGGATTATTAGAGCCGATAGCTTATTTTAAATATATATATATACAATTGTTTACATGCGTTTATCAGTAATAGGATATATTATTATATATTATAAGCTTGAATGCAATTTTGAGTTGGTTTTTTAGATCTAATGTCCCAACTCCTCACTGAAGAGACCCATAGGTCGAAACCGGTCTGGGGATGGGGACAATCCAAGATAAAAATGATTTGAATGCCTTCTCTTGTAGTAGCATTTATCATAACTAAAAAAAAAAAAAGCTTGTTTAGAGCTATTAGCACGCTCTTAATTTTACATATTTGTAAGTGCAAGCTATATATAAGTCATGTGACACCTGACTTGTTATTATTACTATTAAAAAGAATTTAGAAAATAGCTTGAAAAGCTTTATGGAAGATATAAGTCTTCTCGATTTTTGAGAAAAGAAAACTATTTATTATGAAGTGTTCAGAGAGTTTGCTCTTAAAGTGAAAGGAGACCATTTGATTACCTTTAAGGCCTTAAAGGGCGTATTGATAATGCCCATTCTATGCTTTCATCATTGAAGCAATTATTATTGTATCATTATTTATATATTATGTGAGTATTGATAAGTTTGTCAGAGAAACACACTTTAGCCCGAGAAGTGAGTTTGTTGACGCTTTACTCTTGAGTTTAATATCAAGTAAAATCGTGATCTTTTTTTCTATCTGCTTGATTGTTCTTAACTGAAACATCAATTGAGTTTTCTTGAAGGCAGAATAGATGTATGTGTGCAAATAAACTTTTTTAAAATAAATATTTATAATCCAAGAGATTGTAAAAGATCCAGAAAGTGTGCAGGATTGATGTGGAGAAGAGAAGCTAAAGATAGGAAAAGATGGATTGAACTTGGAGAGACCTTCATCCTGCAGTGAACTGATAGTGGTTGATGATGATGATGATGATGATGAATTATGGCAGACAAAATTAAATTATGGTCCTTAATCCCAGGAGATTGTAAAATCATTAGCAAAGATAGTGAGTAGTTGGTGGTGGAAGGCAGAATGTACTAAAAATCTCAATTGTAGTCCTAGGCTACCATTCAATGACAATCTTTTATTTAGGTACTAATAACTTAAAGAACTATCTAATATTAAATAAAATTATTGTCAAGTTAGAAAAATAGATGAAAAGACAAATGATTTAAAAAGTGGGTGTATACTTTACTATAAGAATACCTATATTGGAAGCACATAAAAACAACATTATGGTGATTGATGGTGTATCAGACAGTGGCAAGTTGAAAGATACATACCCAATTTTCAGCATGGATTTTTTCAAAGCAGATCAGTAACAAATTAGTAACTTATGACCATATATCTAATGCTATAAATGATCATAGTTGATTGGATGTAATATATTTAGATCTTAGTAAGACTTTCAGTATGGCAATTCATAATATTTATTAGCTAAATTAAATTGTTTGGTTTTTCTTCTCTTTTATTACCATTTAAGTCCTATTTAACTGCCATCCGAATTTTTTTATTGTGAATTCAAAGAATCCTAAATGTACTACTATAAAAGTGGAGTCCCTCTAGAAAACATTCTTGGACTTATTTTATTTTCATTCTATACATATGATATTTTTCAAATTATTAGCAATTGTAATATTTTAGTTTTTTGATGACGAAGTTATTTCTTAAAATTGATAAGTCACCTGATCCCTTAAGGTTGCAGAGTTCAACAAATAGCTTTGTGATTTGGTGTAAATTTTGTTAATTTTGAAAAAACATTCATCTCATTTTGTAACAAAACATTACCCAGTTTTTTTTTTTCTATTTCTGCTAATAATGTTGTTATTACTAGAAAGGATAAGATAAAAGAGTTAGGGGAATGGTTTAATAGTAATGATCTTTTTGACCCACATCAATGAAATTATCTTCAAATATAAAAGAATTATTGGGATTATAAAAAGATCAAATAACATTTAGCATAAGCAATCATGCATTTATTTATTCTATGTAATATCGATTCCTACAGTTAATTATTGTACTGATGTTTGGAAATTCTAACACAAGATGTTATGATGAACAACTGTGGAATATAATAAATAAAAAGGTACTTTAAGTATGTAGGTTTACTATTATCCGTCTACCGAACATATCTTTTGAAAAACCGAATGTTGAATGATGAGGTGCTTTTAAGAAAAATTGTTTTATATAAATTTCATGTATCAGAGTGTTTTCCTGAAGGTGTGTGATGATGATGTTCTAATTGCATTTTTATATTGGACTATTTTCATCATCTAATATGCATATTGAATGTCTTTAGAAAATTTTTACTTTATTTAAATATTCCAAATACATTCAACTGTTAGTAATGGCACATCAAACAGGTTATATATGCATAATGTTTCAAGAGATATTATTCTCTCCTCTTCTTCAGGTGTTGCTGGCCTGACCTGTAACAGTAATAGCATGGTATTTGAACCTGGACATTAGATTCTTGAGTATTGAATTTTAAGGTAATGCTCTAACCAACAGCCATCCTTCCAAAGGCAATAGTCAGTAGAAATTTCATATACTTATCTATGAGGGTTCTCCTGATTCCTTCACTTTTTCCCTAAGAGCAAAGTTGATTAGTGGTTATAGTCACACTAGGTTGGCTTATGGGATTTTTTGCCCTTGTCATATGAGCAGCTTCTTTAAATTTTCTTCTTTGTACATTTTCTTCTCTATCCAATATTTTTGTGTTGAAGAAAATTTAAAGATGCTACTCACATGACAATAGTAAAAAATCCCACAAGCCAACCTAGTTTGACTATACATAATGTATGGAAATCACTAATCAACTTTGCTCTTAGGAAAAAGTGGAGAAATCAGGAGGAACCTCATACCTAAGTATATAAAATTTTTACTGATTATTGACTTTGGCAGGATGGCCTTTTGTTAGAGCATTATCTTAAAATTCAATACTCAAGAATCTAAGGGCCTGGGTTCGAATCCCATGCTACTACTGTCACTGGTCAGACCAGCACCATCTGAAGAAGAGGGGAGAATAATATCTCTCAAAACATTGTGCATATCCTAACCTGTGTGCTATTACTAACAGTTGAATGTATTTGGAATATTTAAATACAGTTAAATTTTTCTAAAGACATTCAATATGTATATTTGATGATGGAAATAGTCCAATATAAAAATACAACTTGATGTATCAGAATTTATAAATTTCCTAATATAATGAGAAACAATAGCTTATTTTATATTAAAAAATATAATCATAATTGTTATAGAAATTCTGCCATGATTAGAATGCCCACGTTATATAATAAGTTGTAATTATAAATTTATTAAATGCACATTGATTACTTACCGAGGCTATAACCTCGAGAATATGCGTGTAAAATGCGATAGTAGGGACCTCTTTTCTTCCATAGCGTAAGTTTATGGTTAAACACCTGTAGAGGTCCCTACTATCGCATTTTACACGCACATTCTCGTAGTTATATAATAAGATATTTTTGGTTGTTAATATATTTCATTTGAATTTTCATAATTTCTGAAGTTAATGTAAACTAATTCATATAGTTACATGACAATTTGTATTTTATTCTTACTAAAGTTTGTCAACAAAAGGTGATCTATTATACACAATATACAATGTAAAAAATATTAAAATAGAATTTTAATATAAAATTTAGTAAGATTTATTGAACTGAATATACTTACAATGCTTTCACATCGTATTCCTGGTTAGTCTGTTGAGAACATTCATTTTTTGCTGATTTGAATGATAAAAAGACTAAGCTAATATTCAATGAATTTAAGAGATTGATAATAATGAATTAAAAGAACTATAAATACGTTAGTCAGATTATGAATACATATAGAAATACAATGGATAAAATTAATTATAGAATTAAACATAGATGGAGTGCTTTGGATAGAAATAACTTATTAGTAAAAGAAAATAGGTATTTGTATTTAAAAAAAAAAGAAGATTATTAATACATATATGTTTTACCAGTATTTACTTATGAGTTTGGGACCTGTACACTTAACAGCAAAGCAATACAGAGACTTCAGATGACTCAATAATGCACGGAGAGTTGTATAATAGGAAGGTATTGAAAAAAAATGAATGCTAGAACAAACACGTATTAAGATATCAGCGAAAAAATTTAAAACACTGAAATGCAGCTGGGTTGGACATACCGCTAAAAGAGATTATAATAGATGTATAATTAAAATAGTAAGCTACATCCCAAAAAATTGTAAAAGACCTAGAAAGACGCCATATATGAAATGGCTGAATGAAAGAAGGAACTTTGCTGGCATGTTATGAAGGAAAGAAGTTAACGTTTTAAACTTTGAGAGATCTCATATTGAAGTGAGTCAATAATAGTTTAAGATAGTGACGATAATGAATGTTTAATTTCAGAATTTAAAAATGTTTTTCAAACAAACAAAAAATAGATAAAATACGCCTTAAAATTTAAATTAACTAATTTATATAACTAACACATTAGAATATTAATTTAAATTAATTGCAATTTAAATTATTAACTTGTCAAAATATTAATAAAAAAATTTAAATATTATTTATATTTCCTTCGCTAAGGAAATGTTTTATTATGATTTTACTGAAGTAAAATATATTATATCGGTTGGATGAGATAGATTGGATAGCTGAAGGAAGCTTGAAAGTCTGGATTCAAACCCCCTATAATTAATCTATTTAGATAAAATTATAAAAATTATTTGAAATAAAGAAATCTTTCTACTAAGCTTAATAATCAATTAATTTTTTATGTATTTTTTAAAAAAATAGCTTTATTTATAAATAATAAAAATTTCACACAATGAGACTATTATCATACAAATGAATAATTCCTATAGGTTTGTATTCCATGATAACGCAATTACGATGAATTGAATTACTAATTCGGTATATGATTTGCATGAAAAACGTTAGTAGTATGAAAAAATATATACAAATACACAAATTAAATCAAATGATAAGTATTTTACACTGATAGGCAAGACGTGATTAAATCTATGAACAAAAATCCTGTGTGGATTAATGCAGGTAAGATGTCAGATTTCAAAATGTAAGGTCCTCCAATCTATTGAGTTTGCAAACATGAAGAAAGGGACTGATAAAGAAATTAACAGTGCTTTCGTATATGATGTAGCTAGAATTGTATGGAAGATATGGTAACGATGCATTATATATTAGTAAATGAGTGTTAGATTACTTAGAAAAAGTACAAAGAGAAGTAGAAAGACATGCATTAGATGCAGATGTGTGGACAGCAAAGGATGTAATTCAAAGATGGAATGATCAAGTTTTTATATGAGAGATGCAAAAATCATAATGAAAATGTTCAGTAGATTGCAATTTATGGATAATAAGAGAATAGCCAAAATAGTATTTAATTGAGTTAGGAGTAAAAGAGAGGCAACAAGATGCCATGAGAAACGTACTATAGTGTACAAAAGATTTGGATAAAGAATTTATGTCAGTATACTTATACAAAAGGTGGGATGATTGTGTTAGGAGAATTGTTGAGTGTTATAATGGCAAGGAATGGGATAGAAGAATAGATGCATTAATAAAGAATAAGGAGTTGGAGAGCTAGACAGCTAGTATGGAGAGTAAAAAGTGTTTAAATATATATATAGGAGTAAACAGGATATTAGGTGGAAGTTAATTTATGAGAATAGAAAAGAAAATAGTTTACTATTTAAGGCTCAATTAGGAGTTTGAGCAACAAGGGAATATATACATAAATGGGAAAATATGGGTGACTTAGTCTGCAAGTTGTGTAAGGAAGGCATAAAAAATATTAGGCATCTGTTAACTGAATGGAAATGCCTGCAAGCAGAAAGGGTGCAAATAATGAATTTGTGGAAGAATAATTATACAGAAAGTAGGTTTTTGATTTTTATGCTGGATTTGGGAAAAGATAAGAGGGATTTAGATATAAAGGCCATTGAGTTGACAAAGATTATGTTATGGAAATGGGATGGAACAGGATAGAGAAGAATATGGGAAAAACTTAAGGTGGTGAATGGAAAGGGAAGATGGCTAACAGGTTTCTCTGGACATAGTGGTTGAGAGATTCTTGACTCTGAACAAGGAGAAGCCACATTGCATTGCATCGCATCACTTATAAACTAACATGTGGTCTTTTTCTATATCTTTTACAATGTCTTAAAATTCAGTTTAAGAGTTAAACTCTTCACCTGTTATCATTTTTTCTAGCAATATGTCCAACCGTCTCTTAACCCTTAAAAAAAGAAAGGCCATGATGTTTCTTGATCGTAAACACGGAGATAAAAAGCCAATAAACTCAACATGGGGGTTAATGTGTGTTGGTGGGCAGTTCATCCATGTTTGTATACTATATGATAATAATAGCTGCAACGACAAGAACGTATGGAATTGATATTAGGAATTAGAAATTTACCCTGCTTGGTTACTTTACGACTTGAAGGAGCAGTCAAAGGGTCTCCTTTCAATTAACAGCAAGCCTTCTTTCTGCAGCCAAATTTATTTAATATATATATGCTTGTCAGTACACAACTCATTGTTAAATTATTTTTAGTTTTTAAAATAAATTTGAAAGTTTTTCAAAAGAACGATGAAAGAGCCCACTCCAATCAGATATTTGTAAAAATATAGCGTTAAAAGTAGTAATTTTTCCTCGTGTTAGCAACAAGGTGTATTGTTGTTGTGAAAGAAATACATTCTACAAATAAATTGGCTGTGACTTTGAAAGTTATTGGACTGATGCAAGTTTTTTCAGTAATTAAAAGTAGGTCAAAAGTTTTTAATGAAACATTTTCTGACAATCCTGGAAGAATTCCAAGCTGGATAATCGGTTTAATTTCTTAGTATCGTTAACAGAATTTTAAAGTGTCAGTTGCGATTAGAATAGTTAAATAAAAATTTATCATTCGTTTGACATGTTTTGCTTATGTATATATACGCGCACTGACAATCCAGTTACCTCTAAACTATTGTTTAGAACAGATTAAAATCTCTTTCTTCTGTCCAAACTCATAACTAGTTGTATAACAAGAACTCTTCTTAAAAACTGCTTAATTTATTTGTGATTCTCATTATAGTGCTAAATATTTTACTTATAATGTATTACACCGCGTGGTTTAGTAAGGTTGTAACAGTGTCAGACTGTAGAGCATAAAGCCATTGAATCCATTTCAATACTGGCACTTCCGGCGATTAGACTTTTAATGAAGTCCTGAGGAATAAAGCCATTCAATGATTTGTTTACTTTAAAACATTCTATCTACTTAAAACAGAAGGTTAACCGAATTTGGTAAATGAAAAAAAAAAAAGAGAGATGGAGATAGAAAGAGAAATTTAATTTCATTAAATGTTTTAAATATAAAGAAAGCCCAAGAGAGAGTAAAAGATCTATAAAGTAATTATGTGAAATGAAATAAGCACGTTTGTTGGTATAATGGGGAGAAGTTAGGGATCAGTATAGCTGCATTAAACTTGGAGAGATTTTCATCCTGCAGTGAATCGATTATGGTTGAAAATCGTGATGAAGATAAATCACCAAATGTTTCATCCGTTGCAGGAAGATGATAAATTAAGATTCTGGTCAGATATGTCTCATATGTACTGACATGTCCAGCACTCTATTGTTGTTTTAAATTTATAAAGATTTAAGCTTCTCACTGTAATTCCTGGACAACAGGTTTAAAAAGAGTGAAATAAAATTTGAATCCAAAGTTAATGTACAACCAGGTATTTGCCCCAACCCTCTATATCTTAGAAAATATGGTGAGAAAAAGTATTTTATTAGTACCTATCCTCCAAAAAACAATGCAGAATGCAAAAATACAATATCCCAACCCAAATGAGAACCAATTAAAAGAATTAGCAGAGAAATTGCAAAAGATTAAATAAGGTGTTAGAGTTTATATACTATTTGCATGCAATAAAGTTTAAAAAGAGACCTTCTATAATGATATAAATAGTAAGATAAAAGTTATTAATAATAAACAGTGGAAATCCAAAATTATAAAATAAATATGCATAAATCAATTAAACGTTGATTTCCAACTAGCTAAAAGAAAACATATACTGACAGATTATAATTATTTTCAAATCCTTATTTCACGGCTTTCTTGGATTTGTGAATTTTTCATATTCAAATACCCCTTCCATTATAAACTCGACTGCTTCTGCTGAAACTTAAATAAACATTAATTGTACATTTTTATATAGCAATAATTAAAAGAATAAATCATAACAAAATGAAAAAAAATTTTGAATTAAAAGGATAAGATTAATGGAATCTACTTGTTTATACGTATAAAGCGGACCATTTCACTGAATTGTTTGCAGATTGGTTTAAAGAACATTTATTTCAGTTTTTGAAAACCAGTCCATTATCTCATCAATTATTACAAAAGTATCATCTTTATTAGTTTTCAAATATCTTTCTCGTTTCAAAAATAGGTTGAAGGAATATAGTTTAAATTAATGAAATCCCCTTAGATTACAATTAAATATTCCAAAAAAATAAGTTTTCTAATTCTAAAAAAAAACTCATATTCAAAAACAAAATATAAATAATGACACTATGCAAATTCCTAGTTTCTTAATATGTCACGTGACATTTCAGTATCGAAAATTATGAGTTGAACTTTCTAATCTTTCATTCACCATTTCATTAAATTACAAGCGTTTTCCATTAGGAAAAATAAAAACATTCTGTTTGACAAAAAAAAAGTTTTCTTATATAACTAGAATAATACATCAAAATACAAAAGACAAATAACCCCAATAAGGAAAGATTTGTGCAAGTAGTTGTACATAGTAACTATCAACTTATTAAAACATTAATTGTAAGAACAAAAGAGAAAAAACCCAGATATATATATAACTTATGCAAAATATTCATTATATCAAATTTACAAATATTAATATTAATAACAATAATAATAATAATAATAATAATAATAATAATAATAATAATAATAATAATAATAATAATAATAATAACAACAACAACAGCAAATAAATAAAAAATAATTACAAACAATATAATAACCAACTTGCAAACATGTTTTAAATACAGGAAATGAGATAAGAGCAATAACTAGTGAATAGATAGTATCAGGAGAATTAAACAATCTGATAACATTATAGCTAACTGTCTAGGACTGCATTCTAAATTAAATCTGTCAATGATAACTGGAAGTTTTCAGGCAAATGAATATTTACAATGAAAATTTTAGCTCCTAAATAGGGATGATGATGATATATATATATATCAATAATCATTCTATATTTATAAATACTAGAAAAAGATAGTGCACAACAATTATAATAGATCTCATGCACAAAAGTTAATTTAAATCAAACTAAAATAATGCAATATAAATTATCCCAAATTTTATAAGACAATACATTTTCATTTGATAATGATGATGATGATAATTATTATTATTATTGTATTTGTTGTTGTTATTGTCATTGTGATTGTTGGTAGTGATGATGTTGTTATTGTTATTAAAACTGTCATATAAGAAGTCAATAGAGATTTCAGGGCAGTACAAAGAATATTACGAATGTGAATGAGATATCTACCCAAAATGTTCTTTTAAGAGATTGGAACATTAATGAAAGTATCAAGGATGAAAGTTTGATAATTTAACTATTGATAACCATTGCAAAATAATTTTAGGATAAGATTAAATTTAGAAAGTTAATAATGTTTATCCATACATTTCTTAAAAAAAAGGAATTTGTCATGAAATATGATGTCAATATTCAAGTCCTGAAAAATAACCAGAAATTGTATCAAATTATTTTATTTTCAAGTGTCATTTTGATCCCATCCATTCTCGATAAATACATAAATGATGAGTAATAATAATTAATGTATTTATCTGAAGCAGATGAGCCAGAGTTGTGACTGCAAAAAGATTTGATACATATAAACCAAATAATTTGATATTGAAAAGTATTGAACTAATGATAAAGACATATATAAGGGCATGTGACTTCGGCCAATTGAAGAGTACTGGTCTGTGTTTGGGAGATCATTTACTTTTTCATATATCTTTAGTTTAAATGTTTCAAAAATATGTGGTAGATAGAAGTTTTAAGCATCTCTAAAAAATTATGTCAAATGTGTTTAATCATTTCGCTTTACTTGTATTAAGCTATTACAGATGCCACCTGTATGTTGCCCATTCCTTTTCAGTGTATTTAAATCGACAAGGTCCTATACATGAGGACTCAGAAGATGAACATGATAATAATATTGTCATCAATAAGGAATTTGGGTGTTTTAGCATCACATTTTCAAATGCATGGATGGCTGAATAGTTGGAGGGTGGAGTAGAGTGAAACCTGTTAATTAAAGTTGGAAGATTTGCTATGTTAATATAAACTGAGCACTGATTATATATATGTGTGGGAGATGATGATTTGAACCAAATGATGAGTTTCCTATACTGGAGATTATTTATCTTTTTCACATGTGTGTGGTCATGTGTATTGGTTGTATGAGATAGAGTGGATAGTTTAAGGGAGCTTTGAAAGTCTGTGTTCAAATCCCCTACAATTTGTCATATCTAGTAAATGATGTTAATTAATTATGTAAAAACTTCTCAAATGTTATAACAACAACTTTAATAAATTAAATTTACAAATTGAAAAAAATGAGACATTTAAATTTTGAATCTAAACAGAAGAATGTTAAATGTTTTTTTTTCCATATGTCAAAGCTCTGACTGGAATGCAAACCCAGGCCAGCTGCTTAAAATGCAGCTATGCTAACCACTATGTCACCAACGCTTAACAAATATCATTGGAACTACCGATAAGTTACAGGTCTATTTGTTTATATACAAATATATAGATTATTTAAATAACCTCATAGTTGCTTTTTCCATCCAGTGTAAAATGAAATTGCAAAGATTTTACAGAAGAATCAATAAATGACTAAGAGGGGGAAACTTGTTTTACATAGTGAAGACATTTAACCTTATTATCTAGCATTATTATATAAAGTTTGTTAATGTAATGTGAAATTGTGTCAAATGTGGCATACAATATCTCAATGAATGTTTAGAAAATGTTAATAAATTGAAAAAAACATATCTGTAAAAATTCTTGTATTAAATTACTCACAAACATATATCAATATCCAGTGACCATCAATCGCAATGATTTAAATGCATGCAGCTTGACCATTGTATTGTATCGATAAAGAATACTAAATTTGACAAAATTTAATGTGATAACAATATTGTAAAACCGGGATAAATTAAAAGGTATCCCTTCAAAATTTTTAACAGAACACCTCTCTCCAGCTCAGATAAACAACTAACAAAGTGTTAAACTTTATTTAAACTTTTCAAATACAAACAATTTGTTAATCATGATACACAAATTGATAACCCTGGTTAGTAATTACAAATTTTCAAATGGTACTCTTCTCCACTCTTCAAGTGCTTCTGGCCTAACGAATGACACTATTAATATAAGAGTCAAACTTACACCTTTCAGCTTCTTGAATATTGAATTTTAAGCCAATGCTCAAACCAACTGAGATATTTTGCCAAGAGCAACATCCAGTAAAAATTTTCACATATTATTTGTTGCCTTTGACAGAATAGCTCAACTGGTTAGAGTGTGAAATGTGTAAGTTTGCACCTGAAGAAGAGTGGAGAATAAAACTAGTCAAGATATTGTGTAATTATTATCCTGTGTTGTCTATTTGTGTGTTATTACTAACAAGTTGTTTGTAACAAACAAAGTTGTTTGTCATATATTTCTTAGACATTAAATAGCACATCTTGAATGAAAATAATGACAATTCTATAATAAATGACCAACCTAGCCACAATATAAAGACAAGTGGCATACTTATATCTAATATATCATTAACTGGTAATGGCCTTTTTAAGTTTGTATAAACAGCAAATAAATTACAATCATCTAATTCTGCAATCTCATAGGACATCTACAGACTCATTAGCATATTTTATTAAATCATGATAAAAAAGACATATAAGCTAAATCAATAACATTTCTCAGACATTTGTTTTTCCAAATTATTCATAACCAAATGAGAACTTCATGCCTTCACGTTGAAAGTTTTCCCAAATTGCATTACACTCATAGTAAATATTAACTAATTAAATGTTGGGAATTTATAAAAATCACTAAACATCACATGATCACCATCACATGATCACATGATCATAAAAATGTCTGAGCACCAGATGTGACAAAGCTGGGATGTAACATCGGTGTTGGGCCCCAAAGCCTACCACCCTACCATTACTAGCCTTGCCTTACACATGTAGTAATAGTATCTTAGTCAAACAATATTGAAAAATTTAATGATTGATTTAGAACCTAGACATTTTTAATTTAATTGTTATGTAATTATGAGCAGTATATATATATTGTAACGAGCACAGACGTTCGTTACATTGTTTTTTTATATATTTATTAAACATGAAAATAAATTAAAAAGTTCGCATTTAAAAATTTTCTTTAAGAATTAAAAATTGAAATTAAATATCATCTTAAACTCGTATATATTAAATCGCACAGATAAAAAAAAAATTATTAAAATAAAACTGTATTAAAAATAGAAAAGGTATTTTAAAAACAAAAACTTAAAAAGATTTAGAGATAAAAATATATATTTGATTTGGAAAACAGGTTAATTAATCAGAAATGGAAATGATTGTTAATTAGTTAAATTTAAACCAGCCTTGGGCATTTAAATGTAAAAACATCGGTCAGATAGGAAAACAATAGAAACAAATAGCCAATGAAAGAAATCCATCAGGAAATCGGACCTCAGCGAAAGGATCATCACATCGATGACATAATGCCAAGTCAATCCTTCGAATACGTATAAAAGGAAAATTTGGAAATTATTAATTAGTGACTGGAAATTGATTATTACGATGTGACTATATGTAGTAGTATGGAGTTGGAGGTGAAGGAATTGACAGACGCCCTGTCAATTCTTTCACGTCTGTCAATTCCTTCAGCTGTTAAAGAAAGGAGAAATGAACTATCATTTCCTACATTGAGGACCAATTAAACTAAAAAAACCTCCGAATGAATAAATAAAACAACGGCTAAATGGATACCAATCTTAGGACGGCGTGGGAATTCACGTTCATGGCAAGCAACGAATAAAGATGAACTGTTTTAAACCGTAAGAACTTTATAAATAATGAACATTAAATTAAAATTTTCTATATTTAAATGATTGCAATATGATCCTATCTGACCAAACTAAATTCTTTATTAATAGTGTTATTTGATGTATTTTTTTTCTTATTTATGTAAAATCATTTCCATTTATTTATTTTTTATTCTTTAAGTTTTTATCATGATTTTTTTGTTTTTTGTTAAATTAATTATATAAATGTTAAACTTAAGTCGGGCGTGAATGGCTGTATAGATTTGTAAAGTTATATTAGGGGAGGGTAATCTTAGGTTATTTGTGTCATTGTTAGATTGGGTCAATGGATTGGATATATTGATGTAGTTAGTAGATGTAGTCAGAGATTCGCTACTGGCAGAATCGCTTCATACGCCGCACTCTCCCGTTTTGCCTAGGGAAGGAATTATGAGATGCAGAGCGCAGTTCCTTTCTATGGAGTTTTTTTTTTTATTGTTCTTCTCGTTGGATAGAAGTAATATTCCTATCTAATGAAAGTCAATATCTTCTCTTAATCTTTTTGGTGCTGCCGTATTCCGTATTACATTGAATACATCGATGTATCAGATGAATTGATGCCAGTTTGACTGCGAATTTTAGCCTAAGGTTAAATAGGGATAGAATATTTTATTTTCAAATGCAAATCTATGTGGTCTATTCATACTTGACCATAAATAAAAATGCATTAAATTTAAGTTGTTTATAGACGCTTGCATGGATTGGTTATCGGTTAAGTATGTTTTGGGTTTTCATATTTGATCAAAATATATAGACATTCGATAAATAATGATACCTTACGGTGAGTATCTAAAATGTATTTATTCGGATGTCTTTTAAGTTATTGGTGACAATGCAAGTATCTTATGGTGAATACTATTGGTTACATATAAATTTCCCTCCGCAATTGTCAGTAATCAATAATTTTGTATTTTGATCGTTCATGTTTCTTTTGAAATGTTTTTGACCCTGAAATCTATGTAACCGATCTATATTCAACATTATAAACAAGCTTTCATAAATTTATATGTGCGAACTTAATTAAAATGTAAAATTATAATATAATAGTAATTAAATGTAAATTAAAGTAAAGTTAAAAATAATGTTAAATGTTAAAATGTAAACTGATACTAAAACAATTTTAAATCTTATATATATATATATGTGCGTAAATAAATTTTTGTATGTTAATTACTGGCAGTGGCTTATTTTATTCTTTTTTATATATATACTCTTAGATTATCTTATTAAATCTCTGCTATTCCACTGAGCTAGTGACATGGGCTAACGACCGGAATCAAAATTTAAAAAAAAAAAAATTTTTTTTTGACTGACGTATCTGCCTACTTTATAAATTTTTCTAGGTTCAAATGCCTAGATGGCGCCCTGTAGTGCAGTTTACGTTAAGTCGCTTTCTCCGGATCGTTACAATATATATATATATTCCTTATTTGTAAAAAATTAATATTTGCGTTAATATTAGAAATATCCACACTCTTATATAATTCGGAAAGCAAAACGTTAGAAGAACCAACAAATTTTATCATTTATCATTTATTGATTAGGTTTGATTTGGTTTGATTTATACATAGTTTTGCTTTCCGAATTATATAAGAGTGTGTATATTTCTAATATTAACGCAAATATTAAATTTTTACATATAGTAGTGTCTAACACACATTTGCACGTTATATATATTCCTTATTTGTAAATGAAACATCATAGTCAACAATATAATGTGACTACATTATGAAATTGCTAAACTAATTTAATTTTCATTGATCCTACATCCCATTTAAGATTTAGAAGTCAAAATCCAATTACAAAAGCACTATATTATCATAGTGCTTGGTTATAAAATAACAGTAACAAACTTACATTTAGCTACATAAACTAATACCTTTGGGAAACTGCTAGTATCTAGTTGTTGTTCACAATGTTAAGAATCCTTTATCATTTCAAAGTTTGCTGAATTTACTAAGAATTTTCTTTTTACAATCTATTATGAGTATGATATATAGACAAATTTAATGGGAATATTGTTTATGTTACAGAATCATCTTACTGCTTCAAACAAAAATGTGTTTATACAAACACCATGGACACATTCTAAGCTGTAAACTTGATATATTTTTCCTCTTAAACTATGAAATTCTTTCTAAGCTTGAAATAGTAGTCTCCTAAACAAACCTATCAATTCCAAAGAATGTAGGCTGTTTCATCCCTCTTTGAGAATACTGGGATTTAATTGATTTTTGATAATAATCCATCATTATTTACATGACAATAAGTATTGTTATTTGACCATACTTTATACTCTTAAAATAATCCTGATAAATGAATACATAATCACATTATTTATCGATACACATTCTTTAAATTTCTGGTATCTTTAATAGTTGTAAACTAAACGATTATCCTCCTGACATCTTCATTTGTTATAAGTGACAAAAATAAAGTAAAAGAAATATGCTTTTTCCATATTAAATTGTGTTTGGATAAATATAAAGGAGACTGACTTTTCAAGGAAATAATAGATGCTGTTCATAGAATAATGTCTTTATTATATATCTAAAAATGGAGTTGTTTGACTCTTGACAGCCTTGTTAACATAAAAAGTCTCTATTGAATGGTCTTGTCAACAACTTTATTTACATAATCAATTAATCATCAACAATGGATTACATCCTCATGACGAGTTAGAGAAATTAATATTTCTTTGATCAAGACAACATAATATCCACACCTCAAACTTTATTGAATCATCTGTAAAATACTGAGAGCCATCTATTGTGAGATTGAGTAATCAATAGGCATGACACAGTGTAGTGCTAAAAATCCTCATCTTCAACTGTTTTTGGAAGTAAATAAAAAAATATTTGTTATTATTGGTAATAATGGAGGACAAGTGGATTAGATTGCAATTTCATTTTTTAATCAAAGTAAACTAGTAAAAATAACTTTTGTTACCATGACAAAAGATTAGGTAATTACATTAGAGAGAATTACTATGGGTTGAAAATCCATTACAATAAACATGGAGCAAGTTTTAAAGCATTGATCATATTGTGCTTATAAAATAATTAATTGCTGTAACCCTAATATAATAAAAATCATAAATAAAAACATTCTATTTGTCATCTTTACTTACAAGGGGGTATCCAAAAATAATCGGAATTTTGTAATAAAAAATTGTGCATTTATTTTTAAGGGTTATGAATTGAATTTCTTTCAAAATGCAGTCCATTTAATGCAATGTATCAGTCTAAATATATTTCCCATTTTTCAAAATAATTCAGAAATTTTTTCATAACTGATGCATTTTAATACCTGCACTGTTTTTTTCTTCACCACTTCTAAATACGCAAAAAAAAATTTTGAGACATTTTTTCATTCATGGGAATTAAAAGAGATTATATGGAGTAAGATAAAGTGAATCTGGTTGAAGGATAAGTCGGGTCATGCTAAATTTAATTAAAAATCGTATCATACTCAAAGCTTTGTATGCTGTCATATTGTCATCCTGCACTTTCCACTTGGCTATTAATTGAGACATTTTTGTTTTACTGCATCACATAAACATTTCAGAACTTGGAATTAAAAACAACTGATTGTTACAAATACATTCTGAGTGAGCAATGCCATTTGCATACAAAAAAGAAATAAGCATCGTCTTCACATTGAGCTCCATATGCCATGCTTAAATGTGTGTTTTCCCTAGAGAAGCTTGTTTGTCAGCTGATTCAAACATTACATTTATTTTCCCTGCTGTTTTCCCTAACAGAAAACAGAATTTTACATTGTTCCAACTTTTCAGTCATTACAAAAATCAATAAATAAGTAAGACACACTTATCAAAAACATTTACTATGCCATAACAGACTTCTCTCAATGACAAAAGTTGGCATACTGATGTAGGGGGTTCCCCATGAGAGTCATATAGTGGCAAAAGCATGTAACACAATGTGCTCACCCTCCAACAATTGATTTCAATTATTTTCTGGATACCCCCTCATATGTGATTTTATATATACAGTATAATAAACTTATTTTAAAACTTTATAATATGAGTGAAATTGAGTTTTATTAAAAACCAAAAATGTCTTGAAACTTAAATTGATCATCATCATCATCATTTCAACCATTATTAATTCACTGCAGGATGAAGGTCTCTCCAAGTTCAATCCATCTTCTTTGATTTCTAGTCTCTCTTCTCCACATCATTCTTCACACTTCCTTATTTCATTCATCCATCTCACATGTGGTCTCTTTCAGGGTCTTTTAACTTGATACCAATTTATTCTTAATCTTTATAAAAGTTCACTATTACTCAATTTTTGTTAGATTGCTCATCTTGTGCATTGGTTCCATTAATTTTTACTTCAATTTTATTTTTTGCTTATTTTCATATTTAATTTTATTTTTTACAAATTAGGAATAATAATAAAAAAATCAAATGATAGCAATATGTCCCAACTTAAAACATTGGTGGTATTTCTAGGCCATATTGAAATATAAGTAATTACATAGTTGACAAACCAAAGCAGTTTCCTCTATCGCCATGAATCAGTGATAACTATAGGAATTTAAAGTTTATAGTAGATGCCTCTAAAGTAGTAATCTGTTCTTGTTTTATCACATATTGTGGAAGATAAAGAATTGTATATTACATAAGGCATAAGGGCCTACATAATACTGAAAACCAATTCTGAGTCTTTGATTAGCCAAAACTTTAAAATATAATCTATCGTTTTCATTTGATTTCTTGATTTAAAAATCAACTGTGACTTATTGACTAGTATAAAAATAAAATTGATTTTTTCGATTTCCCATATCAACACTCAACAAGTTTTAATACGAATGAAAATCATAGACATACGATTTCAGATGACATTCAACATAAATTAGAATAACATAATTTTATAGTGATGAAAAAAGTGCACATATTGTAATTAAAATATATGTTTGCATCAACTAAATAAAAAAAGATTATTAGTATTTTATGATGAAAATATCTTATTATAAAATCAGATTTTTATAAGAACATCTTAAAGTTCAAAATATTTTAAATTATGATAAAAAGATATAAATAACAAACATTATTTAATGAAGTTCATAGAAGAATAGATAAATAAAATAGAATACATATATAAATAAGTTAATAGAGAGATAGAAGGAAAAATTATTGATATATATCTGGGATGGCCAAGATGTTGCTCGCAATTGATTAGTCGATCACAACGTCTCGAAAGTTGACAGCAAAGCTGATGTGAACACTGACAAATTATAGTGATAAATTCAGACTTGATTTGAATATACAAAGTAATAAAAACAAAAAAAGTAAAAATTCAAAATTATTCTAGTTTAAAAATAGTTAAATTTAAAGTAACACCTGTTGTTATTGTCGATTTCAAAAATTAACCCAGGTTGGAAGAAGTTTAAAAGAATTAAATTATTTTTGTGTAATGCTAAAGCTAAAATTCTTAGAAATATTTAATTGTTGTTTTCCCTGAGGAGAAATGAAAATAACTTGTCTGGAGAAACAAGGATTATAATGAACTGATCTTAAAACAAAGAAGTTGTGAACTTTTTAAAATACTTCATATAGTAATTTAATAATTGTAATTTAATAAATATTTTATAAAGTGACATGGACAAATTGTAATACTAGAGGGAGCTGAGGTAATTTAATAGCAATCATATAAAATGTCTTCAACAGTTCGTATCTCCTAGAAAAAAATTCATCAGTTCATGTCTTCTAAAAACATCACTAATATTTCTGAATACCTAAAATGCTCTTATAAAAAAACACTAATTTATAAGTACATTCTAAAAAAACCAGGACTTCAACCCATTTTTTTTTTTTACAGTTTTCATTCCAGAAAAATACTTTATTTTTTGTTTCTAGTTTGAAGTCTAAAAAAATATAATTGCTCTCAAGTACACTTCACAAAAAAGTTGCCTGGACTGTCTAAAAGTTTGGCCACCCCTGGTACATATAATAGACAAATAGTAGTACTGTAAATATATGTAATAAATTATTTAAAGCACTACCTACATTATTTTATCTGACATCATTTAATGAAAGAATCAAACCCTCCTCTGCAGGATATGTGTTTTAGGTCATCACACCTGCTTGAGCAAACAATGCTAGTTCAAGAACAGGTATGCAATGATTGGCTTTATCCTTTGACATATGGTAATTAGTAAAGTAATGTAGATCGTGTTTTGAAATTTTGATATTATTTCATATATATATACCACACATAGTTTGACTTTAATTTGTTCCCATTGTTTAAATTTCGAGATAAGGAAACTTGATAAACAATTGATTAAATTTACAAAAATTAATAAATTTGATTTAAGACTAATTGACCTATCAGATTATGTCTCACAATCTTGATATTTTATTTTAATGTTACATTTTGATTTGCAAGTGTCAAACTCGTTTCAACCACAACTTTTATGCCATTTATTTTACATAAATACAGTAATAATTATCACTAATCATTTATTAAATATTGTCTCTAGCACAGATATAAATTTTAAACCTCAGTTAAAGATTAATATATCTTTTTTTAAAAGTTAATCGCACATACATATGAAGTTACTCACATATCTCTTTACCATGTATAATGTCTTTGTAAATATATTAAATAATCTCCACACTTCCACATTCTTTTAAAGTCATATAAATAAAAATATAATAAAAGACAAATGGCCCCTAACATGCATTTCATGCTGAACTATCATGCATCCCTTAACCCAGGTAACCATATTTCATGCATATCTCTATTATATGAAGAGTATTCTCACAATATCAACATTTTATTTTATATGTACTTGAATGTAGATACATTAGTACATATTACGAACATGAGAAATTCAAAATAATATAAATTAATCTTTCCATTACAATTAAAATATCTATTTCTGTTATTATCTAGAAATTCAGTGTTATTAAAAGCATATTTCAGTTATCCAAGCATGAAATTGTCTTTGCAAATCTATCTAAGAAAAGGCAATTTTCAAAATTGTTTAGATCATTATATATTATGGATTTGAATTCAGACTTTTACACGACTCTCAACTCTCCATGCCATCTCATATTGCTGACACACCTAATCATGCACATGTTGAAAAGATAAATAATCATCAATATATATATTTCATGCTAACCCAGAAATCATAAGTTAGTCCAGATAACTATCTCCACACACATATACAATCAGTACTCAGCTTTATATTAAGATAACCAATCTTCATACTTTAAGGAACAGGCTTCAAACTACTCCAATCTACAACTCTTCAGCCATCCATTTCATTGAAAATCTGATGATGGAATGTCCAAAGCCCCACATTAGTGCCAAGGTTGTCATCCTATCCATGTTAATGTTAGTCATTCTGATCCCTCATATATTGGAGAATAATCCATTTTTATACATATGTGAGGGATGGGAAAACCTTTAATGCACTATGTTTCAATATGTAATTTAATACACTGTTCAGGCTTCCACACCTGCACATATATAAAGTAATATATAAGGGATTCGAACTTAGACTTTCACACAACCCTCAACTCTCCATTCCATCTCATATTGCTGACCCACCTGATCAGGCACATGTTGAAAAGATAAATAATCACCAATATACATATTTCATGCTAAACCAGCAATCATCAGTTGGTCCAGATTACTATCTCCACACACATATACAATCAGTGCTCAGCTTTATATTAAGATAGCCAATCTTTATACTTTAAGGGACATAATAAATAGTATAATTAATCCCAAAATTTCACGTCTATTTTATTATCTGAATATATATTATAAACTTAATTCTACTGCAGTCTTAATACAATCAGCTTTTAAAATACTATATCTATAAACATTAAGGTCAACCTGTTGATATACTTTTTATTATCTCATCGCAAAAATATTTCATTTGACCCTGAAAATCCTGACATATAATCTTTACACTACATCTGTCAACCATCAGTAAATTTATAAAGAATTTAAATAGTACTATTCGCATATCTCTAGTTATTTTAAGTATTAGAAAAATTTTTATTCCACCATCTCATTATATGTGTTACAGTTTGTATCTGTCATTTATATTTAGTAATAGTTTTTATGTTTGTATTAAAAATAAACAATCGTAAAAATTCATGCAAAGATTAACTGTGATTCAGTCAGAATGCTAACAATTAAGAAAAAATGCAATATATATTTACACAAAAAATATAGATAATTGGACAAAAAGTGTGTGTGTGTCAGTAACGTAGTTTCTAAATAAAACGTGCAATATTTAAATATCAACAAAACATTAATAACATTATCAACCTATCCTTCTTTAGGCATTGATATTATAATTTAATAAGCATTGGAAAAGTAATAAGAAAGATGGGTTCCTCCTCTTATCTGTGTCTAAAGTCTTATCTTGTTTAATACATTGATCAAACTCTGAAACGTAAAATCTCAAATCGAGTCCGGCTCGGGCACTTCCGGTTCTCGAACGTTTTGAGCAGGAAAGCCGATCGATTATTTATTTTATTTATCTGCATTTAAAAACATTTCATTTTAAATTATACATAAACATGCATGTGTACATATTGTTAAATATATTGAAAACGTTATGAACACACGCACGTATATATATATAGTGCATAGGCATACTATTTTGATTCAATTGTTTTTAATTGTGGATAACTAAAACATTGGGATTGACATTGTGAATATGGTAGATGTTGCTATAGTTTTATTTACTACTAATAAGAGTAATCGATATGATTTGATAATATTCAGGATGTGAATGAATCAATCCAAAATGAGTTAAGATAATTTTCAGATTCACAAATAAGACTTTTGGGTATGCCTACAGTGTATGAAATCACGTCCTATTATCACTGTACATTCTTAGTAATCTGAATGTTGTTTGGGTTATAAACTCAAAATGTGTGATGTGAATCACAATGCCAAAAAATATGACGTTAATGTTTTTTTTAGATTTTAATTCAACAGTAAAAAAAAAAAAAAAAAGATGTGGTTTTATTGTTCAGGAGTTCATAAGATGTTTGAATGCCAGACCTGCAAGCACCAGAATCAATCTTGGAACCTCCTGATTCGAAGTTAGATGTTCTTCCAACTGCATTAACCACATAGAACATTTCAACAAGAGAAATCTGAGATTAGATTCTCAACTTTTAAATTAGTTGCTTAATTTTTGCAATTGAGACCATAAGCCATATTGATGGCTTTATTGATTGAGCAGTTTCAAACTGGGTCATGTGAAAGTCTGTGCTCATATACCCTATATATTACATATATAGACACAGGTATATAATAAGCCTGTGTTTCAGTTATTACATAGTAGTGATGCCTGCCCATCCCTTCTATATGTATTAAATTGATTATGTCCTGTACATGAGGGGTCAGATTGACCTTAGGTCAACATGGGTGTGACAAGAATCTCAGCTTCAGGGTGACATTTGAGCATTCCATCTTCAGATTTTCAATTGGATGGACAGTTGAAGAGTTGGAGTGTGGAGTAGATTGAAGCCTGTCCATTAAAGTATGAAGATTGGCTATCTTAATATATATCTGAGTACTTATAGCATATATGTGTAGAGATGGTAATCTGGATCAACTGATGATTGCTGGTTTAGCATGAAATACGTATATTGGTGATTATTTGTCTTTTCAACATATAAGTGTTCAAGTGTATCGGTGTTATGAGATAGAGTGGAGATTGGTGGTTCATGTGAAAGTCTGTGTTCATATAGTATAAGTTGTGATAATATATTGAAATCTTTCCATTATTTATCATTCAATGTTGAATATATAGAAAATTTTAAACTTTATTTAAACTTTTCAAATACAAACAACTTGTTTGTAATAACACACAAATAGACAACAAAGGTTAGTAATTAACACAGCATTTCAAGTAGTATATTCTCTACTCTTCTTCAGATGTTGCTAGCCTGGCCAGTGTCAATATTAGCATAGGAGTCAAACTTACATCTTTAGATATTTGAATATCAAATTTTAAGGCAACACTCTAACTAACTGAGCTATTCTGTCAAAAGCCTTTGACAAAATAGCTCAGTTAGTTGCTTTTGACAGAATAGCTCAGTTAGTTAGAGTGTTGTCTTAAAATTTGATAGTGAAAAAACTAAAGGTGTAGAAGTTTAACTTTTATGCTAATATTGTCACTGGTCAGGCCAGCAACACCTGAAGAAAAGTAGAGAATAATATTACTTGAAATGTTATGTAATTACTAATCTATGTTATCTGATTTGTGTGTTATTACTATCAAGTTCTTTGTATTTGAAAAGTTTAAGAAAAATTTAAAATTTTCTCTACATTCAACATTGAATTATAGATGATGGAAATAGATCAACATATTAACACATCTAATATAATTCAAAATAGGTCAATTTACTTATCAGCTATTCCATTTCATTACAGTATATATATATATATATATATATATA
Organism: Epiperipatus broadwayi; assembly: GCA_028023455.1. Classification (NCBI taxonomy): domain Eukaryota; kingdom Metazoa; phylum Onychophora; class Udeonychophora; order Euonychophora; family Peripatidae; genus Epiperipatus; species Epiperipatus broadwayi. Next base: position 3,736,370 of record JAQFVV010012419.1, read on the forward strand.
TATATAAATGGATATATATCACCAGATATATATATATATATATATATATATATATATATATCTGGTGAGTTAAATATTTTCATAGATTCTTAGTATAGTAAAGAATAGAAATGAGATTATATCCATGTAAGCAGAGATAATGTTTTGCAACTGACAATCCACGAAGGTTAAAAAGGTTTTCTCCTTTGACCTATAGTAGCTCTTGCAATGGTTTTTTTTAAATTAAAGGAGAACCTTCTTTACTTTAAACCCAATCCAGAAAGCTATTTTATAGGTCTGAGATGTGAAATTATATATATATATATATAATATATATATTTCACATCTAGTGGTATATATATATATATATATATATATATACACACAAACCACTGTTTGGATACTCCACAGTCATAAACTTATAGATCATAATGTAGTAATCTCAAATGTTAATGAGATTTTAAAGTCAAACATCTTTAGAATTCAATCCAAAGTTTATTAAAAATAAAATCTATTTTGTTTAAAGCTGTTTCTAAGTGAAAATCTTGTCTAGTGAAAGCTGTAATGGTTCAAACACCACTAGCAACATTATAACAGTGTATAATGTGAAAAAAGTAAATGTTCACAGTAATAATATTAATCTTAATGTGATCAGTAATCGTATTTGGTCTTAATGTGAATTGTTATGTTAGATTCTGTTAAAAAGTTTTTGTTTTTATTCTTCAGCAGTGAATGTTGTAGAATAAGGTTTGTGCATAAAATTTCTATCTAATGCTTACTTCTCCAATATTCCCAGACTAGTTTTTGGCTTGTGGCTTTCATAAGTGAGGGGCTTTAAATTTGAAAGTACTGCTCCTCACTAATGAACACCACAAGCTAAAAATTAGTCTTTGGATAATGGAAAAGTAGGTATTAGTTAGGGATTTTATACACAAACCTTCTAGTAGCCATTGATTCCTTTGGCTTGTACTGAGTGATTTGTTTGGAGAATTTGATACTGCATTAACACTTTATGTAACCATAGGAAATAATCAATAAAGCAAGTCATTGCTTTTATGAGCTTATATTTACAAAAATGTAGATACAGATTTTAAATACTTTTTCTCTTACCGCACTTATCAATTAAGAGCTTGTCTGAGCTATTGGTACTTCCCTATATTCCATAGGAAATAGTGATCATGTGATATGGAAATGTGCTTTAAATAAACCTGTTTTATATTGAAAGAATCTTATCTACTCCATATTTGTAAAAAAATTAATAAATACTGATAAGAATTTAATGTCATGAATGATTCTATTTTCTAGTATCCATATAATGAATTGTTTCTAAAATGAATTTTTCTGTGAGAAATCATTTATATTTATAGAAGATGCATAAAAAAAAACTATTGTGTAGACTTTGTGTGTTTATTATTATCAAAACTATTTTTCGTGATTTGATTAATGATAGAATAAAAGTTAAATCCAGTATTATGTCTCTATCTGGGGGAAAAGTCCCATTACACTTTCTGAGCCTCCAACATGGTGATTTCTGACAGTATTCATACATACATCTGTCTTTAACAACACCAGTTTCATAATTATTTGAATCAAGCTTGAAAGTTTGCAGTATTATAATCAATGAACAATGTATCTGTCATGTTATGGCTAATGCTTTAATTACGGACTGACTCCTAGCGGTGACAACTGAGATTAGCGAGCGCGCGACATCGCTCTTATGTCAGAGAATGCGAGTAGTTAATAAAGTTTGATATTTATCTAAACTGTGTCTATTTATTAATTTAGATATTACGGCCAAAAACATAACAGTATCAATTAATAATGATAAATTATTTTTATTTATTAGTTATCACTAGTCTCATCTGATTTGAGATTAAAAGATTTTGATGTTAATTATTAAAATTAATTTGGGTTATACATTTTGAAATACAATACCAATAAATAATTATATCTTTAGTTGGCTAAAATATGCACAAAATATGTTATTTTCTGTATCATGCATAATAATATTTAATAACTGAAACGCGGGCTTATTATATACCTGTGTCTATATATGTAATATAGGGTATATGAGCACAGACTTTCAGATGACCCATCACTCTCCACTCTATCTAATAACACCGATACACTCAAGCACATATATGCTGAAAAGATAAATAATCACCAATATACGTATTTCATGCTAAACCAGCAATCATCAGTTGGTCCAGATTATCATCTCCCACACATATATACTATAAGTGCTCAGATATATATTAAGATAGAGTGTGTAGTAGATTGGAGTCTGTCCATTAAAGTATGAAGATTGTCTATCTTAATATATATCTGAGCACTTATAGTATATATATATGTGGGAGATGATAATCTGGACCAACTGATGATTGCTGGTCTAGCATGAAATATGTATATTGGTGATTATTTATCTTTTCAGCATATATGTGCTTGAGTGTATCGGTGTTATTAGATAGAGTGGAGAGTGATGGGTCATCTGAAAGTCTGTAATAATATTTACTAAATATATGTTCGCGTGATTTGGAAATCAGGATTAATTCATTTGTGTATCATGCACATACAGTATATTCATTTGTTTCCTAAAACATAGATAGTCCAATTATAATACAACAATATTAGACTTTCACACGACGCCCCACTCTCCACACTATCTCATAACCTGATACACTTGAACACATATATGTTGAAAAGATAAATAATCATCAATATATGTATTTCATGCTAAACCAGCAATCATCAGTTGGTCCAGATTACCATCTCCACACATACATGCTATAAGTGCTCAGATACAAATTAAGACAGTCAATCCTCATGCTTTAATGGATAGGCTTCAATCCACTCCACACTCCAACTCTTCAACCATTCATCCAATTGAAAATCTGATGATGGAATGCTCAAAGGCCACCCTGAGGCTGAGATTCTTGTCACACCCATGTTGATCTAAGATCAATCTGACCCTCATGTACAGGACATAATCCATTTAATACATATACAAGGAATATATGTGTGGAGATGGTAATCTGACCAACTGATGATTGCTAGTTTAGCATGAAATACGTATATTGGTGATTATTTATCTTTTCAACATATATGTGTTCAAGTGTATCAGGTTATGAGATATTCATTAAGCATCACATGATCACCATCTCTTATACTAGCACATAATGGGTGACACTACTGTATGGAGAGTTTTGTTATGAGATAGTGTGCAGAGTGGTGTGTCGTGTGAAAGTCTGCGCTCATATACCCTATATATTACATATATAGACACAGGTATATAATAAGCCTGTGTGTTCAGTTAATACAACAATATTGTAAATTTGCAAATAACCTTTGAAAATATTTATTTTTAAAATTAATATACAGTTTATATATAGTATATGATTTATTAATATTGGTTTTTCGAAATACAGTCACTAAATCTTTAAGTGTTTTCTAGTATCTATAATCATTTTTATATAGACAGTAATAATTATTATATTTTTAATTAACTTCATGCATTTTTTAAAAATTTCGTATTGTAAAATTTATTTTAATAGATATTTACGAAATTGCAGGACATTTTTTCTATAGAGTTTTATGATCAAACTATTCTAGTTCTGACCCTACTCAATGCTATCCAAAAGAAATATAAAGTATTTATTTTAAAATTTTAATTTTTTATAATGACACTTGTCAAAATTTATTTTTAGCACTTTATATATTCGCATTCCTTTACTGAATTGACGCAATCAATATACTATTTTATTTATAACATGTCATTTTCTTAACAATAAAAGGAAATACAACATAAAACATGTCCATTAGATCAAAAGAGTGAATGACATCAATTAAAAGCAAAAGTTTTACTTACATCAAATAATAACATATACATATTTTTACATGTATGTATATACAAACTTACATATACACAAAGGCTCAACAGATTGAATTACTAAGTGGAGCTAAGTATAAGGCTAAAACCAAATGAACAGTAGAACGCGGTTTTTTTTGTTCAATTATACAGCTTCAGGACCCTACAAGTATTGCTTCTGTTTTTCCCAATTTGATAGTAAGGAATATGTATTGGTTGTTAAGTTTTAAAAAACTAATAAATTGATTATAAATTTCATTCTGAAGGTTTATTTCAATTTTTTTTTATATTTATATTATCATATCTAAATGCAACATTTTCATAGATTTTTTTAGGGCAGGGAAACAAAAAATGCTGTGGTACCATGTGACACTTGGATTCATATTTAGCCGAGTTTGTGTGGAATAAAGGCCAAGATTTATTTGAAACTGCTAACATGAAGAATTCTCAGTTACCATTTTTTATAGTTAATGAATATGAGGTTTCGTTTATCTATTTTTTTAATTTATATTTGTAACATTTTTATATTATTAACTTCAGTTAATAGAAAAAATATATAAAAAATAAATTGGAAACATAAATAATTTGGCACAAAATTGTATTTTTTAAAATATAGGTAATAAAAATAACAACACTAGAAATATTAAATACTTTTACTTCTTTTCAGACATTTTGTTTTAGATATTTATTGAATGCTCCTGAAACTGTATAATTGAACAAAAAATCACTTCTGATTTTGATATACCAGTAAATATCTGAGTACTAATTTTTTTCAGTAATGCCAAGAATACTTGGTTGTTCTCTCAATTGGATTTAGCTTCCCTCTGCCTTTACTTCAATATATAATATGAAGACTTTGTATTGTTCTTCTATTAAGATTCTAAATCTCAGATCTACTGAGAAAATAGATTTAAATTTTAAAAAATTTATTTTCAAAAATTCAAATACATTTCTGTTTAATATTAAAGTATATCTACCAAAAGCATTCTTTTACAATTTAATTTTAATTCCATCCATTATATTTTCATTAGTAATAATAATCTGACATAAGGTATTTATAGTCATTAATTTATTATAATTCATTAATAAAAATCTTCATTTTTTTTAATAGTCTTTGAACATAACTTTAATCTTTCTAGCATTTGCCTTTAATCCTACTGTTCTGTGCAATATGACACAGTTGATGAAGAATCTGATTTTTGATATTGGATAGTTCCAGGATAGATTCTGGTGCTCACAGTTCTGGTGTTTGAACTTCTTATGAACTCCTGAGCAATAAAACCATTAGCCTTTTTTGTCCTGCGTGATTTGATACTGTTGTTGGAGTATCTGACCCATGATCAGGAAGTCTCAGGATCAATTCCAGTATCTGACCCATGATCAGGAAGTCTCAGGATCAATTCCAGTGATTGCAGGTCTGGCATTCAAACTTCTTATAAACTCTCAAACAATAAAACCATATGCCGTTTTAATCCTTTTTTTTTGGTTTCCTCGGATATCTCATGACATTCTTTGAACTGCATCCATAAAATATAGACGATTTAAATAATCTCTATTTATTTTTACTATCTTACATTTCCATTTTAATCCCAAAAATATCTCCTATAAAGCTGATGAAATAATTATTGAACATATAGAATCAGTCTGGTAACATACCCTTTATCATTGTACCTAATAGTTGTTGTTGCATTTTGACAAATATTCTTCAGAATTTGGCAAATATTTTGCATCAATAACTCAATGTTCCAAAGCCTTAATTATATTTTTATAAATTGAATGCCTTTTTGAGTAAATTACCATCGCAATTTTGTCTTATTGGTTGATTTATGCCAAAGTCATCTGTAGATGAATTGGAATGATTGTAGTGAAAAAGTTACATAGAACTGATAATTATGTAATTTCCAACATTTTCTTTTTAGTTTCATTTAAATAATTCATTATCACATCCTTCCAAAGTTTTGGTACCTATCATTATTTAATATACAGCTTTGTCCACACTTTTTCTATTTCATAATTTGCTTTTCTTAAGATCATTAATAACTTACTAATTTCACTCTTAACTGGTTTAATTTAATATCTCATCTCTCTATTTAAAATATTTGATATTTCTAAAGTTGTTGAAACTGTAGGATTTTTTTTTGCTTTATATTTTTTATTACTATATTATTCTTTATATGACCTTTCTGGTCATGGAATTATTTTCTTTTATAAAAATCCCATTTTTTCGTATTGATTCTGAAACAATTCTCTTTCAAATATCAAAATATTATATTATGGTTTCTTATATAGCTTTCTTTGTCAGTTTACAGTTATTGTTATGTGGAATAGTTTCACCTTCTACCATTAGCGTATTATTAGTTGTATTTTTTATATTATTACTAATATTGTTTGCTAACAGTGGTAAGATAATGAAATTGGCATATGGTTTTCTGTTAATGGGTTTATATGTAATATAATGATATACCAATTAACAGCCATGTTAGTTATAATAACCTTTGAACTTATTATTTAAACTGTTACACTGATTGTAATGACATAATAATTGTTTGGGGTAAAAACAAAGTGGCAAAAATTAATGAATCTTTGATCATTTTTATTAGATAATTGGGATAGTAAAGTTTTATACAAAATACTTTAAATATTTACAAGTTTAAAACAGGCAAACTCTCCATGCAGTAGTGCCATTGGATGCCATAAGGCTTATCCATAAAATCCCTATCAAGTGTCTACTCATTCAATATCCCCATACTAGTGTCTAGCTTGTGGCTTTCATGAATGAGAAAAGGTGACCATGTGATGTTTAATGTCTACAAGTTTGTGGTATAACGAAAATTTAATGAACTGAGTCTGAGAATTGAATAGAAGCAATAAGAGTTTTTAGATTAAAAAACTAAAACTTATTCCTTTCTGAAATGTTTTCATTCTATAAATGGATAGCTTATTTTAAAATTTCATTATTATTCAAAATGTTTAATTTAGTTAGAAACTAAATAGGAAGTGTTTTAAAATTTGTTTGGAAATATTTTGAGATTGTTGGTTTCTGTTTCTGAATTAATTGAAATGAATGATTTAAAAGCATAAAAGTTATTATCTCCAGAATAAAATTTAGTTTTAATCAAAACAGTTTGATGCAACATCAAATTAGAAACAAAAAATCAAGGTGTACCGCTTCAGTTCTTAATTGACAAAATCTATAAAGTAGAAACTAGTCTGAGAATATTAGATAAAATAGCAGTTGATAGGAATTTATTGAGCATTATCATCTAGCATTTATTTGTTACTAAAGTTTACACTAGAGACAAAAATATGGTGAGAAAAAAAATTTTCTGCTGAACAGCATGAATTAAGCAGGGATTATGTGATGTCTTCTTGATTATACAGCAAATTTTATCTTACAATAGTTTACAATACAAGTTGTACTGTTAGTGGGTACTGTAATACCTTGCAGTAAATTTCTGGTTGAAAAGCATGGACCTGCATATATTTCTCAAAACTAATTTTGTTGCACAAGCTACAGATTTGAATTTCAAATATCATATAGTTTTGAACTTGATTATATAGTTTGTCTAAATTTATAGATATAAAACTAAGTCAACAATTATACACTTTATTTACTCAGTAATATACTAATAATAAGCAATTTAAACATAAAGAACATGATATACAAGGGGACCCAAACATAATTGGAATCATTCTCTGATTTGCACGCTTGTTGTAGTATATACTTCTGCTGTTACATACATCTTGCAGGAATCCTTCTGCATCAATCTTTGCCAACATGTGAAATTGTGTAGCCACATTGCACATTTTTTTGCAAAGTGCATTTCGCATATCTGTAGAATTTTTTATAAGGGCTGAAAAGGGTCAAACAATGTGAAATTCTGCTTTCGTTTACAGAGAACAACAAGAAAAACAGTTCTAATTCTTGGAACAGATTATGAGCAAGATGATATCATAAAAAACACAAGTTTATGAGTGGTATAATTGAAATGTTATATTCACAGCATCCCTAAAACGCTTGGCAAATGAAGTCTAAAGTCAAAACAACGATTTTTTTTTTATGCAAATGTAATTTTTCTGCAGATTTAGTTCATAATGGTCGGGCATTTTATCTCCAAGTTTTAAAACATTTACATGATGCAGTAAAATGTAAAAATTTCATTTTGTGGTAAAGAAACGGTGCAATCTTCATCCCGAATAGTGTCATCTTTCAAAGTCTTGAGTGTGAAACACTTTTTACTTAAATTCAGCAGACGCAGTTTATCTATCAGTCTCATTCACTTGATCTTGTTTCATGCAAATTTTTTTTATTCTTTCAAATGAAAAAATGCCTCAATTTTTTTTTTTTTTTTTGGTTTAGAAGTGATAAAAAAAAAATACTTCAAATGTTAAAATGCATCACATTGCAAATGTTTCCAACTACTTTGAAAAATGAAAAACACGTTTAGAGCCTTAGATCCGGTATATTGTATCAAATGGGTAGTAATTTAAAAAAGATTAAATTTATAACATTTAAAAATAAATAAAATTCCGGTTATTTTGGGGTCCCCCCTTGTATAACAGCAATTAGCAACAGTGGGTCATTTTGGTGATCTAGAATGCATTTAGGATGCCCTATTAATTGTATTCCAGAGAAGTAATTTTTAAACTAAATTTGTAAACTTACAATCATAAAATAAACTGATAAGTCAATACATTAATTTTACATGCTAACATTTTATCAGTGATGCAGAGAATTTTGATGAAAATTTGGGAATTGATATCCTGGAAATGAAATTAATTTGATTTTAAAATTTATTACCTTGGAGTAATAAATTCATCATTTTTTGGAGTTCTCCCTTCTCTTCTTCATAGATTTGATTGCAAATCTCACTTCTTTATTTAAAATGGTGACAAATTCAGAAGATATAGTAACTGTAAGGAATTTTTATTTTATTTTTTTATTATTATGTAATTCTTTACACAATTTTTTCAAAAAAAATTATGATGTCATCTCTCTTTTTATAATAGTTCCATATTTTGTTATTACAGAAATAATTTTTCTTCCAATAATAAGACACTGTTTTACAATTTTAGACTTTTATTTTCTTTTACTGTTTTCCTTGCCAATTTTCAATTATATATTCTTTTATTTTTATTAATACTTTTTGGTTTCATCTTACAAAACTCCACCTATTCAGTTTTTCTAAAAGGTTTTCTTCATATACCCTCTTTTCCATCAAGAAAATTAATTGATATATTGCAGTTTTGGAACCGTTATTTTTTTTCTAGTTTTTAATAGAATATCAGTTATTTTCTTATTCATTTCACTCAAATATGAGAAACCTTCAAGGTCTGTTAATATTTTAAAATAATTTGTAAGTTTTAATTTAAATTCATTTGAGTGTTTCTGAAGATTAAGAATATCAACTGCTAATGCTGATTTTCTTAATAGTTTCAATTTCTCTAATTTTCAATTAACATGTATCTTACATCTGACTAATAAATTATTACTTCCTGTGTTAAATCTATTAAGAATATTCATTTTTGAAATACATATTTTTTATTAATCAACATGTAATCCAATCTGCTACACCTTTATTTGAATGATTCCATGTTTATTTCTGTCTAGCATTTTTCTCAAAGAAAGAATTCTTAAGTCACAGTTTGTCTTTTTTCTTGTAAACTCCACAATCATTTACCCATTTTAGTATATCTTCCATGATGATTTTAAAATGTTGTTTGATTTGGCCAAAAGCATTCACACATTTTCATAAAAATTTTCTATTTCTTCATCATATTTGCAAGCACAGAAATAGTATGTATTTTAAACAATAAGGATTTTCACTCTAAAACATGCCCTGTACTGTTTTTGTAGTATCTCAATGATGTCTTGTTAAGTATTAAGGAAACTCTCAAATTAAGACACAAGATAGAGACTTTAAAAAATATAAGAGCGACTTATCTTTAAACCTGCTTTCTAGTTATATACGCTAATGTAAAGCATTTGTTTAAGAGTGTGAAGATGTTTCTCTGTTCAGTTTACTTCCATTATTTTCTTTCTGCTAATTAACTCTCACGAAATCTTTAGATTTACTATGTGTTAATACTCGAAAATATTAGAAATTATGGAATAGTAATTTTATTTGCTGGCTCAGTAAGGATTTTTTCATCCTAACACATGCACTGAGCTAGTAAATAAAATTAATATTATATAATTTCTAATATTTCTGAGTGTTAAAAGACAGTAAATCTAAAGATTTTTAATATGCAGAAAGAAAATAATGAAAGTAAAGTGAACAGAGAAGCATCTTTACACTGTTAAACTGAGATGGTTTAGAGTGGTCAATATAATTACAGGTTGGTTTAAAAATAAGATGGTCACTCTTATCTTTTCTAATGTTTCTATTTTGTGTCTTAGCTAGCGTTTTCTCAATACTCAACAAGACATCATTGAGATATTACAAAAACAGTACAGAATGAAAAACTTCCTTACTGTCTAAGTTATTTCTTCATCATAATGAGAATTTATTGAGGCATAATTCTGGATTATCTGTATTTGGTATCTTCCATTAATGTGAAGAATTATTTTTTTCAGTCTGTCTGATAAACTATCAATCTCAATGATGCTGTATTTCCACTTTTTACTTACAATGAATTCCACTCCACTTGTGTTTTCAGTATTTGCATCTTGCAGCAAAGTGAATGTCCACTTTTTAATTATTTATTTTCTTTTAAGTTCACCCAGCCCAACAATGACTTATTTAATATTAGATACCTCTTTCATATAATGCAATATTTCTTCAATTGACAGTGATCTGTAGTTGTACATATAAATAAAATGTTATAAAAGAATGATAGACTGGATCCACAATCACAGAATTCTTAATGCCCTGCATCAATTCCTATTCTGACTGGCAACTTTAGAGCCTTTTGAGAAGAATGGTCATAATTTAGTTTTGTCTGTTATGATTGTACACACCTATTGACAAAAAAATCATCTATACACATTTATTCTAACTTCAAGAAAATTCAAATGATATTTCATCTAAGAAACATCAGCCAAGTGAAAAGAAAGACCATGGTGTTTCTTGATTTTAAACTAAAGTTAAAGATCCAATAAACTCACCACACAGGTGGTGTTAGTGAGCAGCCTATCTATGTTCATTTACTATATGAATAATCACATAGAAGTAAAAACTACAATGCCAAGAATATATATAGTGGATAATAAGAATTTACCCTGCTCAGAGACCTCATTGAGAAATCATAAGGCTTTCTTTCAGTTTATAAAAAACTTCTTTATGCAGCCTCTTATTATCACCATCATTTTAAACCATTATCAATCTACTGCAAGATGAAGGTCTTTTCAAATTCAATCCATCTTCTCTAATCTCTAATTTCGTTAGAAGAAATAATAATAGATAGACAGTTAAAATCTTAAACTGGATTCCAAAAAATTGTAAAAGACCTAGAAAGAAACCACATGTGAAGTGGGTGGTTGAAATAAGAAAGTATGATGGGATGATATGGAAAAAAAGGCAACAAACAAACAAACCTAGAAATATAGATTTTTTCAATCATAATCTAAAGCAAGTAGTTACCAGATTATATATAAAAAAGTCATTTACACACTCATACACATCGTAATTGGAACTAGCTTCTCTCAAGGTTTATTTGCGGTAATCTATTAAATTATATACATGTGTGAGTGTGTGGATGCAATATTATAGGTGAGTTCAGTAATCATCTTGCAGAATTAACTTTTGACTTATGTCAGTCTACTTAATTACATATTATTTTCTTTGATCCAAACATGATATTTTTAGTTTGCCAGTTGTTGTTTTACATATTTTTTCTTTTCATGGTTACCTGAAACATTCCCTAGTATTGTTCAAACTATTCAAAACCTTTCTCCATTTTTCTCACTATATCCTAATTTTTCAAAGTTGTTACTTAAAAAAAGATATATAGTGTATATTGCTTTCCCCTCTCTCTCTCTATATATATATATAATAATCCCAGTGCATAACGCTATACTGAAATAAATATACAAATATTAAGCATTAAATCACCCCACATGGTTAAGAAATCCAGTACTGCCTCTGTGAACTAATATATAAATATATTAGAGTTCGTATTTCAAAATATATTTATATATTTATATATTAGTTCACAGAGGGCAGCACTGGATTTCTTAGCCATGTGGGGTGATTTAATGCTTAATATATATATATATAAAGATTTGTCATCAAGTTTATAAATGCACCAATGTTATTGATTGCACTTTTTTTCCATTGTTTATCTTTTCACTTTATAAAGAGAAACTAAATATAGGGGATTTGAATGCAGACTTTTAAGCAACCTTCAACTATCCACATTATCTCATACTACTGATACCCATGACTACATACATGTAGAAAATATGAACAATCATCAATATACGTATTTTGTGCTGAACCAGTACTCATCAGTTGGTCCAGATCATCATCTCCCACACATACATATAATCAGTGCTCAGTTTATATTATGATAGCAAATCTTTATCTTTAATGGACAGGCTTCAATCTACTCTAACCTCCAATTCTTCAGCCATTCAGGATTTTGCCAACTTAATTCTAGTTTCTGACTTCAAACTTTTATTACAAAGATGTGAATAATTAATGACTGTATTAATAAAGTCAATGAGGATATGATTATTTTGTTCACACATCAACCATCAATTATTCATGACTTGAAATAGGGTGGTCAAATTTTTGTGTGTCATTTTTTTTGAAATTATTCCTAACCGAATATTAGTTTTCAAATCACTTTCAGAATTCTCTTTATTTACCAAATAAAAATAAACTAAAAATACTACATACATTTTACAAATAATGTTTTATGGCATTTGTAATTTAGTACACATTTATTCTGCTTCTTTTTTGAACTTTTGAACACAACATTCCTTGATTCTTCCAGTTCAGGGGTACCCAACCTTTTTGCACTTAAGAGCACATTCTATAATACCGGCCAGGTGGCGGGCATCATTTATTTTTTCAATGTAAATTTATAGTTGGATATTGTTAATAATACATATAATGTACAAAAAAATATTTATTTCAAAAATAAAATTTTAACATATAATTAACGTTTATATTTTTACGTTGTAAAAGTATAGTATGCCCTGCAATTTGATTACAATATAATACAATAATTTATAAGAAACTTAAAAAATTAAATTTATTTGTATCAGATAAATAATTTTTTATCATGTTTGGATAGCGGCGGGCACACGTAAAGTGGTCTGCGGGCGCCATGGTGCCCACGGGCATAGGGTTGGGGACCCCTGTTCTAGCTTATTACATTATTATAAATAAAAGTCATTCTCTATTCACTCTAGCACTATCTACTTTAAGATTGAGTAATCAGTGATTATTTACTCCATTGTAAATACCACACCTCTTGATTCTCTCAGTTTACCGTATTGTTATAAATAAAAGCATTTTTTATTTTAGTCTAGCACTATTCAGCAAGATTGAGTAATAACTAGTTGCTTATTACATTATCAATACAATAGTATTTGATTTTTTTAGCTTACTGAAGTAAATTAAAAAAGAACAGTTCTTTCTTTACTCTAGTGTCATCTATTATAAGATTGAGTATTCAATTATTGCTTATTATATTCCCAGGCATGACAATCATTAATTCTTTCAGATTATTGCAGTGTTATAAACAAGAGCTGTTCTTTATCTTCTGTATGATTAAATAATCTGTGGTTATTTTCTATATTATCAATATAATATCACTTGATTATTCCATCTTACTACAGTATTGTAAACAAAAGTATTTCTTCTCTCTCTACTCCAGTGCCATCTATTGTAAGATTACATAATCAGTGGTTAACAGTTGATAAGGCAATGTGATACTCTTCCTTATATCTGATTCTGATTAAATCAGTCTGAGGATGCAGAATAAAATACAATATCAACTGTTAATTACCCATGCCTACAATAGATGGCACTGCCATATGGAAGTTACTGAGAACATGTGCAGGGTAAAGAAATGGGGATTAAATTTAGTAAAGAAAAATCCAAAGTAATGATGATTGATACTGGGAAAAGTGAAGACAGAGAATATGTATTGGGGGATATAAAGTTAAGTGTGGTGAATAGTTATAACAATTTGGGAATCATCTTAAGTAATCACAGAAATTGCTTGGATGAAAAAAAAAGATAAATAAAACAAAGAAAAGAAAGGGACTGATAAAGAAATTAACAGTGTTTTCATATAATAAATATGATGTAACTAGAATTGTGCAGAACGGAGTGGCAATAACAGAGTTAACTTATGGTGATAATGCATTATATGTTTGTAGAGGAATATTAGATTGCTTTAAAAAAGTACAAAGAGAAGTAGGAAGACATGCATTAGATAAAGATCTATGGACAGCAAAAAAAGCAATTCAAGGAGAAATAGGATGACCATATTTTTATATGATAGATGCAAAAAGCAAAATGAAAATGTTCAGTAGATTGCACTTTATGGATCATAAGACAATAGCCAAACTGGTATTTAATTGGCTATAAGTAAAGGGCAAGCAACAAGATGGGAAAGACAGATAATACAGTATGCAAAGACAGATAATACAGTATGCAAAAGATTTGGATAAAGAAATTATATGTCAGTATACTTATACAAAAGGTGGGATGATAGTGTTAGGAGAATTGTTGAGTGTTATAGTGGCAAAGAATGGGATAGAAGAATAGATGCATTAATAAAGAATATAGAATTGAAGAGATAGATGGAAAACTAGTATGGAGAGTAAGAACAGTTTTAAATATATAGAAAAGTAAATAGACTTGGACACTTAATAGAAGATCAATACAGAGACTTCAAACCACTCAAAAAAGTATGGGGAGATGTATGTTGAAAGTAACAAGAAGAAATTGAAAATGCAATGTATGGGTAAGAAAATAAACAGGTGTTAAAAGATTAAAGTGGGATTGGGCTGGACATATTGCTAGAAGAGATGGTAATAGATGACAATTGAAATTTTAAACTGGATTCCAAAAGATTGTAAAAGACCCCAAAAGAGACCACATGTGAGATGGATGGATGAAATAAGCAAGTGTGCAGGGATGATGTGGAGAAAAGAAGCTAAAAATTGGAGATGGATTAAACTTGGAGAGACCTTCATCTGCAGTGTTATTTATAATGGTTGATGATGATGATGATGATAAAATAAAATATTGGGTGTGAGTTAATTTATGATAATAGCAAGGAAAGTAGTTTACTGTTTAAAATTTGAACAGGATCTTTAGCAAAAAAGGAATATACACATAAATGGAAAAATGTGAATGATTTAGTCTGCAAGTTATGTAAGGAAAGCATAGAAAATATTAGGCATCTGTTAATTAAATGTAGATATCTGCAAGCAAAAAGGAAACAAATAATGTTGTGGAAAAATAAATATAAACAAAGTGATTATACAGAAGTGGGTTCTTGCTTTTTCTGCTACGTTTGGGAAAAGATAAGGGGGATTTAAATATAAAGATCATGGAGTTAACAATGATTCTTTTGTGAAAATGGGGTGACCCAGGATAGAGAAGAATATGGAAAAAACTTAGGGTGGGAATGAAAGGGAAGGTAAAGTGGCTAACAGGTTTCAAGGACACAGTTGTGGAGATATTAATGATTCTGAAAAACGAGAAGTCATCGTGCATCGCATCGCATTTTTAAGTAAAAATTTCTAAGAAAATATTAAAATTCAAAATGCTAGTATTTTTTATTCCATCCACAATTTTAACAGTCACACATGAATTGCCTAAACCCATTTCTAATAAATATCTTGCTTATTTTTATCATTTTTGTCTAATTCAAATTCTTACAAACACATGTTAATATTAAATAATCTATAAATCTTGAGACTAGGTTTTGATTATAATTATTATCTCCAGTTTTGATCAGTTGATTATAAACATTATAGCAATAGTAATTCTTTAAAAATCTAGAGCAAATCCCACAAGTGGTATAGAAAATTGAATGCAGACAGTTCTTTTGCTGAGCAGAACATTATGGTGGATTTTCTTCAAATATTGTTACAAGGGTCATAAATACAAATATCTGTATAGCTAAACTAAAATGAACTCAGAATATAAATCAGTATTTCTAAAACATGAATGAGAATATGGCCATATTTTTGACCCAACAAGAATAAAAGTGTTTTTCTGAAGGTTCGTGATGATGGGTTCTACTTGTATTGTCTTTAGAAAAATGTAACTTTATTTAAATATTCCAAATACATTCAACTGTTAGTAATAGCACATCAAACAGGTTATTATGTGCACAATGTTTCAAGAGAAATTAGTCTCCCCTCTTCTTCAGGTGTTTCTGGATTGACTAGTGACAGTACTAGCATGAGATTCGAACCTGGACCCTTAGATTCTTGAGTATTGAATTTTAAGATAATGCACTAACCAACTGAGAATGGCTCAGTGGGTTAGAGTGGAGCTCAGCTGGTTAGAGCATTACCTTAAAATTCAATAATCAAGAATCTAAGAACCCAGCTTCGAATCTCATGCTGGGTCAGCAACACCCGAAAAAGAGGGGGAAATAATATCTCTTGAAATGTTGTGCATATACTAACATGTCCTATGTGCTATTACTAATAGTTAAATGTTTTAGAATATTTAAATAAAGTTAATTTTTTCTAAAGACATTCAATACACATATTAGATGATGGAAATAGTCCAATATAAAAATACAACTAAAAGTGGTTTGCTCTGAGCGGGAGCATAGAAAGCATAAATTCAAAGAAGCATGACTCATTGCTAATGAAACACATGCTATAAACAAAAAAGAATCCTAATGCTTTTTATCAAAGAAATTAAATATATAAATAGGGCATTTACATAATGTGTACTTTATTTAAATGTCACACTACTTCATGTGGCAAAATATGAGCTCTTTTATTCTGATCTTCAACATCGAAAGCATGCTCGGATAATAATAACAATAATAAAAACGGTATTATCTTTTCTTGGTTAAATGTTCAAAATGTTTCCATATATCAAAATACTGTTTTATAAACTATAACTGAAATTATGAGATTTTGTAAATACATGCATGTTAAACGTTAAGCTATTTCATACTTGATCTACCCAAGAAAAATTGTTATATTATATATGTGTTAAACTCAATTAGATTTGAACAAATCAATACTACACAATATCTTATGTAATATATAGGGTATATGAGCACAGACTTTTAGACGACCGATCACTCTCCACTCTATCTAATAACACTGATACACTCAAGCACATATATGCTGAAAAGATAAATAATCACCAATATACGTATTTCATGCTAAACCAGCAATCATCAGTTGGTCTAGATTATCATCTCCCACACATATTACATATATAGACACAGGTATATAACAAGCCTGTGTTTCAGTTATTATAATATCTTATGTATGGATTTTTTTTCTACAGTACAGACTTTTTTCATACCTGTACTCCAATATGTAATAATATATAGGGGGTTTGAACTCAGACTTTCACCTGACCTCAACTATCCATACTATCTCATACTGTTGACACACTTGATCACACAACTCTCAACTATCCACGCTATCTCATACTGCTGACACACTACACGACCCTCAACTATCCACGTTATCTCATATTGCTGACACACTTGATTGCAGGACTCTATGAGATAGCGTGAATAGTTGATGGTCGGGTGTAAGTCTGAGTTTAAACCCCTACCTATTACAATATCTTATGATAAGTCAAGTAGCTTTAAACTCTATTTCTCATTCTTAATTATTGATATTCTATTACCATAAAAATGCGATAATTTTGCTCTTAAGTTTCATTAAGGTAATTATGCACATACTTTGTATATGCATAAAATAATATTTTAAAATGAATGTGTATATAGTCAATGAATTTGGCAAAATAAATAAATAATCGAATAGTTTTTTTGTTCGGGAGTTGGTAAGAAATTCGAAAGTCAGAAGTGCCGAACTGGAATCGATTCGAAGATGTTACGCTCTAGAGTTTGAAATTCTGCCACTGAGCTAAATCACTGACAATTCGTGCAAAACTTAGTTTAAAAATACTAATAATATTATTACAAGTTAATAGCATGTATATATCAATAATGATGTAAATAGACATTTTTTCATAATTTTAGTATATATTATAAATTATATTCTTTTATTAAGAAACAGAAAAGCAGACGGCTATTAAAGTATAAATTTTTTTGTTTATTTTTACTTTATGTTAATTTTATGTGTATGCTTCTGTGTGGAAAGTTGAGAATTTTTTTTTTTTTTTTAGACAAACTATGAAATTAAAATTAAACTCAATTAAGCTAATATGTTTTTATAATTAATTTTTAATTTAAAAAAAACACACATAAATATTTATTTTGTAAAAAGAAAAAAAAACGCTTATGTTTACCTTCTTCCCGCGCGGAGAGACTTCTTAGGTCCACATATGTACATACAACAGAAATCCATAGCAGGACAACAACGATCCCCATGTAAACTTTCCAAATGGAAAGATGTCTTTTATTTAACATTGTATGCTCTTTTTTTTTTTAAATACACTTCCAGGAAGCAAAATCTAGTGCTGCCATCTATAAATATTATTTAAAACCGTTCCTGTATTCCGCTGAATTAATTCATCATAATTTACGCAGTCCATTTCCTTAAATAAAATTGAAAAATAATTGCAAATATACATTATTACGTTTATATATTTTCCCATTCTAAACATATAATATATATAAGACACACAAACCATTTGTATATATTATATATTAAATGTTATAGATGTGTGTTTCTATATAAGAACTTTAGTGCATATATAGAAAGATTTTTACTCTTTTACTAGATATTTCATTATTGTGAGTACTATATTTATAAATTGTTTATTCTAAAACAGTAATATTCTGCATTTGACTTTAGCTGGCTTTCAGCATTCATGATAGAAAACTGAAGACAACTAAAGTTTCTTCTCGAATTTTGTAAATAATTATTTGAATAACCGTTTAGTAAATATAACATATATAAAATGCCAATAAGGATTTAATACAGAAACAAACTCTCCATATAGTAATGCCACTCAGTGAAAGCCTTAGTAATCAATGGATTCAGAAGGTTTATGCATAAAATCCCCATCTAATGCCTACTCATCCATTATCCCCTGATTAGTTTCTAGCCTGTAGCTTTCATCAGTGAGAAGCCTTTGATCTGATAATACTGCACCTA
Organism: Epiperipatus broadwayi; assembly: GCA_028023455.1. NCBI lineage: Eukaryota > Metazoa > Onychophora > Udeonychophora > Euonychophora > Peripatidae > Epiperipatus > Epiperipatus broadwayi. Next base: position 3,755,455 of record JAQFVV010012419.1, read on the forward strand.
GATTTTAGAATCCAATGCAACTCTCCAGGAGTTACCCTTTTAACTATTTTATTATCTATAAAGCTATGAGCAAAATACAACAATGTTTAAATTCAAGTTCTTTCCCCTGTGTAGTTATATAGATCTGAACTCAGTTCAGTATTTGTACATTTTAGTATCACTGGTTTTTCTGATAATCATGCCATCTTTATCATATAGGCATGATTACACTAGTGACACTACTGTATAGGGAATTTGCTACACAATTAACACCTTGTGCAAGCATGTGATAATGTGATGTTTTAGTAGGTTTAAACCAATCCTACCTATAGGATAATGGTCACTGTGGTTTTTAAAAAACAACAATAATACCAAAATGTATAGGTACTCAGCTGAGTTCATATCTATGTAACTATAGAGGCAAAAGAGCTTGGATTGAAAATATTATTGTGATTTTATCTTGGGCTCCCAGCTTCATAGTTAACTAAATAGGTCACTGGAGACTTACATTAGATCTATGTGCAGTATTCTCGGATCCAAAGCTCCTCACTGATGAAAGCCACAAGCTAGAAACTAGTCTGGGGATATTAGATAAGGAGGTAATAGATAGGTATTTTATGCACAAACTTTCTTGCATTGATTGATTACTAAGGCTGGCACTGGGTGGCATTACTGTATGAAGAATTTGCTGCTGTATTGGCAGCATGTTTACACATAGAATATGGTGATCATGTGATGTTTAAACAGTAAGGATTTTTTATTATATGCAATGATTATAACAATAAAAAATTGCATGACCTTTGCTTACACCATATTTGTTCTATTTAACTTATGTCATCTTAAGTAAGTTTGAGTAATTAATAAATGCCAATTGTTTCTGCTTAATAAATGCATATCCAATGATGTCCTATCTATATTGCTGGACTAGTTTCTAGTTTCATATTTGGTGCACTTGGGTTTTTTTAATTATATTCATTTTCCTTGAAAGGTTCTCATTTATTCCAACTAAAATTCAAAAACATCTTAATGTTTTGAATCTAAGCTATAGTTATACAGATCTGATCAGTTTAGTATTAACATTATTTTTAATCTTTTAACAACTGTAGACATCTATATTTCTTGACCAGGATTATTATAATCCCAACTAAATATGTCAGGACATCTGCCTATACATTAGTTTTAAGTAGAAAATCGATTTCTCCTAGTTTTGCTACATTCTGTAAACTTGAGAAATTAATCTGACATCTATTAATTACTAAGCTTACACAAGGTGGCAGAACTGTAATAGGAAAGATAGATTTGCTACACATAATAGTTAATGAGAATGAAGATTAAAAGTTAAGATGGTAGAATAAACTCTGTTATGAATATGGCAACCAATAACAACTTAATATAGGTGACATTCAAATATATCCCCTAGCTATACTTTTACCTAATGACTTCACCTACTCAGCAATGACCTTAGCATTTATGCATATACATAACACTAAACAAATATTATTTGTGAATTTTACTAGATTTATTATGCATGTCTATATACATGCATACAAATATGTAGAAATTAAGGATTTTCCCTTGATGAAGCATATTAACCAGATAGATATACAATATGGGCAAAATGGACTTCTTGTTTTTAGATAGATGAAAATTTCCAAGCAACTTCAGATCACCTTTCAGACAACCAAATTATAGCCAATGATTATTAGCTATTGTGTGAATATCTAACTATTGTTAATTATAGGATAAACAATGAATAACAACTGGAAAAAATATATTTTTGTTAAATTGATTAGTTTGGTGAACATATCTTCATTATTTCTGAGAATTAAATTAGATAAACTGTTTACGTATTCTGCCACTAAACATCACATTATTACCTTTCTTGTGCTTGCTTATAACTGTTATTAAAACAGGCAAAACTCTCTATATGTATTGCCACTCAATGCAAGCTTGAGTAATCAATGGATGTCAGAAGGCTTGCATATAAAATGTCCATATGGTGCCTACTCATCCAATATCCCCTGACTAATTTCTGGCTTATGGCCTTCATCAGTGAGGAGCATTGAATCTGAGAACACTGCACCTAGATCTTAGAATCTAATGCAACCCTCCAGCAGCCATTTTTTATCTCTATTTAACTGCAAAAAGTTGAGTCTTATCCATTCTAAAGCTGTAGCTAAACCATGAAACTATACTTAAAGCCTAGAGAACCTTTTAATATGGCCACCTTTTAATTATTAGCATTAGACAGAATATAAATTATGTTTATTTTACTTCAGTTTTGACCCTTTTAAACCAAATTTAATTATTTTTAAATACATTTAGCACTTCTTAAAAAATTAATTTAAGCTCAGTTTGTCTATGCATTTTATTCTGAAAAATTCAAAATCTAAAATATCAAGCTCTTTGGTAATGTGCATTCATTTTTTTCTCTAAACTAATTTTTCAATAAAGCTTATTATTTATAAAACATTATTAATATATAATTTTTAATAATAGTATACTGGAATCTTTTATCAGCATTCTTCTCTAATGAATAAATCATACAACAAATCCTTTCTATCATTAAATAAAGATTTAATAAATAGATTTATGCAACTTGATTTGAAGTAAACAAATTTGAAATTACAACAGGAATGTGTATGTATTTACATAATTAAATTTATCTAGATAAATATCCAGAAATTCCCAATGAACTTTCAATATATACACATGTTGAATTTTTTTTTCCAAAGATTTTTATTATAATAAAAAATAGTAATGAGATCATATCCATGTAAACAGAGATAAACTTTAAACTTTGATATTGCCAAAAAACTATCAATGACTACTAATTGACAACCTGTGGGACTCCTTTCACTTTGACAAAAAACTCAGACAAAAGTACTGTGATGGGTTAATGAGAAATGATTAACACCAGGAATTGTCATTTAGCAGCAATCAATAGTCTTTTGGCAGCATCAAAGGTTAAAGGTTATCTCTGTTACAAGGAAATAATCTCATATTTTATTCTTTATTATATGCATAAGCATAAAATTAGCATAACTCTATGTATATGTAATTAAATGGCATAAAATAGTCTGCCTAAATTTATTAATATATAGCACTCAGAATGTTAACAATGAGTCAAGAACAAATTGAATCCACAAAATGAATATCCCTATTCTTTAAGCTTTTGATGTTTATAGGTTTATGCTTCTAAACAGTGATGAAAAATCAGAATGAAATTAATTTATCAGCCAGATACAGAATAATGATCAAATAAAATGTAATAAGCATAAGCAGGAAATTAACAAGGCCCAAGCAGACCCAGCTTACAACTCAATATTCACAATGCATCAGAAATTAACTGGTCATTCATGTGAACCTGAAAATCCAAGAATAGTTTGTAGGGAAAGAAATGATGTTAAGAGAAAGGTGAAGGAGGCATGTTTTATTGCCATGGATGATAAGGCTATGAATAGGAAAGATGCGTGTTATAAAATTTCTAAGAAATGGGTTAATTAGATTTACGCATATAGTTCAATTAATTTACATATATCTGCATATATTTACACATAGCAACCTTGTTACGCTTACTCTTTGTTACCCATGATTATGAGAGCTAAGTTCTCTTGAAAGCGCTTGGGCATTATTTATCATGTATTATAATTTATATTAAGTTTATAATAAATTGTGATTTAATTTGAAAAAGCTCTGCTGTTATGCGCTGATTTGTGCATTAAAATTGTATATATATAGTAGGCAGCTGAGTGTGAAATAATTTCTTTTTACAATATATAAGTAATTAAAGGGTAAAAACTACTCTTCTGCAGACCATGAATAAATAACATTCTATGTGTAATGAATAGTCAAGAATATTTTCATTATGATTCTTGGTGATGATGTCAAGGATTAGCTTATAAATACCAGAAGCATATAGAATGTGTTAATTCATTTAGTGGATGTATTATATTTGTGACATCTTGTAAATATATCTATATTTAAGTGATTATTTTTATAATTGGAAAATGTATTGTAATTCAGAATAATTTTCAGTTTCAACAATGCAAAATATTAAAATAAGTACAATTTTTAGACAAAAATATTTATCTTCAGTTATGTACACATGTTATTATGTAGGCATTGCAAAAATATTTAAAGTTGTTATAAAAATAGTTAAATTAAAAATCACATAAAAGCACACAACAAATTGAAACAAATAAAAAAAGTGTGCTTTTTTTTTAATAAATGCTTTTACTGATTTTGGAAAATGAGTTTGTTTGTTTATTAAATTTTGATCTTTTTAAAATTATAATAAAATTTTAAAATTGAGGCTTAATATATTTTAATTTAATAGAATTACTGTATATAACTAAATTATATCACTCTAATCTATTTAAAACACTGATCTTTTCATTCTAGTTTGAAAGATATGAAACAGAGGCAGGAAAAATATGAAAATTATTCAATAATTTTACATTTTGTGGTTAACACTTATTCTTAAAATTTTCATTTGTTTTAAATAATGGTTGCAAGAGGGCAGTTTCATTTTTTTTCTTTAATTTAATAACATTTTTAAACATACTACTGCATGGGGAGTTTTGCCTGTTTTAACATTTTTAATCCATTTTGAACTCAGTGTATTTATCATATTTAGTATTTACACATAATTATTTATGTATAATAAATCAGTAACTAAATTTTTTATTCAAAACTTTTTCATTTTTATTTTAAATCAAATGTTTTCTTTTACAAAAAAAAGTAAACTAGAAAAATTGCATTATTTAAAACAATTGCAAAAAGTTTAAAAAGATAGTGATTTTTTCTTTAGGATTCTTGTAAAAACAACTGTTTTAAAATGAAAATAAATCTATCAATTTAAATAGAAAACTTAGTTACTTATTTATTATACATATATAATTATATATGCATACTAAATATAATATATATATATATATATATTAAGAGTGTAAAATAGAAATTCATATAACATTAACCCTCCTTCAAGTTGTCAATTTGTTTTGTTCTCAGTTGTAGTAAACATTCAACATTAAGATTAAATCATTATCACTTATTAGAAAATAATAAATGTGATTTATTTTCTAAATATTCACATTTGATTGCTCAACATATTAAACAAATGAGATTGTAATTTAAACAAAAAGCTTATTACATCATCATTTCTAGAAAAATTATTTTCATTTTTTTAAAATCAATGAAATCTTCTTTATTTATCTTTTTTTAAAATCTGAATGAATATTTACTTATTTCTCTTATATCTAATGAATTATGCTGTAAAAGTTTAATTTTTTTAATATTTACTATAAAATTGTGATATTTTCATACTTGTTATTATAATTAGATTCATTATAGAGAAAGTTAAACTTGTAACTAGTTTCAGGGTATATTTGGATTGTCTAATAATAGAACATCCTATTTTTGAAAATAAAGTATTTCCAATCAAAATAAATTTTTAATAAATTATGGTATTCATTTATAATAAATATTGTAAAAATTAATGTATAAAAACTATCTAGAATTGCAATAAAATCACAAATAAACATGTTTTGGGTAATATGAACTATTCTCTCTAAACAATGTCATAAAAATTATGATATCAAAAAACTGTCAGACTACAAAAGAATAACGTGTCAAGATGATTAGAAGATGTTACAAAGTGGAGATAAATCCCTATTATGTTTGCCAAATTTTCAATTGTCTTGTCATCTACTGAATTTTTTTGGACTTTATATTATAATGTATATAGAAAAATATGCATATTTCAATATAAAACTTGCGAAACTTTTACCAGGAAGAGAATTACTAAAAACACATGAGAAATTGGATGAATACATCTGAGGATTAAGAGTATATATATATATATATATATAATGCAAATATATCTAATAACTTATATGTACTATATATGTGATATTGATTTAAAGTAAAATTATATCTATTAAGAGAAGTTCATTTATGAGCTATACACATGTACTATGTATGCATATAAATATGAATATATAAGAAGTATACATATTTTTAACTTATAGCAGCAATATCTAGTTATATATATATTGTAACCGGACCACAATACAACCCCTTTATTACCTCGGTTGTAACAATTTCCTGATGAGCATGTTGCAGAAAGGAACTATCGATTGGCATTCCCCAATGCAGATGTTAACCCCCCCTACAACAATATTTCCTGCTCATCTCAGAGGATGTAGCACCATAGAGACTGGAAGCATCTAGGCATTTCTGTATTTGGTTTTCTAAACGAAGCCACTAGAGTTCCATATCACTACAGCCTGACTTACGTAGGTCTAGTTATGCTAGACATAGCTCAGGAGGCATGAAATTCTCATGAACAAGTGCATTGAATGATGAGTGATGCAATAAGAAAAAATAGAATTGAACAACTGGATAACTAAAATTAATTTTAAGTAACAATAATTTTATTTAATAATAGGTTTAAATAAATGTCCATCAAACAAAATATTTCATTGACAGTCCCTTGTATCTCTTTGGCCTACTTCCAATAACATGTTTATATGACTTAAAGAATATAATTTGTTGAGAGTATAATAGAATCCTTCTTTCAATAGTTCTTTAACAATTTACATCTTTAATATTTAGTTAATTCACAGAGAGGAGTGCAATATATTAAGACAACAGAGATAATAATGAAGACAACTGATAGTATTTAATTCAGAGTTTCACTTCATTCTGATTGGTAGTCTTTTAGATAGTTGTCACATGTAATGTGGCTTAAATTAACTCATGTATTAAGATATTCTTTACAGACAAAAGCATCTCTATTATTCCAGTTAATTTTAAGTTAGTTAAAGCATAATAAATATATTTCTATTCATTGTTATCCAAATCCAGGTTTGAATCCATACTATAAGCACATTTATCCTAGGTTCATTGGTTTTCCATTTCAGGGTTTGAATTGGTCAATATAAGTACATTTATATCCATTGTTTATTCAGGTAACCTATAAGTGTACGTGTTTTCATCTGTCCAGATATCAATTCATCTTGTAAATATGTTTATTTGGTATTTCTGATTTCATAAGACATATATATACCATATATGTGTCAATAACTCCAGGTATATCATTGTACATTTAATCATGACACATTGTTTAGGTATTCTTATTTCTCAACTCGTATATATAACATGTTTTAATTCTGTGTTTATATTACTTTTTTCAGAGTTTTCAAATATTAAAATGTTTTTAAAAACAAAAAAAATGATTTTCTTGATCTTTCAACTAATTTAAGTATATGATTCATTATACGCATATAACCACTAACTTTTATTGACATACTAATTCATATTTAAATGTTTGAATTTATTCATAATATAGTATAAATTTACTAAATACATTCATTTTGTATAAATACATTCATTTTGATATTTTCTAATTTTATCTGGATTGTAAACACGTTATTATAATTTAGTTAATTATAGTTATGGGTAATATTCATATACAATGAACACACATGTAAGCATTTATAATTTTTATTTAGTTATTCTAATATATAGCATAAATATTGTTGTTTGGTCTGCCACAAATGTATGTTTTTAGATATAAGTTGATCAGCAGTTTCATATATATTTTATCAATAATAAAACATGTTTCCATAGCTAAATTTATTTATAATTTCCTTTTTTTAAGAAAGATATTTTGTTTTGCCTTTTTATAAACACATATAAGTATTGAGTATTTTATAAAATTGTTACCTTCATTTTTTTATCAAGTCTGTTCCATCAAAAAGGGATCATTTTATTTAAGCTGAATGGCATTATTTACATTCATGATGATCACCCAGGCAAATCTTGGTGAACCATGGCTTTGGATGAAGAGAAGCTGTTACCATTTAGCTTTCCATCGTTATGATTTCCTTATTAATGTTTTCTTTTTTCATCCTTAACAGTGGTTCTTTAACTACTCTTAAAATCTTTCCAAAAAAGATCTCTTTAAAATCTTTTAAAATCTTTTTCAAAAATCTTCTTTAAAAATATTTTTTAAAAATCCTCTTTAAAAATCTTTTTTAAAATCTACTTTAAAAATCCTCTCTAAGATCTACTTTAAAAAACTTCTCTGAACTTCCAAGTCAAATATTTATACTCTGATCTCTGGATTGATTAAGCAGCCTTTCCCACTGTATTTGATTTGTTATACAGCTCTCATTTAAGCCGAAGAGCTTTTCTCTTCTTAAGAATTGGACACTCTACTTTTCACATGACTGATAACGAATAATAAGGATAAGCCATGTTTTTCAATTTGATAAGACTGCCTCAAGCGATTATCACACTTTATATGACAACATCATTCCAAAAATTGAAAATGTAATTTTTAGAAAAAAATTCCAGCTTTTATTTATATCCTGATTTAAAATTATAAAATCAATAATGATTTTCTTTCTTAGATTGACAAATCTTTATAAAGATTTGTATCTTTTTTTAATTGCAGATTTAAACATATTTGTTGTCTTTTTTCTTTTTAATTTGACCAAATCAACTTTCTTTTTTCATTGCTGTCAATTTTCATGATCTCTTTGTTTCTTTAAATTTTTAGTTTTCCTTAACCATTATTAAGTCTTTTCTTTTTTTAACAACAAATCATGGTAGTCTTTTTAAATGGGGGGGGGGAATCTTTTGAATACCTACGTGGAACAGTATATCTGTTTCAATATATATATATATATATGGAACACATGTATTATTATAAAACACATTTCACTTGACTACTTTTAAATTGATTGGTTTGATTAACTTATTTTTTCACACTTTTCTGAATCAGTTTAAAAGTGTTAAATTTTATTTTTTATCATTTCCATGTCTGAATAGAATGTAAGAAGTTATCCATTGCACTACCACTCTCTGATATATGTTCAATTAATTTACCAAGCAAAAATCTTAATAATTTTTAAGAAAGTCAATGAAAAATTGATTCCATATTAGGAAGCATATTGAAAATGCATGTTTATTTTATTATAATGCTAAAACATCAGTCAAATTTGAATTTTAGCTATAATAATTATCTTTGACAATTTAAATAATTTTCATTATTATCACTAGTTTTAACTACTAATGAAATATTTATTATTATATGTTCGATAAAACTCAACCTAAAAGATGAGTAAGTACTTAATGATATATCAAAGACAATTACTCTTAAAGTTAAAAATATGTTATGAATAAATTATCATAAAAGCATTAAATGTATTGAGAATAGAATTAATTGCAATAATCTGGAATTATATTATCAAAATATAATGAAAAAAGTCATAAGAATCATTATTTTTAATAAAAGATTTTATTTATTTATTTTTCTATGACAGATAAACTAACATTGCATTGATAATTATTTGTTCTGGAATTATCTGTCTATTCATTTAGAATATTTTCTAATTTGCTTCTTGGTTTTTCTGAAATATATTAATTTACATTAAAAAGAGAAAAAAATAAATTTAGATTGACTTCATATTCAATATTATAAATATATAACTTATAAGATGAAACTTTATAATGAACTTTTATTAATTAATAATCTTTTTCTGCTTATTTTTCCTCCAATTTGTATTGCATTTAAGAATGTTGTTATAAAGGAACTGGTCATTATTTAAAATGTCTGCTCTTAGCTCTTGTCAACTTTAAATTTGTTGAATTTGATATTGCAAACATTTTTTATTAAAATTCTCCCCACATCAAATATTCCAGTTGGCTGAGTAAGGTAAAACTCTAAACTTTTGATTGGTCAATTACAGACTCAACAATAAAAATATATTCATCTTTTAATATTATATTCATTTTAGTTTCATTTGTAAAAAGTATATTAATAATTTGTCAGATTATGAAAGTGAATGAAAGTTTTTTCAAAAATAAATTTCTATTTATAATTATAAAATATTCAATAGCAGAAGACCTAAAAAGAAAATTCATAACAAATTGAAACATGCCACAGACATCATTGATTTGTTTCTCAATTTATGTTCATGTAAAAGTAAAGAATTTTTTACTAAAATCTTACTGTTTTTCTAAAATAATTATATTTTCAGCATATTATATCAAAATAATTTATAATATGTAAAAAAAAAAATACCCTAAAACATTCATTTTCATTTGAAAATCAAATAAAGAGCCTGGGGCAATAAAAATTGTTGATGACTGTGAAAATTGTTCACAAGTGCTGATTAATTTTCAATTTATGTTCATATAAATTTATTTAAATGCACATTGATTACGTAAGTAATATTTGTTAAGGCTGTAGCCTCAAACACATGCATATAAAATGCGATAGTAAGTCCCTACTATTGCAATTTATGTTCGTGTAAAACTAAAGAATTTTTACTAAACTCTTACTATTTTTCTAAAATAATTACATTTTTAGCATATTGTATCAAAATAATTTATAATATGTGAAAAAATATTAAAAAACACTCTAAAACATTCCTTTTCATTTTAAAATCAAAACAAAGAAGTTGGAGCAGTGAAAATTATTGACAGGTGCTCTTACATTATTCAACATGAGAACCAACCAATCAGCATCAAGGAAAGCCTGCCTTCTCCCATTTTTGTAGCTTCTAGAATCAATATTATTGATTTTTTACTTGTAAAATAATTCTAGAGAGGGCAGCATCTTGTGGTACACTTTAAGCTTTAAAATAAATGTAAAAACACTACAGTAACATAAAAACTGACAGTTTTTGACTGACTTGAAGCCATGACTGTCTCACACTGGAGAACACCATTAAAAGGTTAAAAGAATTACTACTCAGGATCTTCATATATGTATTTAGTATCTATCTTAATAAAAGACTATATTGTCATAACTTAAAAAAGATACAAAAAGAACTTGAATAAAAAGATATAGTTTTTATTACAAATGAAAAAGAACTTTCTCTCTAATTTGAAAAATGGTGAACAAATAGCATATATATATATTGTGAATATCCAGATTAATGATCAAAATATAAAAAAAAATAAAAAAGTTTGTTGATCTTGTTTGATTTTTCTTTTGCTTGATAAATGGATAGTGTGAGATCTTGGAAATATAGATTTAAATTGATCACCATGGTAACACCTAAAGCCTTTAAATGGTATTGTTTACTGTTGATTCTTGCTTTAAAATATTAAATTCACTATAACCAAACTCAGGCAAAACATATGGGTAAATAAATAAATTTTGAAAACAATTTAGTACATATAAAAGTTTACTTAAATAGGATCAATATTATTTTACATATTTCATTTATATTAATGCAGTCACCATAGTAACATTATAACATATAATTCAATGTTTTTATGTCATGTATATTTGTTTACAAATTAATTTAAAATAATTATTAATATTGTTAAAAAATATCTATCTAAATTATTTATATTTATAAAGTGAATAAAGGTTGTGATATCAATGCTGTATTTTGGTTTACAAATAATGGGAAAAATCAAATCAGATTGGCTTTCATTACCATGTATCCATTTTTTCCAAACTTACATTACAAACCATGAAAACTGTTCTAAAAAAATTGTTCAGCATTGAGCTTTATTTTAAGTGAATTCCAATGATTGTTATGACACCAGAACGTCAGAAAGAGATCATATAAATAGCCAGTAAAGACTATAAGAGTAGGCTATCATCTTTTTGTCATTGCCAGGAAAGGACATATTTTCTATGTTCTTATAAATAAAATGTTCTTCAATATTTTTTTTAACTGTTAAACCATAAAACATGGAAGAATAAACTTAAATTATCTGCCCATTCATTCATTTGAATGGTAGTTGTGAAGGATTCCAAAGAAAATGGCAACAAAATGTGAGAAGGGAAACCTATAAAAAGAAATGCTTGGTATGAAATCGGCTATTTTAGTTTTTAAAAACAAAGATATTTCTGGTTTAAAGTTTGGCATATAACTACCATTGGATTTGGATAAATATTGTGTCACAAGCTAAGAAGCATCTCAGGATCAACTGGATTAATTTGCATCATAAAAAAGGGCTAATTAAATCACACTCTCCTCTTTGGAAAGGAAAAGGACTGTTAGTGAAGCATTATAACGTTTGACTTATCTTTTCTGAGAAATAAACTTCTCTTTGTGTCATAGAAACTGGGGATAAGTAAATTGCAATGGACAAATAAATAGTGAAAATGGACAGACTCTTATATAGGATATGATTTTTTTATTTTTTTTTTTATAAAAATGTGCGCATATTATTTTTTTTTACATATATTTAAAAAGGATGATTTGAATTTTATTTAAATTATCTTTAGGAGTAATAGAGTTTAGGAAATAAAAATGATCGAAGAGATTCCTTTATTAATTATTTAAACTCTTGTCTAAGTATATATTAACACAATCCGATGTTGTTGTTTTTTAATATATAACTTGATTGTTGTGGGTATAAAATTTAGTTTAAAACATCGAACAGACAAGAGATTTAAATATATCGTATTATTTCATATTCATTTGTCGGTTATTATTTTGATAAACAAATAGGCTTCGATCTCATCCTATTTCATATCTTTGGTATCTGTTATATAAAAATATTTCAGCAAGATATCCAATAAAAAAAAGAAATCTCTTCATTCATTCATTTTTTATTTTTCATACATGTCGATATTGTTTTCGCAACACGTTTTAGAGATACACACAGTAATTTTATCATTTTTTTTATTCAATCAATCTCAAATATAAATTAATTTCCTATGTATTTTGTTGTTAATCTTACCAAATTTCTTTTATATAATCAAATAAATTGAGTGATTCAAATGACAAGACTCTGTTAGTTTTTTATTATTTGGATTGAATAAGATGACTTAGCTATTTAAATGACAAGGTTCAAACTCAGCTTGGTGAGCTAGAATATAAGATATGGTATGTTTTGCATATTAGCATTTTATTTTATTCCCATGTGAATTTTATATTTATATCTGCATTCAAATATTATATATTATATTTTATTTTAGTTAATATTACAAATCAATCATTTCTATGTTTGTCTGATTCCGTCAGAAAAATATAAATAGATCGTATTTTATCATTGATTCAGGATAACTTGTCTTAAAATCTTTTTTTTTAAAAAGAAAACATCTCTAAAATAAAAAGTACAAACTTCATAGAATAGTTTAATTGAATATTATCTTTAAATTGGGATGAATCTAAATTATAATCATATATTTTAATTATTGTCAATCAATTTCATATTCATTTATTTGAAGGTTTAAATAGATGATATTTATTATTATAGGTCGATGGACATCCAATGGAAACTTAACATATCTTTTATATAATATAATTGGACATTATAAAGTTAGAAGTTAGCTAATGAGTTATCGTGGAGTATTTTATTTTAACATATAAACGAAGCAATAATTAAGTATCACTTTATTGGGAGATATAGGCGTCGATTAATTTCTTTTAACATTTAAAAGTGCATTAAGTCTCGTAGGGTATTTTTAAAGGGGATATAAAATATAAAAAACTTATTGATTAACAATAGAATATTATAAAATAAATGTTAGAGTAGAAATAATTATGTATCATTTTATGGAAAGATACAAGGAATGTTTATACTTTCTGTTTAGCATTTTATTAAACTAGGTATACGTTTGAGTCAAATATTATTTTGTTTCAACCTTTGAAAATGGTGTCTATATTTAAAATGTTTTGTAAAATACAATTATAGGTATTTAGAAGATTATCCGTTAGGATAAAATGCAGCATCATTAAATAATGAAGTAGATTTAAATTACTACAATAATAATAGGTTAATAAAATATATTGGAATCTGCTTTAGTTATTAATTGGATTTGATTTTTATTAGATTGCTAATCAAGTAGTTAACCTAATCATATATTATTGTTTAGAGCAATGATATGCGAGTTCATTGCTCAGTGCAGTTTACTTTGTAATGGGATAGATTTGTTGATGTCTGGAGCAGATAACCTCATCATCTTTTGGTTTTACTTATAGCTTAAACAAATTAGACTTTAATAGAGATTATTAGTGCTTTATGATGGTTTATTGCATAATGGCGACCCGATTGAACTAGACTAGATTAGATTAAATTATATTTTAGATTTTTTATCAGATCAGATTGATCATCCTAACCATCACCAGCATTGATCAAATTTCATTCAGTTACAATATATATATATATATATATATATATATATATATATATATATATATATATATATATATATATATATATATATATATATATATATATATATGGATATTATCTATACTAAACTGAATGTAATTATAAGTGACTTGAACTCAAACTTTCAAGCTTCCTACATCTATTCACATATATTTAAATATTACATATTCTGCCTGTATTCTACCCATCCCTCTTGTGTATAATTAAATAGATTTATGCATTAAAGCTAAACGACCTTGGATCACTGAAGGTATGTTAGAAAAGATGGAAGTGCAGAGATGATGGAAGAATGTAAATACTGAGAAAGAGCAAAAGATATATAGAAAATTTAATAATAAATTAAGAAGAGAAACATATTTAGCAAAAGAATAGTAGTTGGAGCAAGAATGTAAAGAGATAGAAAGGCTTCAGCAGGTGAAACGATATGATCTGGTATTTGATAGAATACGAAGTATCACTTGGGAGAAAAAGACATTGGTAGCAAGTGAGAATGCAGATAAGAATGAAAGGAGGTTAACTGATAGTAATGATATATTAAAAAAAATGGGAAGAATATCCTCAGTGCCTGTTTAGTAGAGGAAATAATTTACTTAATTATGAACTTGGAAATGAAGATGTTGAAATAGAAGATAGAGGTATGGACATATCGCTGCATGAAGTAAGAAAGGCAATCACACAAATGCAGAATGGTGAGGCTGATGGATTTGATGCAATATCTATAGAATTTTTGAGAGAAATGGGAGAATTTATTATGAATGAAATAGTTGGACTTTGCAATTTGATATATAGTGGAGTTTGGCCTGAAGATTTTTTAAGAACTACAATGATTTCAATTGCTAAAAAGAAGAAAACTGCTAATTGTGAAGAGTGTAGAACAATAAGTTTGTTGTTTCATGTTTCTGAAGTTTTATTGGGGATTTTTAACTCAAAGGATTTATAGGAGAGTAGATTATTAAATTGGTGAAGAATAGTTTGGTTTTTGGAAAGGGAAAAGCACAAGAGATGCTAGTGTTATTGTTAGAATAGTTATGCAAGATGTATTGAAAAAGATAAAAGAATTGGTATATGTTTTGTGGATTTAGAAAAGGCATTTGATAGAGTAGTCTGGAATAAACTGATGTCCATCTTAAGAGATAAAGGAGTATTTTGGAAAAAAAGATGATTGATTTGGACTATGGATAATCATCAAAGGATAAGAGTTAGATTTGGGATAATGAGACTGATGAAGTGAATATAGAAAATGGAGTTAGGCAAGGGTGTAGTGTGTCACCTGTTCTGTTTAATATGAGAGAGTAATAAATTGTATAAGATTTGCAGATGATATAGCTCTTATTGCTGAGGAGAAAAAGGATCTTCAGAATATGTTGAATAAATTGGAATAAGGATGTATGGCATATGGAATGAAGATTAATATTTAAAAGACTAAATGTTTATGGATATGAAGAGATGCAAAAGGACTGAAAATTGGAATCCATGTGGACATGGTTCAACAGGTGAAGGGATTTAGATATTTGGGTCATTGGTTGAGTGAGGATGGAAAAAGTGAAGTTAAAAGAAGATATTTTGTGGAACTTTGGAAAGACAATTAATGAAGAGATTAATTAAATGTTATGTGTGGATTGTATTAATGTATGGTTGTGAGAAATGAACATTGAGAAATGGAATTAAGAAATGATTGGAAGCTTTTAAGATGTAGACATGGAGAAAAATGGAAAAAATCGCTTGGGTGAGTAAAATAACAAATGAAGAAGTTTTGAAAAGAGTAAATGAGGAAAGAAAATATGAGAATATCAGGGAGAGAAAGGGAAACTGGATTGGACATATATTGAGAAGAGATAATAGTTTAATGAAAGATGTTTTGGAGAAAATGGTGAGTGGAAATAAAAAAGGATGGAAGAGATTGACCTTATTGGATGATATAAGAGATGAGAAGACTTATGTTGAATTGAAGAAATGGGCAAGGAAGAGAATAGAATGGAAGAATGGATAAATTGATGTTGTAAATACTCTTAGGGCCTGTCTATTGGACAGAAATAATATTGATTGATTGATTGATTGATTGATTGATTGATTGATTGATTGATTGATTGATTGATTGATTGATTGATTGATTGATTGATTGATTGATTGATTGATTGATTGATTGATTGATTAAAGCCCAATGTGTAAAGGGTCAGATTGAATTAAGATCAACATGGGTATGCCATTGATATTGGCATCAATAAAAGCTTTGAGCATTTCCATGGTCAGATTTTCAATGAAATGGATGACTGATGAATTAGAGAGTGGAAAAGATTGAAACTTGTCCATTAAAGTTTGAAGATTTGCTATTTTAATGTAAATTGAGAATATGTTTGGGATAGGGTGATCTGGACCAACTGATGAGTGCTGGTTCAGCACAAAAATACATATATTGGAGATCATTTATCTTTTTGACATGTATGTGGCTATGTGTATTGGTTGTATAAGATGGATTGAATAGATGTAGGAAATTTGAAAGTCTGAGTTCAGTTCCCTTATTATTTTTGTGGATATTAAATTATTATTAATTTTATTTAGTACCATAAATATATTTATGCTGATATGTTGCCAGGAAACAGAATTGGGTAAGACAAATACATAAAAGGTTTATTTTATAAACACTTTCGTTATTATTTGTGGTTCTCAAATTTGTTGTTTCAAACTTAAAAAAAAATGAATGTACCCAGAATAAAACAACCTTTTTATATATTGGACATAAGTATTTAAGTGAAAGTGTTATGGACGTTGATGTTTGATGTATGTGAGAGAATTTTAGATAGTTTATAACATTTTAATGTTATCGTTATTCAGTAACAGTTTCATTCTTATACACATAGTATTAGACCGAATAGATGTATTGAATGCCTTTGTATGTGCAAGTGAGATGTCTAAATATTTATTCATTATTATTGTCAAGACCATGCCTTATACTGTTAGTGGTATTCCTTTAGGCAATTTTATATGGATATTATATTATTCCTTATATGCATTTAGTCCCTCCATAAATGAGAGTGTGGTTTGCTTATTTATTGGCACTATTTGCACATTATTATCAGGTGCCTATTTATAATAATGTACTTCTCAGCCCCTCCATGAAAGAGTGTGTGCGAGTTTCTCGTTTTCAGCACAATTAGGTCAAGTTACCAAGTGCTTATTCATATTTTCATTATCCACTTTGCCTAGAATTTTAATAGTAAGGTGTATTTAAATGTTATAATATATAAAGATATGTTGATCTTTATAGTACATTATTAGATCCGCTACAATTTTAAAATATATCATAAGGGTTGAGCGTATTTATTTCCTCGCCCCGTCATAAGTGTTATTATTGTTATATCAGTGTATTATTTATCTTGCACAATATTTGTCGCTATTTTTCTAAAATCTGTAAAAGTGTCTTCACACTGATTTTCAAATCTGTTTTAGTTAGTAAAGGATATAATATCTTACTGGTGGCCTGAATATAGGCATATAAATATATTATTTTATTCTGTGAGTATAATGTTTAAATAAAGACTGTATTAGATAGATGGATAATGATAATTAATTGTATTATAAAATTTTTAGAAATGCTTTATGGAAAGGTACAGTTATGTGTAAAATGTATTTTAAATGTTGATTGTAAATAAATATTCTATTGTATAGACTTTGTTATATACTATAAATGAATATTTTTCTTACTATTAATTAAATACGTTTCTATTTTGTTGACATTACGTCATCATTGCATTCTCATATGTGTTACTCAGAAAATTAATTTTAATAAATTTTTCATTATTGATTATTTTATGAGAGTACACTTCATTGGTCATATAGAATTTATTTATCTGCTTTACTTATTACTCATTTTTATCTACATGTTAGAATTTATTTATTTATTTTCAAATTTATTCGTTTATTTTGCTTATTGTTCATTTTACCTGCATCATCAGAAGATAATTACTATGGTATTTATTTTATTTCAAATACATTTGTGATGTAGTTGGTAACATAAAATACAACCTTACTGCCTGCTGCATTGTTCCATGTTATTACTTATTAAAAGTTGCATTAGAAAATATGAAATTTGTGTTTTATAATTAGTAGAAATGACAGTTATACTCGAAGAACTTTAAAGTACTTAGAAATGTTTCAATTTGCTACTCATGTATTACTTAAGTATTTGAATATTTTATTATTGAGTATTTTCATTTCTGCTTCCTTAAAATATTAATGTTAAAAATAAAATTAAGAAAAGAATATAAAATGTTTAGGATATAGCTTGAATAACAATTATCACATTTTAAGAATTTGGAGTACATTACTGTCAGCATTTTGTTTTTGTTCCAAGTACATTTTGAATTTGAACTTTGAGATAAAGACATTTTTAAAACATGAGATTTTAAAATTATAAAATAACCTATATTTTAAATAAAGTAAACATAATACGTGAGATAAGATTTAATTCAATATATTTTTGTTTCAATCACCGATAATCTACCACTGACTACAGTTATTTATGAAACTCCTGTAGAGTAACGACTTCTCTTCCTATTCTACAGTTATCAACTGCAAGTTGATTAATTAATGAAAGTATATGAATAAGTCCATGAGAGGTCATGTGACACTGCTGTCTGGATGAGGCTCTCTTTTGTTAATTATAAAAAGTAGTGATTACTTTAGAATTCACTTACCATAATAAAAATAAAATGTTACAGATAAAATGAAAATATATTATTAAAATGATTTAGGCTTTAATCTTAATACTATGTGCCTTGATTGCTTAATTTTACCACGAGAGGGACCTCAACAAATCTTAACATAAGATTACAACTTTATAAAGATAAGAGCTGTGGTCTTATCTTTAATCTACTTTCTAATTATATAGGCAAATCTAAAGCATTTTTATTTGAGAATGTGAAGCTAATAAATTCTTCACTAATTAAGTCCATTACTTCATTTAAAAATCAACATTCACAAAATCTTTTGATTCACAGCGAGTTAATATTTAGGTCTAATAATTAGAAATATTTTGAATCAATTTAAAGTTGTAAACATTAATTCTTCTTAAGTGCATGGTCAGCACATAATTACATATAAGGCTTTAACCTTAATACTATGTGCCTTGAGTGTTTAATTTTACCACAAGAGGAGCCTCTACAAATCTTAACACGAGATTACAACTTTGTAAAGGTAAGAGCAGCTGTCTTATCTTCAATCTACTTTCTAATTATATAGGCAAAAGTTGTAATCTTGTGTTAAGATTTGTAGAAGTCCCTCTTGTGGCAAAATTAAGCATTCAAGGTACATAGTATTAAGGATAAAGCCTTATATGTAATTATGTTCTGACCATGTGCTTAATAAGAATTAATGTTTAAAATGATTTAGTTAACTTTCACTTTTGGCAACTTAGCATAGTCACGTCACTTTCACCAGTTCTATTACAGCTAAACTGTCCTCAAATGTGAAAGGACTATTTACATTTGCAATCTCAGGTATTTATTTGCTTGGTGGACTAACAGGAGTAGGAGCAGAGCAAGTGATTTGGCAATTAATTCCACTGTCACAATCAGAAAGTAGTATATAATATAGGTAAACATTGTATTTGAGAATATTATTAAAATAATTTATATATGAGGTAAAAATCTCTAATAAACATAAAAAGTGGCACTTTCTCATTTTCAACTACTTTATTTATTATATCTAACTGAAAAACAATTAATTGTACAAAAAGTACTTTAGATTTTCTGGCATTCTAAAAAATATTGAGAATGTGATTAGCAAATTAAACTGAAGTAAGAAAAAAGTCAAGACTATGCAAAAAAATACTTAAGTAAAAAAAATAGGATATAAATTGATAAACACTAATTTAAATTTATTGAAAAATTGGTGTGAATCAATAAAATTAATTTTTAAAAATGCTGATAAACTTTACAGTTTGAAATGTGGCACTTAAATATAAGCAATTATTTCTCCTTTCTTATAGATGTATGTAATGCAAAATCTTGTCCTTATTATTACTTTATTTGTTTACAGTTTTGACTGTCTAGAAAGTATTTGCCAGAGCTATAAAATATATAATGTTAATGCACTACCTACAAATCACTTCCTTTATTATAAACAAGGATACAGCAATATTGACCCAAATTGCAGCATATGCATAAACAGCAACAAGACATCAGATCATCTTTTCTCACAGTTTACTGAACACAGAGTGATCTGAGAAATCATACTCTCCAACACCAAGATAGATTTCAAACTGATCACATCTCTGAAAGACAGTATCAATACAAAAATTTATCCAATAATATGTCTATCAATATTTTTGAACTATGCCATTTGGGTTTTGCATTGTAATATAATCATGGAATGCCCACAACCTCCTCTAAACACAAGTTTTTTTAAAAAAACAATGATAAAAATCCAAAAGAGAGATCAACTCTTGGCATCTTTGAAAACATTTGAAGACACCTGGACATTATACAATATGCCAAACTAACAATATTAAGAAGCAAAGAAAAAGGAAGGGGAAAAAAGAAAAAGTAATATGCTAACAAATATATGAAGTATTTAATGTTCACACTGACTTGCATTTATAACACAACAACATAGACACAACAGAACTCCAAATAGAAACAAGATAAACCTATTATGTTTGGTTTGATATCAATGTACACATTAGAAATAATAAAATATTATTGAAACTAAAATATATACCTATATATGAATACAATATTGTTATTTCTATTGTATTTATATATGTGCACATATTTTGAAGAAACTGCTAGACTGTCAAAATTGTAAGCAAGTGTAAACAGTAATGGGAACAAAATGTTACATTAAATAAATATTTAATAAAGGGGATACAAATGTTATATTTAATAATGAAATAAAATCTTTAAATTAAAGGGGAAAAAAGATTACAAATGTGGCATGTTGTGAGGAAGAGAGATGTACAATTAAAGAAAACGAAAGTAAAACACTGAAGAACTTTCAAATAGAAAATAAGCAGAAAATATAAAGTAAAAGGACATGCGGTTGTAGAGTAAGCTCAAGAGCTCACAGTTTTTAGATCGGAGTTCAATCGGCCACTGGGTATTTAACATCATATGACAATATTTCATAAAATAAAAATAAAAGCTATTACTTAAAAAACACAAATCGTATTTTTCATTAAAAATAGGAGGATTCTAAAAAATAGAAAAATTTGTAAAACATATAAGAAAGTAATACAAGATGAAAGAAAAAATAATCTTTCTACATTAACCAGACTAGTAATTTCTAAAATGATCTCCTACATCTAGTAAATAATATGCTTAACCTTTGGCTGAATCTTCTGACAAACCAATACCTGTTTATAAATGTATTTTTTTATGATAAATTTATATTGCAATTTAATTCAATTTCTGTTATTTCTAAATGATGATTTTAAAATTTTTATATATCTTTTTATGCATATTTCAGAAATCGTTTGCAAATATTTGTGTATGTGTTGTTTTAATTTTAATTTATTTGTGTAGTTTTTAACCCACAGGCCATCAATTATGTGTGTGTGGAGTAGGATGATAGAAATAAAAATCAGAAAGGCATGGATTCATCACCAACAATAAAAATGTCATTAACGTGAAAGAAAACAGTATCCATTTATCTAATAAGTGAAATATTTAAATAGCTAATTTAAATAACATGCATACATTATCACCTGACAGTGTAAATCGAACAACATACATTATTTTTTTTATGAAAGCTGCGTTCCTGGTGAACTTCACTGAAAGTGTGCTCAGCTGTTTCGATATCATCAAAGAAAAAATAAAGTCTATTTTTATTATGCAGATGATAAAAGGTTTCTGCAAATTTTGAATTCAAATAGTATAATAAATTCACACAATTTGCATAATGTAATTTTTATTGTGAGGTGAATTATGATTATAGTTCATAGTAAAAAAGCATATATCCTTTACTGAGGAATAGGTTATGCTTATAGTTACTAGTAAGGGGCTATGTATTAATCCAAATATATGAGCTGCTGAGAAAATCAAAGGGAAAGAATATTAGAATAATTTTAAACAGAAATATGTATTATAAAATAATAGAAGGGTTTGGCATTTGAGAGAAATTGACAGAAGTGAGCTATGATTTATGGGTCTTTGTTCTTGAACTGTCACTCCATTATGCATTGAACCACCATGTAGGGTAAATATATATTTAAATAAAAGAGCACAAAATAGTATGATAAAAGTAAGGAAACTATTTTTGAATCAAGAAAATAACGTGATGAATACGACAGGCAAAACTCACTATATGTATGCCACACACAGCAAGCTAGAGTAATCAATGGATGCCAGAAGGCTTGTGCATAAAATTCCCTTCTTGTGCCTACTCATCCAATATCCCCAGACTAGTTTCTGTCTTGTGGCTTTCATCAGTGAGGAGCCCTGGATCTGAGAGCACTGCACCTAGATCTCAGGATCTAATGCAACCCTCCAGCAACCATCTTTTATCTCCATTTAACAACAGTTATACACAAGCATAAGATGTGGTGGTCATGTGATGTTTATTGGCTATGATGAATATGAGTGAACTTTAAACTATATTAGTTCCTTTATCAGCTTCTTGTAGTGAGTAAACATATTAGTGGCATAACTTATTGAATGACTTTATTGCAACAGGATTTTACAAGAAGTTTTCAATATCAGAAGTTCAATTGATTCAAGTACCTTAGATCTGGAGTCAAACATTCTACTGTTGTTCTAAATCATGCAGGGTAACATGACAGGTTTATATAATAAGGATTGTTTGGATTGATTAATACTTGAGGAAAGTAAAACAAAAAACAATCTATGTGATCAACTGAGTAGAATTATTATTCTCAATCATTTTGATGTTCAAAAATCACAACCAACTATCTATATAATTAAAACCACCAAAACATCACATGATCACAATTTTGCATGCTACATGAGCTGTTAAAATGGTAGCAAACTCTCCAGACAGCAGTGCCACACAGTGCCAGCCATAGTAATCAATTGGTGCCAGAAGATTTATGCATAAAATCCCTATCAAGGACCTACTCATTCAACAGCCCCAGACTAATTTCTAGCTTGTGACCTTCAACTGTGAGAAGCCTTGGATCTGAGAGTACTGTATCTACTTATTAGGATCTCTATTCTAAGATCTTAGTGCAGTGCTCTTAGATTCAAGGCTCCTCGCTGATAAAGACCACAAGTTAAAACTAGTCTGAAAATGTTGGATGAGTAGGCACTAGACAGGATTTTTATGCACAAACATTCTAGCATCGATTGATTACTATGGTTTCACTTGGTGGCACTACTGTCTGAAGAGTTTGTTCCTGCTTATTTATATAAATATTATTGTTAATTCGAATTCACAAGTTTAGTATAATAATAATTTAAAAAAAAAAAAATATTTACAATATAATTAGAATGAGTATTTATTTTTCTATTCCAGGATAATTTTATTTCTAAAAACAATATAAAATACCGATAGGTGAAAACCGACAAATTGCACCGTTTACAACATTAGTACAGATAATTACGGGAAATAATTAAGATAAAACTTTTACTGTTTAAAGAAAAATGTTATTACTGTCTTTTAGTTTTCTCACAATAAAATACAATCTTAAATAGCTAATTGTTTTCAGCAATACTTGTTTTTCAATTAACCTACTTTCATAAGTGATCGATTTTTTGTGTGTTTCTGAATATCGGGAATAAAATATTTAAAGTTTTGATATTCACTTTTAAATTGCTTTCATTACTGTAATGGGCTTCATTGAAATTAAGTTTTGCACTAATTGTAGTTAAATTAATGTGAACTGTGACTTTTAATAGATTTGACATCTAATTATAGAAATATTAATTTTAAGTTTTCCTCTTACGATAGATAATATAAACTTTTAACACTTGATCTTTCCATTGAAGTTTTAATATAACAACAAAGGTATAGTATTGTTATCAGACTTCTACACATTAAAATTTTATATTAAATTAAATTATTATAATTAATCTAAAGGTGCAAAACTTTCTATACTCACAACTATGATATTATTCTCTCAAAATAAATACTTTAATGAACACTAGGAAATATTTATTAGGACACAAATTATCATATTATTTTAAAACCAAATATACACTTTTTAAATTAAGGATTGATATATTCATTATTATTATTAAACACAATCACATGAATTAATTAATTTAACTCCATTTCTCTTTTTCTGTGTGTACTATCTTAAATATACAATTTTTTATTTCACCATATTTACTTTACTACATAAACAAAAACTGTGAGATCTAAAACTTAAGGTTTCTATATAGAGAGCAAGTGGGAGAAAATCTTATTTTGTATAATTGAGTTGAACAGTTGTGTTCTGTTTATCATTAGGGGAGCTCTTATACGACCTTCAAACAACTGATTTTACTATTGTTTATTTAAAATATGAATTTTTTCTACAGTACAGGCTTTTTCATACCTGCAAGTTTATATGTAATATATAGGGGTTTGAACTCAGACTTTCACATGACCCTCAACTATCCATGCTATCTCTTACTGCTGATACACTTGATTATACACATGTCAAAAAGATAAATAATCACTAATAACTGTATTTTGTGCAAAATCAGTGCTCATCAGTTGGTCTAGATTATCTAGATTATTGTTTATTTATTAAAAACTAGTTTTGAATATTGTAATACATGATAGTGATCTGTAATATAAAAAGCAGTCTTCTTCACTCTGATTAAACAATAAGTAAAATTGAATTGAATTGTGTTGTGATCATTTTTATTCTCAGAAATGTGATTGTGAGAAATTTTTGTGTACATATTGGATAAATAATAGTAGACTTATACAGCACTGAGAAATGTCACTCAGATACAAACAAAACTTCATTTGATATAGTCACCAAAAAAGTATGATATTTATATGGACAGTGTGTGGGGGGGGGGGGAGAAGTTATTTGCATTCTCTTACATCTATTTTGAAAGTCAATAATCCCACACATGACCTTACTTACACAGATTGCTATTCCCTAGCAATATATGTGAGCTAAGATCATATGATGTATTACTGATGTCATACTAATTTTGGTTAAAACTAACATCACCATAATATATAGAAACTGAACTGGTTTCAGATCTAAATAGCTGTGCAAGCAAATAGATGTGTTGGGAAAAAAAAATTCTAATTTGGCTGGTATCTTGATACTATAATAAAAAGTAAAAAATGGTTGTTGGACAGGAAAATACATTAAAGTCAAAAGAATTCAAGTCCATTGTTCACAAAAAAATCCAAAAAAAAACTACTCACTGATGAAAGCTGTACACTAAAAACTAATCTGGGGATATCTGAATAAGAGAGCACTGGATGAAGATTTATTATGCACTGCTGTCTAGGATCTGTTGATTACTAAATCTAACACTAGATGGCAAAAGAGAGCATTAAAGAATTTATTTTGTGTCTGTTAATAATTATATACTATCAAAAATGGAACTTTATTGCTCTTGTTCTTCAAATAAATCTTGTGTTAAAGATTTGCAAAGGTCCCTACTGTTATTTTTTCAGGTGCATAGTCTTAAGGTTATAGCTTTGATAAATATTACTTTAAATCAATTAGTCTGGCTTTTTCCTAAAATTGTTAGAAATAACAAAAATGTAATAAGTAACGCCTGTATAAAAATACTCTCAAAAGACAGATGGTACCACCTGTCTCTTAGTATTTGTTCTTATATATGCTTTGATTATTTATGTAATTTTAAATGAGGGCATGAATTTGATCTATTCATTATATATATTTATAGAATAAATGATGAGAATCACCATTTAAATATTAAGCAGATCATATTTAGAGGTTGTTTAAACTAAAGCTCTGCTTTGATCCTTTGAATATTTAAATGGTTATTCTTATCATTTATTCTATAAATATATATAATCAATAGATCAAATTCATTCCTCATTTAAAATTGCATAAATAAACCATGCTTGTAAAAGAACAAATACTAAAGGGCAGGTGACATCATTTCTCTTTTGAAACATTTATCTGCATTCTCATTGTAAGCTTCAGTTATGTTTTTGTTCTACTTGACTAGAATGTTATCTGCAATCTATGCTAATTAAATGAATTGGCAGGAGTCTTGTTATAAATATGCAAGTATTTAATTATGAAATTGATTTTAATAAAGTAATTCCATATACTTATTATTCTTTAACTATTATATAAGTTTTAAAAATTAATTTTTTAATACTTTAAAAATGTTTTTACCATAGCATCTGATAATTGAACTTTTTTAAAAAAAATCAATAATTTTGAATGCAAATGCTTATGCAAATTTATATAATTACCATGTAGCAGATTTGAATAATGGTACTGAGTCTATCAAACATTAATGATTTTTTGGATGATTTTGAATTTGCTGATGTTATACATTCAATACAAAACCTTTTTTTGTCAGTGGATGCAATCAGATTTTCTATGGATCCTATACATAGTAGGGAGTAGAATAATCTACATTTGTGAAAGGCAACTGCCAATAACAAAAAAACAGTGTCTGACTAAAAGTTCTTCCTGCCTTATAGGATAGGATGCTGAGTTATGAAAGATTAAATACTGTTTTGCATTGGTGGTCGAGAGGTCAGTGCAACTGCCTTGCACTTGCAGGCAGTTGCCCGGGTTGCGCATTCGCGTCCCGGCCGATGCTATGACACTTAAAAAAAATGATTAAATACTGTTTCTGACACAAACTTTTATGTCCCCATCTTATTCTTCTTTCTGCACTCAAATTATCATAGAGACTGGACCTCATGGATATCTCATGCCATCAGACATCTTATAATATCTGTGATAATGGGATTGTGTGTGTGTGCACCAACATTTCCATCATTTAACTACACACACAGCATTTTTAACCTCAATACCCCTCCCTCTTTTTTTTTTAAATTTAAATCCTTGAGAATTAAGAAAACATTTATGGAAATAGACTTAGTATGCTGGCAGTTCTTAGTTGGGATCTTTGATTGATAGTGTACAATTACTAAGGAGTGATGGTAGAACTGGATTTGAATGAGGAAGGAGTTTTAGGTAATAAAAATTGTATTATTAGGCAGCCTTATTTAAGAATTTCCTACTGTGAAGATGAAAGGGCATAGAAAATGTGAGCTAAAATAGTGTTTCATACCATTTAAGAAGATTATTGTGCATGATGAATTACTCATTTCAACAACAACAACAACAATAATAATAATAATAATAATAATAATAATAATAATAATAATATTATTATTATTATTATTATTATTATTATTATTATTATTATTATTATTATTATTATTATTATAGTAAAGTAAGAGACAGTGATAGTTCTAAAGGTATTTTAAATCTAAAACAATAGCAAATTCTCCAATACAATAGTGATACCTAATGTAAGCCTTAGTAGTCAATGGATGCAAAACGATTTAGTGCCTATTCATCCAACATTCTCAGACTAGTTTCTAGCTTGTGAAAACATAGATAATTGATGATCATGTGATATGTTAAATCTAATTATTTTTTAAATGTAAGTACTTGGAATTACAAACATTATTTTAAATTCCTTCAAGTTCATAATGAAGACTGCACTATTGGCTAAGGAACTGTCAAGTTTAAGATTAATATCACTGCTCTTAATGAAAGTCATCTGCTAATATTATATTTAAAAAAGTAAGGCAATTAATAAAAAAAAGACTGCATGATGTTGAATTTGCTATCTAATATAGTTGGAATCTTTCATTGCACCAATGAAAAACTAATAGTGTTAAAACATGCTTTGCACAGTGGTAGTAATATTCATTTTATTAGGGTTCATATACTAAACCTTAGATTCAAGAAATTTAGAGAAGCTTTTATTTCTTGTTGGATACCATTAAAAGATCAAAATTTTCTTCTTTGAGACATTGATGCATATATTGACTCAAATAATAGACTTTGGCTAAACGATAATGAAAATGGTGATGTTGGTAGTAAAAATATAAATGGTTTGTTATTGGATTTTTGCACAAATATATTTTGACTATCATAAACACTTTGTTTATACAGAAAAATAGCTATAAAGGATCATGGTCCATCCATGTTCAAAACAATGGTATTTAATAAATTATATTATAATGAGGAGCAAGAATACAAGAGAAGTTCATGTAAGTGCAAGATAAATGGTTGGATTATAGATTTGTAAGCTTTAAGATCAAAATGCTAGTTGCATTAAAACACATATGGTATTCTAATAATAGTCTCAACAAAATGGATGCTATGTCCTGTACAAGGATTTACATTCTAAATTTCAACCAACTATTAAACAATAAAAATGCTAATGTGATCATTATATTATTGAAGCATGGAATTTTATAAAGGAATGCATTATGGGTACATATAAATTTATTCTTCAGTTCAGTAAAGAGATGTCTGTTTTTTCTGAAAATGTTATTACTAATGTTTGATTAAAAGGAAACAAGTTGTATTTTCTGCCTTGACATAATAATAGATTGAATGTGGAACTTCATAATAAATATAAAAGATCTGAAGGCAGATGGTTACTGACTAATAAAAAGGTTTAAATATGCTTAGTGAATAAAACTGCAAAGAACATATGGACATTTGATAATCATGGTCATTGTAGATCTTTTGTGATTCATTGAAAGCAATATATGGTTCTTAAGAAACAGTATTGCAGTCCTATTAAATATAACAAAGGCACTCTCTTATATAATATTAATGATATTTTGAAAAAGGAGAATGTCAATCATTTTAGAGTAATGCTACAAGAATTGATACAATGGATTTGATAATATATCAAGTCTATCTACTCATTTTGTTTTAGACAATGATATCCAACTTAGTGGAGTTAAAACAGATGTTTGTAATTTTTAAAAATGGCAAAATTACAAAAATACCTGGAAAGATTTTAAAAATGTAAAACTCTCCATACAGTAGTACCACCCTGTGACAAACAGAAAAGGCAATAGATGCCAGAAGGCTTGAACACAAAATCCCCATCTAGTACCTACTCATCCAATATCCACAAACTAATTTCTGGCTCTTCACTGCCACAATCTAGAAACTAGTCTGGGGATATTAGATGAGTAAACACTAGATGGGTATTTTATGCACAAGCCTTCTGGCACCAATTGATTACTCTGGTTGGCACAGAGTGGCACTACTGTATGGAGAGTTTTGCCTGTTTAATAACAGTTATGTAGTAGCATAAGAAATGGTGATCATGTGATGTTTAGTGGGTTAAAGATTTTAAAATATGGAAATTATATATTAGCCCTAAAAATATGAAACTTTTTAAGAATTATATGAATCTATGAACTTGTATTACCTGATCTTAAGGGTGATTTTATTGTTCCAATATTGAAAATCAAAGACAATAGACGAAATTGCAGTAATTGTGGAATATTCTTATAATCCACTACAACTAAAATACTTTCAAGAGTTTTGTTGAATAGATTTCTCCCAGTTATAAATGAATTGTTACCAAAGATTGGATGTAATTTTAGAAAATCAAGAAACACTGTGGATGTGTTTTTTGTTGTGAGGTAAATGCAAGAAAAGTATTGGAAACAAAAAAGCAACTTATATTTTGCTTTTATTGCTTTAATTTAAGGCATATAATTTAGTTCATCATCAACAACAGTATTCTGTCCAATGGACATGTCTAGAGTATAGTCACATCATCAGTTCATTCATTTTTCCATTCCATTCTTTTCATTGCCCAACTCTTCAAGTCCATGTAACTCTTCCCATCTCTTATATTATCCAAATCCTTTCTTCTTATTTCCACTCACCATTCCCTCCAAAAATTTTTGTTTAAACTATAATTTCTTCTTAATTTATGTCCAATCCAGTTTCTCTTTCTCTTTCAGATTTTCTGAATCTTCTTTTTTATTTACTCTTTTCACAACTTCTTCATTTATTATTTTGTTTATCCAATTAATTTTTTCCATTCTTCTCCATGTCCACATCTCAAAAGCTTCCAATCTGTTCCTAATTTTATTTATTACTCATTATTCATGTTTCACAATTATAGTACACTCCATACATACCATATTATTAATCTTTATTTTAATTCTCTTTTCAAAGGTCCACAAAATATTTTATTTCTCTTAACAAAGGTCTTCTTTTCCAATGCTATTCTTCTTTTAACTTCAACTTCACTTCTTCCATCCTCACTCAACCAACTACCCAAGCATCTAAATCCCTTTACCTGTTGTACTATGTTATCATGAATTTCAATTTGCAGTCGTTTTGCATTTCTCCCTGTTCATAAACACTTATGTCTTCTCAACATTAATCTTCATTCCATATTCCATACATTCTTCTTCCAATTTATTCAACATAGTCTGAAAGCCCTTTTTATCCTCAGCTACAAGAGCCATATCATCGGAAAATCTTATATATTTTATTATTCTACATCTAATATTTGCTTCTCCATAGTCTAAATTATTTATCATGTCTTCTAAATAAATATTAAAGAGAACAGGTGGCATAATGCATCCTTGCCTAACTCTACCTTTTATATCCACCTCATTAGTCTCATTATTTCCCAATTTAATTCTTATCCTTTGTTCAGTATACATATGCCAGCTCAATCTTTTTTCTTTCCAAATTATCCTTTTATCTTTTAAGCTAGACATAGGTTTATTCCAGACTACTCTATTAAATACTTTTTCCAAATCTACAAAATATATACCAATTCCTTTATCTTTTTCAATATATCTCTATGCAATGGCTCAAACAACACTAACAGCATCTCTTATACTTTTTCATCTCCAAAAACCAAACTGTTCTTCTCCAATATAATACTCTACTTTCCCATAAAATTCTTTGAGTTAAAAATCCTCAATAACACATTAGAGTAGATAACAAACTTATAGTTCTATACTCTTCACATTTAACAGCTTTCTTCTTTTTTTAGCAATTGGAATCATTATAGTTCTTAAAAAAATCTTCAGGCCCAACTCCATTATTATATATCAAATTGCAAAGTCTAACTTTTGTTTTATAAAAAATTTCTCCCATTTCTTTCAAAAATGTTATAGGTATTGCATCAAATCCAACATCCTTACAATTTTTAAATTGTGCAATTGACTTTCTTACTTCATCTGGTAATATGTCCATACCTTTATCATCTATTTCAATATCTTCTTTATTTTCAAGTTCATAATTAATTAAATTATCTTCTCTACTAAATAGATACTAAAAATATTTTTTTCATTTTTTTAAATATATTATTGTTATCAGTTAATCTCCTTCCATTCTTATCTGCAATCTCACTTAGTACCCATGTCTTTTTCTCCCAAGTGACATTTTGTATTCTGTCAAATGCCAGATCATATCACCTATTGAAACTTTTTTATCTCTCTACATTCTTGCTCCAACCATTTTTCTTTTACTAAATTTGTTTTTCTTCTTAGCTCATTATTAATTTTTCTATATACACTTTGTCCTTCCTCAGTATTTACATTCTTCCATCTTCTTCGTACTTCCATATTTTCCAACATATCTTTAGCTATCCAAGATCGTTTAGCTTTCTTTATCCAAATAATATCTATTTTATTTTTTGATGTTTTTAAAAATTCTTCTTTAATTCTACATCACTACTTATCAGGACTATTAATATATTCTTCGTCTTAAACAATATTTTTTATTTTATGTTTATATAAATTTTCTTTTTTTTTTTCATTTCTCTCAGTTCATTCAAGTCTCATCTTACATACTTTTTCCCTATTTTATTTTTTTTAAAACTCAACTTTGATTTAGCCATAATCAAATTATCAACTCAATTTCTATCAGCACCAGGCAAAGCACGTAAACCTTAATAGCATTCTTGTGTTTATCCTGAATCAATATATAATCAATTTGAAAGCATTCTCTATTATCTGGAGCTTCCCATTCATACAATCTTCTAATATGGATTTAAAATAATGTTTGTAATTGCAAACTCATTCTCCTTACAAAATTGTACAAGCTGGACACTTCTTTGATTTCTTTTACCAATACCATAATTTCCAACAATTTTCCCTTCCATATCTTTCTCCACAACAACATTCCAATCACCCAATTACTTGGTCACCAAAATTTGTTTTTTATATACAAATTCTACATAATATAAAGAGAACAATTATTTGCTATATGCATTAAATCTGAGACATTTGAAATTAAATCTGGGTTTAAACCAAAGTGTGTTTCTCCTACATTGTTTTCATATTTTATGACATTGTTTTTTGGAATTGTTTTTAGGTGGCTTGAATAAAAAGAAATGAAAATACAATACTAGTTTAAAGCACTAAACATACCAGATGATTGCCTTTTCTTATACTTACAAAGCTGTTAAAACAATGGAGCCACCTAATGCAAGCCAAAGTAATCAACGAAAGCTGTAAAGTTTGTATATAAAATTTCTATACAGTGCTTACACATCCAATATCCCCAGACTAATTTCTAACTTTGAGGTTCCATCAGTGAGAAGCCTTGGATCTGAGAGTACTGCACCTAAATCAATCTATTGCAACTCTATATTAGCCACCTTTTACTTTTTAAATTGACTATAAAGCTAACAGTTCAAAGTAAAAACATAATGTTTTCATTCCAATGTTGTTCACTTGTACACAGATCTAAACTCAGTTCAGTATCTACAAATTTTAGTGTCTTTGGTTTCTTAATAATCATAGTGACCATAGTCCCAAAGGCATTACTGATATTAAGCCAGTAACATCACATGGCTGTTGTTTTAAATGCTTACACAAGGTGTCCCAATAGTAGAAAACTCTCCATACAACAGTTTTTATTTTGGTCTCTTAGTTGTACAGATAACTAAAAGGTAAAAACTGGCTACTAAAGAGTTGCATAAGAGCCTAAGATCTAGATGTAAAGCTCTATCCAAGGTTCTTCACTGATGAAAGCCACAAACTAGAAATTAGTCTGAAGATACTGGATGTGAGCCATTAGATAAGAATTTCATACACAAATCTTGAAGCATTGATTACTATGGCTTGCTCTAGGTGGCACTACTGCATAGAGAGTTTGCTACTTTACACAATAAATTATGTATTAGCAAAAAAGAGAGAATGAATAAAGTATAGAAAATTAAAGTGTTTTATAATAAAGAGAATGTAATAGTGATCATATTTTTTTATAATAGAAATGGTTACTAATGTGATGGAAAATAATAATAAAAGTCGAAAAGATAGTGAAAGATGTAGATGGATAATGAATGATAAGAATAAGAAGAATATAAATAAAAGTTGAATAAATCATGGAAGAGTTGGTTGGGGGTGTATATAAGGACTGGTGTGGTGAAATAGAAAAAGTGGCAAATAGGGTTTTAGATGAGAATATTCAGAAGAAAAAAAATAATAGGAAAGTGACAATTAGTAAAAGTATAAAAGAAAGTAAAAGCATGCAGAAAATATAAGTATGCTATTAAGAACAAAGAAAGTGAAAAAGATGTTAATGTTAATTGTACAAAGTATTTTTTAAAAAAATAAGTTGGCTAAAATAGATAATTATATAGTGAAATTGAATAGTATATTGTTAGAGGATATTAATAAAAATGGAAGAGATAAGAGTAAGAAATTTTGGAAATACATTTAAAAAAATATATAGGAGAGAGAGAAGTAGTATTACTAGATGATGAGGAAATAGAATGTAGCTCTAGAGAAGAATTAGAGGTAATCTTAAATAAGTATGTAATGGATATAGAAAAGATGTTATATGTGAAGGACAGAGTGATAATAAACATGAAAGCATATAGTAATGGAAATATTAGGTTTATAGAAAATGAACTGAATGAGGCAAGAAAGAAATTGAAAAGTGGAAAAGATAAAAGTTTGGGTGGATGTGCAGCAGAGATGGTAATAAATTTAGGATATAGGACAAAATTAAAACTATTATCATGTTTTAATAAAATGGCACAGAAAAAAGATAAAGATCACAGAAAGTTGGCAATTATAAATCAATAGCAATAATGTCAGTGTTATATAAAGTTTTCATATAAAAGTCATAAAATGGATGGAAGAAAATAATATAGTGGAATACATGCAGGGAGGTTTTCAATTGGATAGACATATAGGAGATAGTTTATTTGTAGTTACACAGTTTATAGATATGAGTAAAAATAAAGGTAGACAGTTATACATGATTTTTATAGATATAGAGAAGGCATATGATAGAATAAATAGCAGTAGATTATGGGTAAGTTTAATAAATTTGGGAATGAATGGAGCTTTAGGCAAAATTAAAAGTGAGATGGAACTAAGACAAAGATGCCCTATATCACCCATTTTTTTTGTATTTAATAGAAATGGAGGGAGCAATAGAAAGACTAGGAAAATATATAGAGATACCATTAATAGATAGCAAGGAGTATATACATTATTGGGTCCTTTATTTGCAGATGATGTCTTCTTATGCACAGAAAAAAGGGAAGATATGGAAGTTAGGCTGAGGGCATGAGCAAGGGTGGGTAAAGAGATGGAGATTCAATTTAGTGAGAAAAAATCAAAAGTAATGATGATTAATACTGGAGAAAGAGAAGAGAAAGAATTTGTATTGGGAGATATAAAGTTAAATGTCATGAATGTGTATAACTATTTGGAAATCGTTTTAAGAAATCAGAGAAATTGTATGAATGAATGGAAAAAAAAATTAATAAATGAAGCAAAAAATAGAAAGGAATTGATAAAGTAATTAACAGTATCTTCATATAATAAGTTTAATGTAGCTAGAATTGTATGGAAGGGAGTGGCAGTAGCAGGGTTAACATATGGTAACAATGCATTGTGTTAGAAAAGGAGTATTAGTTAATATAAAAAAAGTACAAAGAGAAGTATGAAGATATGCATTAGATGGAGATGTGTGGATGGCAAAGGAGGCAATTCAAGGAGAAATTGGGATGGTCAAGTTTTTACATGAGAGATGCAAGAAGCAAAATAGAAATGTTCAGTAGATTGCAATTTATAGATAAGAGAATAGCTAAACAGTATTTAATTGGATTATGAACAAAGGCAAGCAACAGGATGAGTGAGAAAGGTAGTACAGTATGCAGAAGATTTGAATAAAGAATTTATGTCAATATAGTTATACAAAAGGTGGGATGCTTGTGTTTAAGAGAATTGTTGAGTGTTATAGTAGTAAGGAATTGGATAGAAGGTAAGGAATGGGATAGAAGAATAGATGTGCTAACAAAGAATAGGGAGTTGGAGGGATAAAGCAGTAGTATGAAGAGTAAAAAGAGTTATATATATATATATATATATATATATATATATATATATATATATATATATATATATATATATATATATATATATATATATATATAGAAGTAAGCAGAATATTGGGTGCAAGTTAATTTATGGCAATAGCAAGGAATGTAGTTTACTGTTTAAAGTTTGAACATGATCTTTAGCACCAAAGGAATATACACATAATTGAAAAAAATGTTGGTGATTTATCTCTCAAGTTGTGTAAGGAAAGCATAGAAAATATTAGGCATATGTTAATTGAATGTAAATGCCTGAAAGCTAAAAGGATACAAATAATGAAGTTGTGGAAGAGTAAATATAAACTAAGTGAAAGTGGGTTATTGGTTTTTATGCTGGTTTTGGAAAAATAAAGGGGATTTGGATATAAAGGCTAGGAGCTGACAAACATTATATTATGGAAATGTGTTGGAGCAGAATAGAGAAGAATATGAAGAAAACTTAGGGTGGAGAATGGAAAAGGAAGGTAAAGTGGCATAGTGGCTGAGAGATTCCTGACTCTGTATAAGGAGAAGTCACAGTGCATCACATCACATCACATTACTGTTTTAATACTGGTTTAATGGTGGAATGTTTAATTTTAATTGAATGAAGGCAAAAAGTTCTTCTTGGATTCTGGATTTACATTATGCTGATTATTATACTATTTTTGCTAGTTCAAAAGATAATTTACCAAATATATTTCTATTTTAGTATATAAAGACTTTGTTTATTAATTAATATTTAAAAAGATTCACGTTTTTTATCCCCATGAAAGTTATAGCTTGGATGATCAACAACTTCCCAATTAAAAACAGATTAATGGTAGTTTTATAAGTCGAAAGGTGGATTTAGATATTCAGATATAACTATAACACAGACTCCAATATGTTGTTACTATTTTTAACAACTTAATAGATAAAATATTTCATCACAGGAAAATATCTACTACAAGTAAGTTAGCTATATATAGAGCTGTTATTTTAATTAATTTACAATAAAGAAGTGAAACTTAAACATCCTATCAGCGTAATATAAAAGGCATGAGAAAAGTTTCGCTTACTAACCTGTATTGTCTATTTGTGTGTTATTACTAAGAAGTTGTTTGTATTTGGAAAGTTTATTCAACATTCACTTATAGAATGATGGAAATAGTCCAATATATCACATTTTTCGCTTATAATTTATTTATAAAATTGTATGTATGTGTGTATGTGTATAGGAACGTAGGTGGGTAGGTAGGTAGGTAAGTATATGTGTATGTATGTATGTATGTATGTATGTATGTATGTATGTATGTATGTATGTATGTATGTATGTATGTATGTATGTATGCGTGCGTGCATGTATGTATGTATGTATGGATGGATGGATGGATGGATGTAGTAGTAGTAATAATAGTAGTAGTATTTATATATGTATGAATGGATGTTTTATTTCTTTTAATTTTTTTATTCAACACACTTAAAATGAATATATATATATATACTGCAACGGTCAGGTTCAATCCCTTCTCATTGCACCTTTCAGTTTAACAACCAAATATGTATATACGAATAAAAGCTGTATATACATAGACAATAAGTGTTACAGCGAGTATGATTTAAATTTTGTATTTTATAAGGAAATAGTTTATGTTATAATTCAAAATAGAAATATCAATTTATTAATTTTATGAAATATAAATTCGCATGTGGATATATGATTCACCTTATATGATATATATAGTGGCATGATTTGGTTTTATAAAAAAAAAAAAAAAAGCAAAAGGCTTTTAATTATGTTAATTAAAAATAAAAATAATGAATTGAAATAAATTAGATTTTATAAATTTAATCTTGTAATCAGGTCAAAAATAAGCTAAAAATAGCATACAAGTGGAAACTTAATAAAAGATAAATTTGAGTGTTCAGATTTAATTAAATATTAAACAATATCTTGTACTAATAAATTAAGTCACCTAAGGCATGACTATGGATAGATAATAGATAAAGTTAATTGTATTTTCCCCACTCTGTAAAAGATTGATCATGCCAGGCACAGACTAGAAAGTATAACCTCCGGACTCCTACGTCATGTGTGTCATGTGTGATCGATCCAAAAATGTAGAGATAAGAAAGTATAGCCAGTATAAAAAGAACATTTTTTCATTTTGAAGGATTGTTCTTGTTCTTCTGGTTCTTCTTTATTGTTGTTCTGAGATCTTGGTGATGTAGTCAATTATTTAGAAGATCGTTGCTGGATGAAGTGTGACCAATCCACAGAAGAATGGTATGCAGATTGCAAGAAGATGCCCCAACAACTGAAACTGGCAATGTAAACCATCCAGCAGCAGCCTACTGCCATATTGAAGAAGACGCTATGCCCAAACTGAGAATGAACTCCCTAAAGCCTGAAGATCCAGCAGCAATCTGTCCAGAAAATAAACCGGGAATATCAAATCTAACAACCACAAAGCTCTGTGTTAATTCTGTATAATCAAGGAGGCATATTTTATTATCAATGATAACAATGCCATCAATCGACACGTGTTTTTCTATCTCAAGAAAATGGACAAATTAATTTGCATTCTCATTTGCATATTTTATTAGTGAGTAATATTACAGCAATGGTTTATAACTTATTTTGGCCATGAATATGAGGGAAAACCTCAAAAGTACTAGTCCTATATTAATTTGATTTAATTGTTTTGGTTACTACTTACAGCTTCTTTTTCGGCAGGTCAACTATAAACAAAGTTAGCTAACTAAATAAAGGCACCTAAACACAATTAATTAAATATATCTAAATGTAAATCTTATCTAATGTTAAAGAATTTCTCAAACTCTATTTAAATTAATATTGTTTACATTTGTAAACAACTTGCTTGTTTTTATAATTTCCATTCTTTAAGAAATGAATTTAATATCTTATTAATTTAAATTATATCACTGTGGTTGTGCCTATAATCTTTCTTTATTTTTTATCTTTATTATTAGTATTTCATATGCCCCTACTTCAAAACAGTGAGCAGTTTACCTTCAATAAGGAAAGATATAGTTTATATTATCATCAAGTAATTATTATCTAAATGTCATTGATCAAGCACTCTATTTTGAAAATCCTATATTTGCAATAATAACGAATCTCTCTGCATTCATCATTAGTTATTCTTTAAAATGAATATACATGGTGGCTTGCTTTTAAAAGTCATCTGTAATTTTATATGCACTGGTCTTTGGGATTATGAAAGTATATTAATTATTTAGTTATTTTTAAGCAGCCCATCAAATATACTTTTAACCCCTCCCCCTTTTTGTCTATAATACTCATATGTATAGATTGAAACAAGCAAACAAGATTTATTATATAGTTTTATGTCCTTTTAGATGCTTAATTAGTGAGGGTTAATTAGAATTGGTTTTTAGTAGAAAGAGTGACAAGCTATCATTCTGGCATAGAGATAATATTAAATATGTTCCACTTTTCCTTTGCTTGGTGGATTAGATATGTTCTTCAAAGTTTAATGTTTTGCTGCATCTTCTCCTTAATATGGAACCTTGGGTAAAGCCGTCCCATTTTAACTTCCTTCAGGGTTCGCACCAGTAAGACCTGATGTCGAATTCCAGGCAATCATGTTAACCACCCAGACACTTTTCACAGCAGGACACTCAATCCCAGGGTACTGGTGTTTGTCATGAAAATCCTAAATTTTAATCTATCCCCAGGGCAACTTCAGTATTGTTATTTGTCAGTGTTTTACGTGATGGTAAACAAATGCAAACAATTCTATCCCCTTAATTGAATTATCCTGTATTTATTAACTTGAAATATATCTTGTTCTGAGGTTTAATCTATATAATAGAGCAAGTTTTTACGCTCGCAAATCTTTATCAAAATGTGTATGTAATTTGAATGTAATAATGAATAATGTACTAAAGACTAGACAGCATTTTGTAATTATAGCCACCAGTTCAGTAGAAATGGGCAAAGTCTGGGCAAAGTCTGATTTAGGCACAGCTTAGTGATTCTTTATATATATATATATATATATATATAATATTCAAACCCTTGTAATTAGAAACTAATGAGGAGACATGGTAAGCCCTCATTTTATAAAGCCTGTGTACTTTTCCACACTTAAATTCCTTGGTGAAATTTATATCATTTGAATCGTTTTGATAATTTACTTGGTAATACAACATGCGTGGTAAAACCAAAGCCAGAAGGCTCTCACTTTAAAATCAATCACAGAAAGCCCTTTCTACCCCCTCCCCTATTACTTTTTTCCATTATAATAGCAATAAAAATATATATAGCAGCCCAATTTTAAACCCAGAATTTTGAATTAAAATTTGGCTGCGAATAATAAACTTATTAAAATGACTTAATTTCTTATTTAAAGATTTCTTTACAACATGACAAGTAATGATCATTAATTGTGAACCTTACAACTAAAATCATCAATTAGATTAAATACAAACACACACATCGCATGTATACATTTCTTTAATTAACCGATTTAATACTTTAATCCTTAATTATTATAACTATTATTTTTTTATCATTTAATCTCATGAACTATTTATTTCTAACTTATTAATATAAAATTATGACCATTCACTATCACTATCTAACATAGTTTTAGGAGTCACACATCCCCTCCCTCTTCTCAGTCAACTTATTGACTAATGTATAAATCTTGCTTTTCTAAAATATATCTCCAATACCAAATTGACCCATAAATTATTGTCAGATAAAACAATCTTTTAGTTGGAAATATTTTAATGATAAATTTTCAGATTGCCTACTAAGTCAAACATAGACAATCCCTATAAATATGGGTTCGACCTAGTCTTGGCTAAAAAATTTTGTTTATCAAAGAAAAAATATATATAAACTATGAGGAAAATTTTTATTGAACCTTATCTTGCATACTTAACTCAAAAAATGGAGTCTTGGACAAATCCAAGGGCTATAATATATATATATATTACTTCACTTTATATAATTTGCTATGTATTTGTAACAATGATTGGATTAAAATAAACATATGTACTCGAGCATTACTCAAGTGATAACTCTTTTTATTTGCTTTTTAGCACAAACAGTCACATTTATTTTGTGTTGAAATAATGTTTTGTTATTAAATAATAATACATAATCGAATGCAAATGTTGTTATTTATTTTAAGTTTTTAAAATATCACAATAGATGCAGTTATCGTAACTATGAATTATTATCTCTCTTATAGATAGCTAATTGAAATTGTTTAGTTGCTTATGTTACAAGTAGTAGTCAAGAAGGAATATGGCAACCATCTCTTTAAATTCTTTCACTTCTAGCCCATATGTGACTTGCCTCTTGTGCAGATACAATTAGGCTGCAGAAAGGAGTTTGCTATTAACTGAAAGAAGACCTTTGATTTCTTTTGGAGGCCTTAAAGGAACTGAGCAGGGCAAATTCCTAATGCCCATTCCATATGTTCTTGTCATTGCAGCTGTTATTACTATCTGATTATTCATATAGTATACGAACATGGATGGGCTGCTCACCAACACACATTAGCCAACATGGTGAGTTTATTGGCTTTTTACCTCTGAGTTTAAGAATATATTTTCTTATATATACAATTATGACAGACAAAAATAAATCATGACCATTATTCCCAGGAGGCTGTAAAATCACCAACCAAGGCAGTGGTTGGTGGCCGAAGGCAGAGGGTGTTAAGAATCCCCTGATTATGGACTCAGGCTGCCATTTGATGATGACTTTTTATTAAGGTACTTACAACTGCAGATCACTTTCAAGTGAAGGAAAATTGCAAGAATTAGAAGAACTGTCTTATATTAAATGGGACATTATTGGACTTTGTGAAGTTAGAAGAAAAGGTGAAGAAAAAAGTGGACATATACTCTACTATAAAGGTACAAATATTGAAAATACAAGTGGAGTAGGATTCATTATAAATAAAAAATGGATTAATAACATTGTGGAGATTGATGGTGTATCGGAAAGGGGGTGGAAAGATTAGTTTTACAACTTAATAACAGATACCAAATGCAGATAATTCAGATGTATGCCCCAACAAGTTCTCATAGTGAACTCTCATAGTGATGAAATAGTAGAAGATTTTTATATGGATGTACAAAAGGCTTTTGATCAGAGTAAACAACATTTTAAAATTGTTATGGGAGACTTTAATGCTAGAATTGGTAAAGAAATGAAAGATGAAAATGCTGTAGGTAATTTTGATAATGGTAATAGAAATGAGAGAGAACACAGACTTGTGGAGTTTGCAGAAAAAGAAAAACTTTATATTATGAATTCTTTTTTTTTTTGACAAAAAAGTTAAAAGGAAATGGACATAAAAACATCCACATGAAGGTACAGCAGAATTGGATTATATTTTGACTAACAGAAAATACATATTTCAAGATTCTAATGTTCTTAATAAATTTAACATGGGAAGTGATCATCGATTAGTAAGATGTAAGATACATGTTAATGCAAAACTATAGAGACAAAAATTATTAAGAAAAACAATATTTATAGTTGATATTCCTAATCTTCAGAAACATTCTAATGAATTTAA
Organism: Epiperipatus broadwayi; assembly: GCA_028023455.1. Taxonomy (NCBI): domain Eukaryota; kingdom Metazoa; phylum Onychophora; class Udeonychophora; order Euonychophora; family Peripatidae; genus Epiperipatus; species Epiperipatus broadwayi. Next base: position 3,797,462 of record JAQFVV010012419.1, read on the forward strand.
ATTAGAACTTACAATCGGTTTCAAGTATTAGTAGATTTTGAACATGATTCAGATTTGAATGACATTAATAGAAAAATAACTGATACATTTTTAAAAACTGCAACCAAGATAGTTTGTAGAAAAAAGCAGCAATTGACCAATAAAATTTCTACAGAGACGAGAGAATTTATGAAGAAAAGAAGAAATATGAGGATATACAACAATGATGAATTAAAAAAGATTGAATATCTCGAATTTTGTAAAATGATGTGGAAAAGAGTTAAAAATGATATAAGAAAGTATAATTGTGAACTAGTAAGGAAAGCTGTAGAAGAGAATAAAAGTCTAAAGAGTGGAAAACAACATTTTGGTATTGATAGGAAATTTATATTACTAAAAAGAGAGATGACATCATGAAATGTGTAGAAGACTTCTATCAAGAATTATATAGTAATAAAGAACAAGTGCCTCCTATACCTGTTATATCTTCCAAATTACCCAGAATGAGAAAGTGAGACATGCAACTAAATTTATGAAGAAAGAGAAGGCTCCAGGTAATGATGTAATTATAATTGATATTTTAAAGGAAGCAGGTGAAGAGATAGAATTTTTTTTAGTAAAGTTATATACCAAATGTCTAAATGATAAAGATATACCAGATGATTGGAAGAATGCAGTATTAATATTTAAAAAGGTGATAAAGAAGATATTAGAAATTACAGACCTATCAGTCTTTTATCAGTTTTATACAAAATTTTTACTAAGATAATTACAACTCGTCTACAGAAAATACTGGATTTCCATCAACCAAGAGAACAAGCTGGATTTAAAAATGGTTTTAGTACAGTAGATCATATCCAGATATTGAAAGAAGTTATAGAAAGGATAAATGAATATGAGTTGCCATTATGCTTAGGATTTGTAGATTATGAAAAAGCATTTGATTCTATAAACATTTCTTCAGTGATTAAAGCATTGGATCATCTAGGTGTAGATCCAGGATATTATCATATTTTAAAGAATATTTATAAAAATGCAACAGCAATAATTAGATTACATAATGATAATAGGAAAATCAATATTGAAAAGGGTGTAAGACAGGGTGACTCCATATCTCCAAAACTTTTTACAGCAGTGCTGCAAAAAGTATTTTGTGGATTAAAATGAGAAGCTAAAGAAGTAAAAGTAAATGGAGATTATTTAAGTCATTTAGATTTTGCATATGATGTAGTTGTTTTGAAAATAATGCTTTAGAGTTACAGGAAATGTTGCAGGGTTTATCAGATGGAAGTAAGAAAGTAGGATTAAAGATAAATGTTAAAAAGACTAAAGTAATGTTTAATAGATTATTTCAAAATATGAAAATAAAAATTGATTATGATGAGTTAGAAGAAGTTAACAGTTACAAATACCTTGATCAGATTATCAATACAGATGGAGACATGATGGATGAAATCATAATGGATGAAATTAATCATAGAATTAAACTTGGTTGGTGTGCTTTTGGTAGAAATAACTTGATACTGAAAGGAAATATGCCTATGTGTTTGAAAAGGAAGGTTTTTAATGAATGTGTTTTGCCAGTTCTTACTTATGGATCTGAGACTTGGACACTTAATAGAAGAGAATAAAGAGACTTCAGATCACTCAAAGAAATATGGAGAGAACAGGCAATGTGTGGTTAAGAGAACACACAGGTGTTACTGATCTCATTGAAAAAATTGAAAGACTGAAGTGGGAGTTGGGCTGAACATATTTCTAGAAGAGATGATAATGGATGAGCAATTGAAATTTTAAACTGGATTCCAAGAGATTGTAAAAGACCCAGAAAGAGACCACATGTGAAATGGATGGATGAAATAAGAAAGTGTGCAGGGTCATGTGGAGAAGAGAAGCTAAAGATAGAAAAAGATGAATTGAACTTGGAGAGACCTTAATGTTGCAGTGGATTGATAACAGTTGTTGTTGTTGATGATGATGATGATGATGATTGTGGTTTATTATGCCAGTTTGCTATATCTCATGCAACCTATCAAAATGGTGGTCATGAGCATACTGTCATCTGACAGTTGTCTGATATTGACTTGTTACTATACATTGAAGTAATCAGATTCACTGAAGCAGATGTTCAACTGACCCCATTAACCCATTGGCTTTTTATTGACTTCCATTAACAGTTCATTGAACAGCAGTATTGTAGATTTAATCTGATCTTGATAACATTGTGGTGTGGACCAGTCACTTATTTTTAGGATAAGCTACAATTAATTCATTACAATTTTTTTCCTGTGTCAAAGCATCTGCTGAGAAGTGAATCCACTAACCTGAGACAACTGCTTGTAAGGCTGCTGTGCTGACCACTCGGCCACCAATACTTCATTATAATTTGTCTGCAAAATAATTTTGAATTGAGTTTCAATTACAGTAACCTAATTCAAACGAAGTTTAAAGGTCTTGTGAAAGTGAGGATAGTTAGTTTATAATAGAAATTTAATGGACGTTGATAAGAGGGAGAAATGACTTTTAAAGCTGTATAGGTTTAATACAGTAGTAAATTTTCCTATATGTAGGAAAATACAACACAAGCATATTTGTCAATTAAGTGTTTTCTAATTCTAAATCTTAATGTTAATGACTGCTGAGAAATGAAAGTATAATTTGTCTTAAAAACAGTGCTATTGCTCATCAGATGAGAGAAATTGTTTACATTTTTAAAAAAGATATCATTTTATTACCATTTAAATTGTATAATGCATCGTAGAAAAACAGTGAATGCGCTTCTAGCCATTTGTATGGAAGTGATTATAAAATACAATCGTATAGTCAGTTAAATCGCTATCGAAAAATTAGAATTCAATTCCTAAATGAAAAACGTCAATATTTCTTACTTCCTGATAACTTTATCGATAATCTTTATTCATGAAAAAGAAAAGCTCGTAAATCAATTTATTTCATCAGAAAAGGGATGAAAAGCATGATGTTGAAGGAAGTTTCAGCAAGGATTATGTATCGTATAAACAATATGCTTCCAGGGCTGGAAACTGGAATTTTCTAGTAAGTGTGACAAATTGTAATGATATGGAAACAGTAATAGCTCATCTTCCAGCCCTGATACGTCTAAATATAGCATATACAATTGCTAATAATACTAGTAATTTAAAGTTTTTAAATGTAAGCTATACAAGATTTTTTCTTTTACTATTTAAATAGTATATATCATATACAATTTCAGAAGGTAAGTTTTTGGATACCATAATTTAAATGTTTTAAATAACGTACTATGTGAAGGTTTCTGCTTTGCAATGACGAAGTATCTATTGAACGGATTTGTTTGTTTTTTTTGTTTTTTTGCTTCAATGCATTGTAATTTCTATCAGTTGCTAAAAATTGTAACAAAAAGTCAAACGCCCCTGCTTTCGTTGTTCATTTCAACAAAAATTTTATTAACAATAAATAGTGATTACATACTAATAAAGGATAGATAAATGAATAAATTGTACAATAATATGATTGTATAATGTTCTATTTGTCATCTGGCTAGATTTTGTTATGAGAGTACAATTGTTATACTCTTATGTGGTTAGGTATAGTGAAGAGATTCTAAGAACTTGTTTAATGGAATAAGCATTTTTTATATAAACATGAATATTTTCTTTTAGAATTTTCTATTCTATAATGCTGGGTAGGTGGGAGTTGATAATCAGGAAAAGGAAAGAGCAGTTAAAGACCAGGTGTCAGCAAAGACTTTACTGGAGGCCAGGAGCTGGTCACGTTTCTTGATTTTTTTGAGCGTTTGATAAAACAATGGTATGATTTGTGGCAGGGGTAATTCCATGAGAGTTTTGCATCTCACTATCCATATGGAATAAAAAACAAAGGTAGAAAGCCTTATTATTGAAAAAAACCCATTATGAATGGCATTTTCAAGTGAGAAAATCATATCAGGTCTTATGTTGGAATTGATTATAATTATATCTTTCAGTGTTTTAAGTCTTGGGCACCAGTGTATAATATGGTCTATGGTTTCATCTTCACAAGCACACAGACCACATATAGGGTCAATGCTGGTAAAACCTCTTCGGTGATAAAGGAACCAATTCGTGGGAAGCACATTAAGATTTATTTTAATGATGAAGTCAAGGAATTTGGGTTCCAGACTCCATCTTTTGAAGTGTGAAATGAGTCTTTGGTTGGTTACTTTTAGGCTGGTTTTAATGGGTTGTTGATTATAGTTGATTATATTGTATGCTTCCCATAAGGTGGTTTTTTTGTTATGGTTAAAGGGCATTATTGGGTTATAAAGTTGTAGGTGGTCTATTAGGGAGGCTATCCATGAACTGGCAGAGGGCGGAGGACGATCTGTCGGTGTAATGTTTTTAATAATGTTGGAGTATCCACAGGAGAGGATCAGATTATGTAGAGTGTTGTGGGTTTTCTGTAAAATGATTGCTTGTATTGAGTGGAATGACAGTCCATTGAATCTGCATGGTCGTTGGATGCCTCGCAAGCTAATAGCAACTGTCCTACCTCTCCAGAGAAGTTTGCTACATAATCGGTTGATTTTATTTTGAAACTGTTTAGACATTTTTACGAATGGAAGATAATATGAGATTTTTGGCATTATGATCATGTTGAGGAGGCCAACCTTTCCATATAATGAAAGGTATACTCTAGAGAGTGACGTGGTGATGGCTTCAGTTGAATGGAGGATTGCATCTTGAATCTCTCTTGCCATTGCAGTTGGTGTTTTGAAGATTGGGAAACCTAGGTATCTTTGGGGTTTTGCAGAAAAGAGAGAGTTAATTTGTTTACAAGACATAATCTTCCAGATGGAAGATTTGTTATAGTTTATTTGTAGGCCAAGTTTCACTGTATTTTTGTTTAAGATGTTAATGAGATGGGGAAGGTAGTTAATGGTGGGAAGAACAACCATGATGTCATCTATATATGCAAATACATTGAAGTTTTTATTGAGAGAGGGAAGGAAAATTCCAGGGAGGTTTTTTTCTATATCCATCAGAAGAGGGTTGATGTAGGCTGTGAAGAAAAGGGCACTGAGTGGAGATCCTTGAGGGATCGACTTGTATGGCTTGAAGCCTGGTGTGATCTTGCCATCAAGAGAGAGAAAAATCTCTCTGTTGTTGAGCAGATTGCTGATCATCTGAACAATCCCGGCTGAAATGGCGCATTCCAACAGAATATCCAGGAGGATATTTATCTGGACTGAATCAAATGCTGCCGCAACATCCAGCTGGACAGCAATGGGTTTTGATTTATGATGTCCTCTGATGTAATTGAATAGTGCAGTTACATTGGACATAGCATGCAAGGTTGATTATCCCTTTTTTCCATATTGGTTTGATGACATATGGCTAAGGATTTGAGTTTGGATTTGATCTTTAATGACTGACTCAATTATCTTGATAAGCAATGGGGTCATGGAAATTGGCCAGATATTGTTAAGGCATGAGTGCCACTGGGTAAAGATCTGTATGTTTCTGTTGCTGGAGGCTAGGTGATCAATCATTTTTTTAATAATTGGCAAAGTGAATTGACTGAGGTGTTTGAGAAGGAAATTTGGGATGCCATGAAGGCCAGGATGAACGCCATCAGGGAGAGGTGTTATCTTCTTTTTGATTTGGATTTCTGTGATGCCATGTTTGCCAGGGTCACCAGCATCCAACCAGCTGTTTATAGGAGGAGCTTCATCTTTTTGCATTAATTGGCAGAATTGTTTGCTGATGTGCTGCATCATTGGAAAGCCAATGAGATTGGTTCCATTAGAATTAATGGATAAGGGAGTGATTTGTTTTCTATTGTACCCCAGTGCCCATCTGAGGTAGTCTCTCATCCAGCAGTGTTGTTGTGCTAAGAAACATTTGGATCTTCTGATGGATATATATTCTGCAAGGGACTTTTGCTTGATTTTGTAGAGATTTTTAAGGAATATGATTTTTTCTGTATTTGTGAAATTTTGCTGTAAAGCTTGAAGTTGTATATTAATGTCTGTTAGATCATTTAGAAGGCCATTAGGTCCTTTGATTTTCCTGGTGTGGTGATTTAATATGGATTGTAGTATTCCGATGAAGGAAAACCAGCCCTCCTCAGCAGGAAGGGAAAGGATGTTTATTTTCTGGAAAAGGATGTATGTCTCAGATACTATCGCTTCGGTCATATTTGATTGGGTGATCATGCGCATGGTTTTACCAGGTCCATCAATAGGTGCAGGGATTGAAATAGGTGTAAGTTGTAAGATTAGAGCCATATGATCAGACAAAGCAACAGGGGCCAAGGCTGCATCAAGGTTGAAATGGAGGTCTGGGGTGTAGTAAACCAAATCAATCAGGGACTTTTTAGTTTTAGTATAGAAAAAGTAGGCTTCGGGAGGGAAGAAGCCCTCTCCACACATTAATCTGCAATTTATTAGATGCAAAAATCTCTTGTTGAAGTCATTGTATGTGGTGTTAAAGTCTCCCAGAAGAATAGTAGGGGAGGCTCTGTTAGCGTTGATGGCATTTAGGATGTGGATTATTTTTAGATATTGAGAAGTGTCTTTGGCTGTATATATATAAGCTATGATGATCGGATAACCCCAATAGTCTATTTCTATGATAATAATATTGGCATCTAGGAATAGAATGCTAAAACTGTTTTGTGGTGTTGACTTGCTGAGAAGAATACCGACTCCACCTGAAGCAGAATGGCCTATGGAAAATCTAGTAAATCCGAGAGTTGAGAGAAGAGATAGTATTTTATGATCAGTCTTATGGTGATATTTAGTTTCGCCCATAAGAAGTATATGAGGGGATCAGAGCGAGAGCCAGTTTTTAATAGCTAGAACTCTATCAATTGAGTTGATGCCACGAATGTTAATGCCAGCAATTTTGCAGAACATGATAGATTAATCCAAATCGTCCTCAGCAAAGTGTACCAAGTCAATGTGGGACATCTTCATGTTAATGAGGTCTGATGTTGTTTGGCAATCAGAGTCTTGTGATTGAATTTGTGGATGGATTGGTGATATAGTTGTTGGTTGAGGAAACGCATCCCTGAAGTCTTCGGTGTCTGATGAAGTAGTGTAATCTGTCTGAGATTCGTCAGAAGGATCAATGGTATCAATGGTTGTAGGATCCATGGTTTTCCTCTTTTTTTCTATGGATTTGCGAGGCTTTGTGCTTGATATATCTGAAATTTGTTTGTTAGAGGGTGGAGGTGAGTAATGTATCAGATGGGCGCTATCATCATCACAGCTTGATTTATCTGAAGGAATTAATTTTCTTTTAATTTTCTTATTTGTATTTTGGGTATTTGTTGTGTCGGTTTTTTGAGGGTTTTGAAGTTTAATAGTGTTTTTTTCATTTTCCTGTTCTTTTGATAAAAGTGTTTTTTTATTGTTATAGGAATTTGTTTTAAATTTTAGACCTGAGTCATTTTTGGTTTGCTGTAACTGTTGGGAAACATTAACTATGCTGACTTTCGAGTTGAGTGTTTGACAAGTCTTTTCATCTGGATGGTTAATTATTGCAGGAGTTGAAGAATTGAGGACAGTTTGTGGATCACTTTGTTTAGGTTTACTGGACTTAACTGACCCAAATGAAGATGTATCAATGGTTTTAGACTGGGTGGGAGTTGTTATGGATGGATTGTTTTGAAATTTTTTGAGTGTATTTTCTTCATTGCCTGTATTTTCCTTGCTCTTGTCAGGTGGTTTGGTCATATTGCCTTCTTTTGTATCAAGAGTTTGGCCTAGTATTGTTTCTCGGGGATTAGTATAATGTGTATCGTATGTAAGATCTTTAGTCTTATCAGTTTGAGTGATTGGTTTAGGCACAGTATATGTAATTGCTTGGATCTCTGATTCACTACTATTAGTGTAGAGGTTGTTGTTTGTTCTTTCTTGAATATTTTCATTTTGAAAGATAGGTTTGGATGTGAAAGGGTTTGTTGGAGGATTTATTTGAATCAGGTTGTCTGGGTTTGTGAGGTTGCTGATTGAATTAAGCCCATGTGGTGATTGTCTATTTAAGGATGTGAAAGCCGTGTTAGTAGGTCTACCAGGACATCTGTGAACTTTATTCTTTTTAATACCACAGTGTGTACATATTCTTGCTGCACAATCTTTAATGAGGTTTGTTCTTTGAAGGCAGAAGAAACATTGTGGATGTACTCCCCTGAAAGTCAAAACCATAGGAGAGCCTCTTGCAGTAATAATAGTGGGTAGTCAGTGGGTATAATGTTTTTCTTCAATGTAAGTGTGAAGATAACTGTATTGGACAGGATTTGATCTTCGCAGTGAGGGTTTAATAGGTGTTTAAATTTGCTAACTGAACCATAATTAATAAGGATGTTTTGTAGTTCTTGTTCTTTCAAGTGGGCAAGGCAGTTTTGGATTCTGCCGGATAGTGTAACAGGACGGTTCATATCTATGGAGCATAGTATAAAATTTCCTAAAGATCTGTATTTATTTTTAAAGTTCATACGGTCCGCCCACGTTTTAAACTCAACGATAACATAGTGGTCATTGGGATGATTAAGAATCATATGAATGCCTCTGCCTAATTGTTTTTGATTGATTAGACTGTATAGCTGTTCTAGAGGGAACTTATATAGAGCACATTGTTGATTTGTTATGGCTAAGATTAACGACTTATCGCTGTAGTAGTTAGCAAACAATTTATATAGGCTATTGGGAATCGTTTTGTTGAACTCATTATTTATTTTTAGGAACATGTCGTCATTAAGATCGTTTATATTAAATGAGACATTTTCCAAAGTGTTTGATTCTTGTTCTATGTCTAGTTCTGAGATATTCAAATATAGTTCATTGAAATTATCGGCCTTAATATTTTTGGAGATGCTCTCAGAATTTTTAGACCTTACGATATTTGCGTACGTAGAGGAATTTTTCAATATTGGTATTGAAGAAATTGGATTAGATTGTAAGTTGGCTGAAGTAGCAATGGATTGTTCTGCACTATAATCTTTGTTTGTTCTGGAATGTGATTTATCGGTTTTAAAATTTATTTCTTCTTTTTGATTTTTAAATTTACTGTTGACAAACTGTAATGTGACAGTACCGGTTTTGTCGACCTCTGGTCTAAAAGTTTTTACTTTAAAAAATTTGCCGAAATCATCTTGTTGATAATTTTGTCTATTATTTTCAGATATGGTTTCCAGGGTATTATTGGGCAAAGGAAATTGCTAATTAGAGTCTTCTGAGGATGCGTAAAGTCTTCAGAGAGGTGATGATTGGTTTTTGCTTGTATTTTTAAAAATTTCAATAGTTTTGCTTGATGAGATATTAATGCTATTACTTATATTAGGGGTAAGTTGAATATTTTCTAAACTTTTGTTGATATTTGTGATGCTGTTTTCTTTTGAAATATTGGTTTGTGGGTTTTTATTTGTTGTAGAAGTTATTTTGGATGAATTTAGATAAGATCTAAGGCTATAAAATTTACGACCGATGACTGCATTGCTAGATTGAATGCTGAGATCGGGGCTAACCTTAATTTGCGAGTTATTGATTATATTATCACTTTCCATAATATATAATGATTAAAACTGACTTACCTTGAATAAGAAACGTAAAGGTAAGGGGACAATCGTTCCTATCTTCCTGAAATTGAATCACTAAGGGACGCTTTTTGTAAGACCAGTTGCAAAGATGGCTGCCAAAAGTGGAAGTGTCTGCTTTCATTGCTAAACGTCAAAAGTTGATAAACTGTCGAAATAAAGGTGTAAATCATGATTTCGTCAAAGTTCATGATCAAGTCGCAAACGTTCCGAGACTTTTTCGAGATCAAAACATAAAAAAAAAATGGCAGACGACCATTGGACAACAGAACGCAAATCCGATGTATTCCTTCAACCCCAAAAAAGAAAATATTTGACACATCCAGAAAAAAAAACTGTCTTTCATGGTGGTTTAATGAAATTAAGGCGTTGTCAAACATCTGGAATGTAAGATCCATCGCGTCAATGAAATGGAAAACCTTAGATTTAGAAATATCAAGTATATCTGACTCATTACTTTGGAAAAAAGAACTGAAGTAGAATTACTCCATGTGTGTTTAATTTAATATATATATATATTAATCATTATTGTATTTATGTGGAATAAATCATAAAGTGTAACATTTTATTATAATATTCACATATTTTCGTATTTTGTGATATAAATAATAGCTTTAATTTCATTCAACAATCTGGAAGAAAATATGATTGTATTTCTTTCCCTATTATTCTTTTTATGATATTACTTTTTATGTAGATAGGTAGGTGTGTAAATGGATAGATAAAAAAATGTTTAAAAAAATAGATGATAAATATATAGATACGCGGATGAGTAGTAAAGTATATAGATAAATGAATTTATAGATCTTTGGGCATTTAAAGACGGACAGACAATTGTATGAATGGACTAATGGATGAGTCAATGTTATAGAAAAAAATATAATTAGATGGATAGATGAACAAATTAGTGGATAGAGATAGATAAATAATGAATATATATATATAAAGATAGATAAACAGACAGATAAATCAACAAGTAGATAGATAGATAAACTAATTGATAAATAAGTAAATAAATATATAAATAGATAGATACATAGATCAATAGATTTTAAACTTGCATAAAATATTTTTTTATTACCTTAAGACTATACATAATAAAAATACATATTTTTTTATTATCTAAAGCCATATGAGTGTGTTTGCATGAATAATATAAAGAAATGATAAAAAAAAAAAAATTTTTTTTATCATTAATACAAAAAACATTCTTATGAAAATTTGTAAAAACTAATAAATATATTTGATATTTAATAAAATTTAAGGTTTATATTTAGAGTTTAAAAAGACAGACAGACAGATTTATGGATAATGGGTGGATGATTGATTGATTGATTGATTGATAGCTAGCTAGTTAGATAGATAGATAGATAGATAGATAGATAGATAGATAGATAGATAGATAGATAGATAGATAGATAGATAGATAGATAGATAGATAGATAGATAGATAGATAGATAGATGGATGGATGGATGGATAGATAGATGGATAGATAGATAGATGGATAGATAGATATGGATAGATAGATGGATAGATAGATGGATGGATAGATCGATAGATGGATGGACAGATATTTGGATAGATAGATAGATAGATGGATAGATAGATAGATAGATAGATAGATAGATAGATAGATAGATAGATAGATAGATAGATAGATAGATAGATAGATAGATAGATAGATAGATAGATAGATGGATGGATGGATGGATAGATGGACGTACAGACAGGCAGATAGATGGATAGATGGACATACAGACAGATAGATAGATAGATAGATAGATAGATAGATAGATAGATAGATAGATAGATAGATAGATAGATAGATAGATAGATAGATAGATAGATAGATAGATAGGTAAATAGGCATACAGATAGATAGGTAGATAGACAGATAGGTATATAGATAGAAAAAATGATTTTTTTAAAATGTGTCAATAGATAGGTAGATGGAAAAAACTTTTTCTTTGAAATATAGATAGATATATTTACATATATGCATCCATTCATTCATACATACATACAGAAACACATACTTACATGAATACATGCATATATAAATAGATTTTTTTTTTTTTTAAATATAGGCTGGTTGAAAAATTTGACATTTGCAAATTAAGTTTGTCTAATTTATGTAAAAAGGTACAAATAAGATGGGTGGTTGAATGTACAGTCCATTACCGTTTTTCCCAGTGTCTACATCTGTGTGTTTAAAGTAAAATTACGATCATAATTTATGGGTGGTTGAATGGATTGAATAACGTGTAATATAGATAGGGATACACTGGATGTTACATAAACAGTTGAAATAGGGTGGGATATTGATAGCACATAGACGGACAGATGAATGATAATTAGAAGACAGGCAGTCAGTCAGTCAGATAGATATATAGTACAGACCAATATATGTATAGATAATTAGATGTGTAAATAAGTAGGTTAATAGATAGGCAAGTAGAAAAAAAAGGGGGATGGATATATAGAGATGAAGATGAAATCAATTTATAGGTGAGGTCAATTGATCAGTTTAGTGAACAGGGTAGCAGAGAGGTGTGGGGGGGGGGGGGATAGGGAGTCATCATAAGTTAAATTAGATAAGAGATAGATTGGATCAAATGTTAGATAGGATGGAAGAAAAAAGATAATCAAAGAGACAAATAGACTGATATTAATGAAATTTAATTTTTATAAACTTTGAAATAAAGTATAAAATTGTTCTTTATATTGTAACAAGCAATTTGAATTAAACAATTTGTACTGATGTATTGGAGTTAGTTTTACTTTGCAAATACTTGTTTATGTATATGCTTATGAATTATAATTTATATTGGCATTATACGTAATTTATATTAATAAAAATCAAAACTGACTTCCCACAAATCTCCGTTGGTTGCTTCGCAGCAAGAAATTCACATTAAAATTCTTGAGTGAAAAACGAGTCTTTGTTTGAGTTTTAAAATTTTATCACGTAGTGATAGGATTATCCGTAGACTTCAGTTTATTGTTTATTGTCAATTCTTTAACTATAATTTTGAAAACATTTTCTGAAGTATAAATTGTAATTCATGCAAAATATTTAACAGCGATAATCAATCGTTGTTTTAAAGCAAAATTAACAAACGTGAAGCGATTAAATATACATTAAAATATATATCTTGTGTCAGTATACGTTACGTTATTACAAGATGCTATTATAAGCAAAGACGAATGTTTACTATTGTAGTATATAAAATTAGATATACCTCTCCCAAAGGTGGGGGGTCTAACATATTGTTGTGTTTAATATCTAGCATATCCGGAATAATGATATGGGCATTTAATAATAGTATAATTCACTAATTAAAAGCATTATTTGGCAAGGAATGTTGAGACTATTACTTTGAACCCTAACATTTCCAGCATAATTTGGCTTGCCTGATGTTTCTTAGGATTGAGCATACATCACTGCGGTCTACCATATAGTAGATAAGGTGATTACTGTGACCTGACTTCTGATAGTTGTCTGGTGTTGCCTGATTTACCCTCTCAAATGAACTTCAATGTAAAGTGATATTTCTGTCCTTCTAGAAACAATCAGACTCACTGATTTAACTTTTCAAGTAGTCTGTTTGCATCATTGACTATTTATTTATTTTTATTGTTATATTGTTACTTGGCTCTATTGTCCCTTTGATTTGGATAACATTGTAATTATGATCAGTCCATTATTGAGAATAAGCTTCCAATCATTTTGGATGACAACATTCCCTCACTGGAAAAAAGTAGTTTTGGAATACCTAATACTTTAGATAACTTGAGGACATCTCACTTGTCTTTTAGCATCATTTTTTGGCCTGGTCTCATTATCAGCAAGTCTGGTTTCATCATCAGGTCTGATTTCTTCATCTGATCTGGATTCTTCATTGGATCTGATTTCTTAACTTGGTCTGCATTCTTTATTGGGTCTGATTTCTTCATCTGGTTTCAATTCTTTATTGGATCTGATTTCTTCATCTGATCTGAATTATTCATTGTGTCTGTTTTCTTCTTAGATCATGGTGAATATTTATTTTGCATGATGTATTATACTCTTGACTTTAACTGATCTCTGTGTCTATCATAGTATTGTCTATCTAAAGTTTAGACCAATTTTTGTACTCATCATTCTTCCTGGAACCCATTTGGTAATCTCATTGAACATATGATATATTATTTGGTACTTATCTATATTTCAGCATTTTCATTTTTGTTGTTATGACTATACTGATTAATCTAAGGACTGACAGATTGCCCTAAGTGCCCTGTTAAACAGGTGTTCATCAGAGAGTTTGCCTGCAACTGTCCCAAGAGAAAGACCATCACTCTTGGGGTGCAATAGTGAAACTCTGTAAAGATGACTTATTGGTTTTAACTGTTTGTGAAAAAACTATCCAAGATACAGATCCAATTTATCCACAAATACATCTAGATAGTCTTTTTTTTAATTATATTTGTGATCTAAGTGATTGAACCAGACTTGGTCTAACAGATTACTATACTCACCCATCAGCATAAGAAGATGCAAATTAATAGGCATTGTAACTTTAATTCTTCTTCACCCAAAAGTGGAATTTGGTTGCCTTGGTAATCAATAATTACTCTACTGCTAGATAGCAACCCATGACTTTTTTTATTGATGACAGACCAACTATTTTTTGATATAGTGGGAACTTTAGATCCATTATTCATCTCCATTGTTATCTGCATATCATTATGGGTAATTGAAAACATTGGAAGACTGAATCACTACTTCTTATGTTGTTTATACAGTTATTAAATTGGTTAAATTCTATCCTATCTTTTGATTTTTGTAGAATAGACTTTTCTATTTTTTCCTGATTGTATTGCTGTTTTTTTTATTTAATCATAACTTTCTGATATGTGCAATACAATTAAAACATTTGCAAATTGTAAACCTATATGAACATTTGGTGCGTGCATATTGTGACATTTCATTTACAATAAACTTTTGGGGCCATATTTGTCCATTTATTCTGCAGTTTTTAGTATTTCAGGATGAAGCCTCTATTTAAATTTCAATCAGTGACATATTTGCCTATCCCCTATTTCTGACTATCAACTTTAATGTTAATAAGGTGGCTTGATTTATTGTAGATTAAGTTAGTCACCTGAAAAACTTCAAGATCAGAAGTAGTGTTTGAGTCCATTAACAGCTTGATTCTAATGCTATATTCTTTCATTCCACAAATGAAACAATCTCTTAGTGTTTGCCTGAATATGTATGATCTGAAATTAAATATGAATGTCTTTCGAAAAAAATTAACTTTATTTAAACTTTCCATGCGCACCTGTTACTATATAATGCAACATTTCAAGTGATATAATTCTCTCTTCTTCAGGTGTTATTGGGCTGACCAATGATGTACTAGCATGGTGTTGTAATCTGGACCTTTATTCAATATTTAAGAATCTAAAGACCAGGTTTGAGGCCTATGTTAGTATTGATACTCCCCGACTAGTAGCAACTGAAAAAAACAATAGAATTATACAATCTGAAATGTATTATATTTTAACCTGTGTATTCTTACAAATAGTTGAATGTAAATAAAATTTAAGAATTTCCAAAGACATAATGGAATTAGTCCAACCCATAATAAACATCCAAGTGCTTCATTAAAAAAAATCTTTGAAATCAATGCTAAGCATCATATTTCTGAGTTTTGTAGTGAAATCTTTAGCTTGCCCTCCCCCCCCCCTAACACAGATGTTGAAGTTGTAGCTTTATACTACAGTTAGTGATTTGGGCCAAAGTAAGTCATTAAGAAAGAGATTTCTATATAAAAACCTAATTGAGAAGGAAGCATTAGGGCTGAGAAAGATTGTAAGATTTCGTAAGTTGGAGAATAATGCAAATTGAAAATTGTTTCGCATTTATATGTTACTCTCTTGTTACAGTTATATACTTTGATTCATTCATCCCCTTCATAGTTACCATGACCTGCAGGTAAGAATCTACTACTATTATTCTAAACATACAAATGCTAGGGTAATCTGAGTTGGTCACATGATTACCAAACATGAGCAGAATCATTGATTCACTGTAGATTATAATACTGTGTTATTATTGTGTTTACAATTATTGGAAAGAGATATCTTATTCTTACTAATACCCAATCTATGATTTATTTTTACTGTTTAATATGGAAACCCCTTCAGAATAAACAGTTCTTTAATATTTCCCCATAAACTAACATAATGGAGGAAGATATTGGGTAATGGGTGAGAATCTAGTTTATAAAGGATAATTCTCTTTTTGGTTTTTCTCTGCAGCTATGATTTAACAAATACCATGAATAATTTAAGAAATCTAAAATATTTTTGGTTTTACTTTATATACATATACACCTTTACCCTGCTTAATGAAGGTAATCCCCCCCTCCCAAACTCATTATTAAGCAAAAATATCATATGTAGAATACGCATTTATAATTGTTGTCTATGAGGAAAAAATTGGCTGGTTACTCCAGCTAAAAAATTACACTATAAGTAGAGAACATTATATTAAAAACATAACTTATTGAGTATATATAAAAATTTACAAATCCCTTAACGTACATTATATGCTTGTATAAACTTTGCTATGTGTATTACACGTGTTCATTTAAAATATGTATTTATGTATGTGGGTATTATGCATGTATTTATTTAAAATATGTATTTATGTATGTATGATAATGTAACTTAAATCTATGTAAAAAGAAAAAAATCATAGCTTAAAGTTGCTACTGCCTGTGATCCATTCACCCACCAATCATCATTATCCAGTTTGGTTTTCAAGCTCGAACATTTTCTTGGTTTTTTTATAGTCATATTAGTAAACAGAATTTCTAAAAAAATGTTTAATATTACTAGAACAAAATATGCATTTCACTGGCCAAAAATACAGCAAAATAGATCAAGAAAGGGAAACTAAATCAGCATTTAACATTTTTTTGTGTGTTCATCAGCACACCATTGCACTGGGAAAAATCCATATTGAAGTTTTGATTTTTTTAAAATTTGTACTAATTACTATATTAGTTATGGAAAATTATTAAAATTAAAAAAACAATGTTTAATAACAAATCATTTAATTGACCATTAAGTCTTATTATTTATCATTAGTATAACAAGAGCCAAATAAACATATGATATACTGCAAAAACATAATCATGGTCAACTTTAAAGAAAAAATTTCAGCACATTGAAAAAATAAAAAAATCTAATGCATTCCAAGTTTGCATATTGTAATCCATATTTAAGGCTTTTGTTACAAAATGTTCTGCACTGATCTAAATAAATAAGTATAATAGCTGTAGTGGAATTTTTAGGGCATGATGTCACTATTTTATCAATTACAGCAGCCATGTTTTTGCAATGACTTAGCAATTTGTTGAATAGCACAATATGTTTGGGTGGCTGAATTACAGGCTATTTAAGTAAAAATTAAAGATATTAATCTTATTCACCTTATTTGTATTGCAAAAGATAAAATTATCTTCACTTTTTTTTTCAAAATTGCAATTCAAATACAACGGATAGCAGTTTCGATTTGATTGAAATTAGCATTTGTAAAGATTTTAATCCAAAATTGATTGTCTGCAGTCTTAGTTAATATGTATACTGTACACAATTTAAAATTTAATATTGATAGTACATATGACTAAAAATTATTTTTAGCTTTATGCTGAATGAAATTTATATTTTTTTCTTGGTACTGCATTTTTTTATTTTTACATGTGAGATAATGTTTCCATTGCTTTGGGTATCTGAAAAGAATTGTGAGATAATTTAAAATCTAGGAAGCAGAGTGTTATTTTTAAATTGTTTAGTAATTTTTGATATTAATTGTATAAATCTGAAACCCTTTTACACTCTTTGCTTCCTCCTTTTTTTTACTGAAAATATTTTAGATTTGCGATGGTAGCAAAAAATTTTAATTCAAAATTAATTGATGGAATATTTTAGCTAATATATGTACTGGACATTTTTAATTTTATGCTGGAAAAATTTGCTGTTTTTATAGTACTGTGTTGATTTACATTCATGTACTGAATGAACCTTTTTATTTTTTGATTTGTAGTCAATTAACAAGAAAATATTTACTTTGGATATGTTATTAATGAAGTACTAATTGTCACATAAAAACACAGGATGAAAATTAAATAAAATACTATACATTCATTAATCATATTTTAAGCTTATAATCAAAATATTGAATGCAGCACTAAAATATTGTATTTTATGAATAACCATACCATTTCAGCATGAAAGGCACTATTTTGCTTTTGGATGAGATGACTTTAATAAATTCTATGACATCATAAAAATGGCCACCAAATTTATTTATTTTATATTTTTTTACTCGTTATTGTAAATAATCAATTGTGAATCAAAATAATGGGTAGAAATTGATGATGATCGCTATTGTGAATCCTCACATAAAGGCCGAATGCCAAGTTGGTTAAAGGTGTACTTAAAATTTCTATTTTATCAAAATATTCTTGAAACACATAGATAAGGGCATCTAACTAAAGATAATGCACATGGAAAAAATGATACCATGTGACTGTGTTTAATAAAAACATATATATTAATTTTTAACAGAGTTTAAGAATTTATAACTGGACTGATGATGATGGGATAGTTTTTAACCTAATATTCCATATTGTATTTCTCTAAATTGGATGCTGTCAAAGTATGAGCACAAGATGTTTTGCCATTTGTTGATCAATTATATATGTATTGTGCCAAGGCCAAATTGGCACATGTATATAAAATAATTTTGGCTAAAAAAATTATTAAAATAAAAATCTTTCGGTAAAAGAGTTTTGAAAATGAAAGCTGCAATTGATTAAAAGTGGGAAGGGGTTTTCTTTAGTAAGATAAACTAAAGGTTTTATAAAAAGGAAGTAAAGAGTTTTCTTATTAGTATTTGTAAAATATAAATAATTTAAAGTTTAAAAAATACAAATCTCTTTTCATTCGAATTAAAGAAAAAATAATCTTAAAACTAGTAATATATGTGTGTATATATGTGCGATTGTCAATAATAGAATAAATGTATGCGTAATAAATGTTATTATAAATAAATGAAAGTTAAAGAAGATTATCATTAAAAAACATGGCAATGGCTATTATTTAAAATATAAAACAATACGTTTTGCATGGCTATTACTAATTAAGCAATCTTCCAAAACACGTCAAAAGATTAATTGCTAAAGAATTTCGACAACAGATATTTTCCAGAGGATATTAAAGGGACAACACATCATCAGTATAAATACTGAATATTTTATCGGACAATCCGTTGAGACAAGTCAGTTCACAAATCAATTGAGTCAGTTAATTTCAATCAGTTAAGTTAATTGTATCTAGAAACAAAAATGTGGTGTTGAGCAGTTTGGGAAATACACGCCTCTCCCCACAGCCTGATGTCCGATGAAAACAGCAAGATCTGCCTGTGAAATAATGTCAGCTTAACAACTTGGAAATCTCCATCAATATTTAATTGTCTTCAATAATAATGATCATGAAGAATAATGAAACTCAACAAGGAAACATCCCAGCCGGCTGGAAGCATTCGTAATGGAAATATTCTCACCGAAAGCAGCCACCAAAGAGAACAAAATTCTACGTCTACATTCAAAATCCTAGATAAAAACATTTGCTTATTTCATTTATACTGTAATAGCCATTGCATTGCATTAATTCATGCAAATCCTCCAAGAATCTAATTATATGAACTCTATATCATACATAAAATGAACTATTGATATGTGTGTTTAAGTTTCAAATGCTATTAATGCTTTATTACTATATTTGTGAATGCTATATGAGTTAATATGTGCGTGATCATTATATCAGTATTATTAGATAAATACCAGTGTTCTATTATTAAAATCTACAAGAATATTTAAACTAGTTTAGAAATGTTAATATAGAATGTGTGTGTATTATATTAAATTATAAAGATGTTTAAATTTAGTAAATTAATGTTAGTTAATAAATTGTCTTTAAAATTAAACTCTATTTGTTGGTCAATTCTTTTTATCAATCTCTTCTTACCAATATTTTATTATTGATTAAAATTAGACTGAGCTAGTTAAGGGAATTGTTTCGAGCGCTGGATTATGAGCCTACTGACCAAATACATTGTTTATTCTTCTGAATAGATAACTGGTGCCTGGAGTTTACTCCAAAACAAATAAAGTGTTTGGATAGTAAGGGTTTGAATCTAGCAGCCAAGGTGGGCCATTGTTGATAGTTAAAGCTATCAATAATATCTCCCATTTTGCTCGAACGTGCCGGTTCGTTCACGTAATATTTATAAGATTATAAATGTGTTTTAAAGAAGTTTGAAACCAGCCAAAACCTTTGCAGGGTAAGTAAGATCTTCTGCAGAGCAAACCTGATACAATACACATGTAATAATTATGAAACCCTTCATTGTTATAAATGTAACAAAATTCGAGCATACATATATAGACATGCTTTACAAAGCATGCAATGAATGAAAAATAAAACACCTTAATTTAAATATTTCAATAATTGTGTAATTGGTCACTATTTGATCTTTTGTTGATAACATTATTATTGTTAGTGATATACCACACCTCTTCTATTTTACTTTTCTAGGCATCTCATTCTATACCAACAAGTTTTTTTCAACCTTTTGGAATCAAAACTATGTCTATGCTCCTTTTCAAGGTTCAAAAATACAGTCATATGTTCTGAATTTTTCTTAGTTTTTTTAAATTCATATTTATGCTGCCTAATTTTGGCTATTCCATTAGCTTGGGGTTCATTGTAACATATAGCATAACACTTGACTATTGCGTTGAACAGCATAAATAATTTGTGGAAATTCTGCTTTATCAATGTTATCTTTAGAGTTATGGAACAATGTGCTTAAATTATCTGGAGTCGTTAAGGCTACATTAATCTATTCATTATAGATTTATCTTGTTTTAATTTCAATGCAAGGAATATAAGCCATAGTCACTCAAGGCCTATTGTTTTTTTATATTTGCAATTTTCCATCTCATTTTAAGTTAAGATTTTTAATTACCTGTAAAGGACTTTTTCTTTAGTTAAGTAGGTCCTTCACATATTTTTCAACCTGATTCTTATTTTTTGCCTAGGATATATATTCATATCGATCTTTTCTCTTCCAAAACACTCCTTTATTTTAGTTTATTTCAGATTAGTCTGTCAAATTGTATTTCCAAATTCACAAACTTATTACAATTCTTTTATCTATTTTAATATATTCCTGTGCAGTTTTTCTAATAACACCAATAACATCTCTTATACTTTTCCCACTCTGAAAACCAAACTGTTCTTTTCCAATATAATATTCTACCTTGCCATAAATTATTTGAGTTAAAATCCTCAATAAATCTTTAAAAGAATGAAATTTATATTTAACAGCTTTCTTTTTAGCAATTGGAATAATTATAGTCTTTAAAAAAATCTTCAGGCAATTTCTACTATTGCAAAGTCCATTTTCTTCATAGTAAATGCTCCCATTTCTTTCAAAAATTCTATAGGTATAAAATCCAACAGTTTTCTCACTTTTCAGTAGTTAAATTGACTTTATTCCTTCATCTGTCAATATGTTACATACCTTTACCATCTATTTCAACATCTTCATTTCAAGTTCATAATCAATTAAAGCTTTTTTTTTAATATTCTTTCTATCTTCTCAATATAGTATTGATATCAGTTAAATCTCTATTCATTCTTATCATCTATTTCACTTGTTAACCTTTTTTTTCTCCCCAAATAACAATTTTAATTCTATGAAATACCAGATCATGCTTTTTATCTGTTGAAGCATTTCTATCTCTCTACATTCTTGTTTTAACCATTTTTCTTTTGCTAAATCTATTTCTCCCATTAGTTATGCTCTTTTGCCTTCTTTAGTATTGACAGTTTTTCATCTTTTCCATACTTTCATCTTTTCTAGCATTCTTTCCATTATCCAAGATCATTTAGCCTACTTTAATCATATAGTATTTATTTTATTTTTGCTGTTTTTAATATTCCTTCTTTAATCTTATATGAAGACATATCACAACTATTCATGTATTTCTCATCTTTATACGTTTCCTTTATTATATTTTCACAAATTAAATTAAATTTTTCTTTCTCTATTTTTTTCAATTTATCTAAGTCCAATCTTGCATATCTTTTCTCTTTTTTTTTTATTCTTTATAAACTCAACTGTAATTTAATCATAAATGATAAGAATTTCTATCAGTATCAAGCAATCATGTGAACTAATAATGACATTACTATATCTATTTTGAATCAATTAATAATCTATGTGATATCATTCTCTATCATCTGGAGCTTTCCGTGTATATAATTTTCTGTACTGGTTTAGAATGCACTTTCGACCATTTTGGTGTCTAAGGGAAGTCTCAAAACCTAGTTGAGGGTTTCTGAATAAAAATTACAATTTTTTAGCAGTGTTGGACAAAATAACTAGGAAGCCTTGTATCAATTACATAGGTGTTATCTGATATCCTTTAGTCCTTTGCTGAGTTAGTAGTGGTTTTGGAGCTCCCCTTAGAAACCAAAATGGTGAAAACTACGTTCTAAACTGGTACCAAATTTTCTTGGGTGATTTTTAAACCCAATGTTTGCAACCACAAATGTATTCTCCATATTAAGTGAAAAATGTGTGAATGTTTAAGTTTATGTCAAATTAAATAAAACTTTGTTTAAAAATACATAATATAGGAAGTGTACCAATAGCTGAAACAAGCTCTTAATTGATAAGTGCAGTAAGAGAAAAATATCTAAAATCTCTATCTAGAACATTTCCTATCCCCAGACCAATTGGTTTCAAGCTTTTGGCTCACCTCAGTGAGGAGCTAGAATATTCAGACACTAGATCTAAAATATCAACTCAAAACGCAGCACTTATTTAATACATAACATCTAAATAGAAACTCTGACATTTTTGGCCATGAAAATGTCTGTAACTCCAGCTATCTAACTTATAGCTATATGGGACTGAACCAAATTCAGATCTACCATATATTAATATTTTTGGCATTTCCAAGGCCTTAAAGGCAAAATTATAATAATTAATAAAGCAAGAGATTAAATGAGCCTCATCAGAAACCCACTCTTCCATATAAGATCATGTCTGTAATAGATAATGATACTCTCAAAACCAATTCAGATACCCAAGTATCAACCATATAAGTTATTATCGAGATAACTAAACCCACAAAATTATTAATGACGTCCATTGAAAACCAATTAAATCCACAAAGTCTAGCATGGAGTTTAAACCACTCAATAAAACTGTATGTGGATGACACAGAGTTTAAGTTGAGTTGTGAATCTCGGGAGTTGAGAGAAGAACAGCCAGATGATGCTTTCATGTATCAAGTAAAATTAAGCTCAGAAGACCTCAAGGCTAACTATGAGCCAAATGACAAATTTATAAGGATTGAGGCAATCTCATATCCTAAAGACATCATGTCAGAATACCTGAATGAAGATACAATAGTAACCAAGCTGGATATTTATTTAGAATCATCCCAACACACTCATATTTACCATCAAAGTAAAGTTAGGATATTCACCAGACATGACATTGATGAATGCTATGACAACTGTCAGGCTAGGATAATGATAATTATGATGGCTATCATAAAAAAAAGATTATCATAATAAAAGGACCAAGTCTGGAGACACATATGAAATCAATTGGTTTGATCATCTTAAATACACATTATGGCAGTTAAAATCCCTCCATAACAAAGAAGATGATTAAAACATAGAGGACCAATGGGGTATAGTGATAAAAAATCACATCACAAACTGCCAAACAAGAAAGTCCATGGTTCCACAAATTATGTAACACCAATGAAGGTCCTTTCACATTTATCAGGCATGAAAATGCTAGTATTTAAGATGAAAATGGACGGATGGACCTCAAGGATTGTGACTTAGAACATATGATATAAATTTCATACAATAAAATTCAGTGAGGAGGTTAAAATATAACATAAAATATAAAACAATATATAAAAATATACATGTGGATACAAAAGGAATGACTGAAGGTAGAACAATTTTGGTTGCAATAAAAAAGGATCTCTTTTAGAAACTGATGTGATATAAAAATATAAATATAAAACCTAACACAGATAGAAAAATTAACAAAATACTATTTATTATAATACAACCAATAATGTAAACATTTTTTTATAAAATCAAATAACTATATATTTGGAATCATTACAATTAAGTAGCTTCTAATTAATAATCTTAAGAAAATTTAGTGAAGTTAACTGATATTTAATAGATAATCATGTATTTATAACAGAAATTTGAAACTGTAAATTCTAATAAACCATTATTTTAAAATAATTTTATAAAAGTTTACATTCCTAAAATTGTCTCCCTTAAATTAACTAAAACACAATTGATAATTTTGAATATGTACATATTTATATAGTTAATTATTAAATACCACAATGTTTTTTAAAGATGTATATATAATTTAGATGGAAACAACGACTCTTCCACATACACTCAGAACTCTGCATCAAGAAATGTTTTAAAAGAAAGGGAAAATATTTTTAAATAAACCAACTTCCATTAACATCTTTGGAAATGAAGTTGATCTTATTTAACACCCAAATTTTTTAAGCAACCTATTACTTTAAAAATTCAAATTATAAATCCCAAGACCAGAGACGGCATCTTATTGTTAATGCCCTGCAATAATAAGCCACTCTATTTTATATAGATGTAATTATTAGTAACACAGCATATTTAAAGATATATATAGATATATAATTTAGATGAAACTCAACTACCTTTCCCATAGATCCTATCTTTTATATAAATTACATATATATCTTTATAAATGTTGCATTGTGTAATAATCACATCTACATAAAATAATATGGTTCATTATCATGAGTCATTAAAAAGATATACTTTCTTTGCATTGGGATTTATAATTTGAATCTTTACAAGTGATATGTTGATTTAAAAATCTTATTGTTAAATAAGATCATGCTCCACTTTTAGCACTGTCAATGGATGTCAGTTTGAGAGTGGGTGACTACTTGTTCTTTTAACACATCTGTTGGCATGGAGTGATGTCTATTTACAGTGTGGAAAGATAGTTATCTTTCATCTAAATTACACCTGAATTACATTTAAGTCATCAATTTATAAAGTGATTTATAAAAATAGTTTTTTATTGGGTCGTATAAAAGTGCTCTGGAAGAAATGCTTCAATTTAAATTCATTAATAAATAGTACAAAACAGTCAAGCAAATCTATTCCTGGTGTAGTTTATAAGGTTTCTTGCAGTTGTCATAAAATTTATATAGGTCAAAGTAAATTAAGTCTTCATAAAAGAGTTAAAGTTCACAAGAGGAAAGATGTTCATAAGGGTAGAATTAAAAATAGATATCATAACTCAGCTTTGTATATTCATGAACTGAATTTATATTATAAAATATTATTTGACAATGCAGAGGCTATCTTTTATGAAAAAAAGTGAATTAAAAAGAAGTGTAAAAGAAACTCTGATAACAAATTTTCTTGAATCTGAAGTCATAAATCTCATGAAAACATACTTTGATAAAAAATAAAATGTTGTGGTGGAAGGCAATTTTGTTTTGTATATATATGTTTTATATATATTGTTGAATTTCACTTGAAAATATCTATTTATTAATGGATAAAACCATGGTTGTGGAAGAATTTTAGCAAACTTTTATTTTTTCGCTAGTATTATAATGTTATATGATTTTCTGTTCTATTTATAGATGATTACATAAATGGTGTAAAAAATCCAAATTGATAATGTTATGCAAATAATTCTTTAAGCCAATTGTTAAAGTAATTTATGGTAATGAAAGTTATTTATTTTAATATGTAAAAATAATAAAGTTAAATTTTTTTTATATTAAATGATTTTATTTATTGTGCACTAAAAAAATAAAATTGTTTCTTAAACCACAATTGAGGTGTTTAGATTTAACTTGATGCAAAAGCATGGAGGGAGTGTCCAGAAAACATTACTGTGTTTTCATTATGGACTCAAAGCTTTATAGTTCGTTAAAAAAGTAAAAGATGGCTAATGGAGGGTCTGGAGATATTGGATGAGTAGGCATTACATAGAGATTTTATGCAAAACCAGCCCACATCCAGTGATTACTCTGGCTTGCACTGAGTTATGCTACTGTATGGAGAGTTTTGTTTCTGTGAAAAACAGTTTGTGTAAGCATAAAGAATGGTGAGCATGTGATGTTTAAAAGTTTAATTATAGCTTTGTTTCTTATTCTTTTTCTTATCCAATGTTTTTCAGCTGTTGGTTGTAGCACATGATTATATAATCATTTCTTCATTTACATAATTACTATATTTGACCTGCTTTTTATAGTTTTCTCCTCTTTCTTCTCAATTGTTAATATGATTATCTTTCAAATTAATATTTTTTATTGGTTTCTTTTTAGTATTGGTATTTTTGACATTTATAAAATTTATGTTGACATACTTGTTCAATGATTAAAGTAATAAAATTTAAAAAAATGTTTCTACTTATAAAGGCTTCTAAATCAGGGCTTTTCAAAGGGTATATTGTGACACCATATGGGATCGCATAACTAAATTTAGGAGTTGCAGATCTTTTAGCAAAACTAAAAAATTTCTGAATGTGCAAATACAAAAAAATTAATTCAATGCCACTTTAGCAGTACTACACATATAGTATGACTCTGAGTTTATGATAGTGAATGAGTGCTTATATCAACTTGCTGTCTGCGAGTGACCACCATATCCCCAATGTTTGATCAATGCACTCAACTATTATCTCCCATTTGCATAGTTAAAACAATTGCATATCCTGAATTAGTGTTTTGTTGTAAAATTATTGTACTGTTGTTACTTGACTTGACTTATAAGTATAAAACTAATTCAGCCTGCCCTTTATGTAAATGGAATGATTACACAATAATACATATTCTGAGCCATTGTACATCACTCCAATGGGACAGAGACTTTATTGCAATCTATATACAAACCAAGAGTGCCTCTCCTCATCGGACTGATTTCTAGCATATCCAATGGGATCTTCCATCCATAAGAATCATAACTTTTCTGCTCTTTGCCTATTGGTCAACTAGGTGCACACTCATTGATGGCCATACCTTTGTTGACTGCAAGAAATTACTTCTGGCATATTTCAGGCCATCAGAAACAGAGATGAAAAATTAGCTCCAACATACACCTACAATGCTACACAGAGTTTTGTAGCAATGGACAATTTGTGATTGAACCGTTGATTTTTTACACCCAGACCATTGGTATTTATTATAGTGTCTGTTAAAATATAACTCTGTTCTTGCTATAATGTAATTCTTTGAGCTAACTATAAAATTTCTTGATTAAAAAAAAAGTATAAAACTAATAGGCCTTTTCACCAATATGAAATGTTTTTTTTTTTTTTCATGAGTTATCTGTTGTAAACACAAACAATAATTAGAAAAGATTAAAAATCAGCTTTTTTTAGACAAATTTAATTTCATAAATTGAAGCTAGTAATTATTCCAAGATAAATAAATCACGTGTGTTTATAGGTAAATATTGTTTCTATATTATTTTCAAAGTAAAAAATAGGTATTTGTAATGATGTAAGCGGGATTCCATTTTTTTGTTCTTTAGGTTTTCAATCACAAATAATAACCAAAAGTTTTTCAAGTGATAACCTTAAGACATTGAGGGTAATTCTTTCAAAATTAATTTCGTTTTTGTAAAGGGGGTCCTTGGGCTGACTTCGCCAAAAAATTTTAAAGAATTTAATTTAATCTTGAAAATTTTATGATATGTTATGAGCAAAGCGATCTTAATTTCAAAAAACGCTAACAGTTATGATGTTATATATATATATATATAATTTTATTTTAATTATGATATTTATATTTTAAAAAAAAATATTTTCTTGTTAGGGGATAAGTGGCTAAATTTAAATAGAAAGGATAAAACTGTAATGGCAACGCAGCAAATTCCTCACTAGCAGGTCCAGAAAGAGGGACATAACTCGACTAGAAAAAGAAAATATGAGGATTCGTTTTTGGCATTTGGATTATCTTATGTTAATTGTAATGATATAGTACAATTTATTTTCTTAATTTGTAATAAAGTTTTGCCTGCTAAGAGCATGAAACCATCCGAATTAGAGTAGCATCTTAGTACAAGCATGCAACATACTGCAGTAAACCAAAGAAATACTTGGAATGACTTCTAAAATCCTCAAATACAAAAAAAAAAACAATGTTTCACAAAATTTATTGCTGTCAACAAAAAGTATTTCCATGCATCTTATAAAACTTCTTATTCAATTGCAAAAAGTCCCACACAATAGAAGATCTGTATTACCTGCTGCAATAAAAATGTCAAAAATAGTTCATGGAAAAAAATATGGAGACGCAACTCGTAAAATTTCTGCATCAAATGATACAGTTTCCAGAAGAATTTCTGAAATTTGCAGCAGCTTATCACTAGGCTTAAAAACAGTCCAAAATTCGCAATTCAGCTGGGTGAAACAACTGATATTTCCAACTTGGCACAGTTGTTACTTTATGTAAGATATGCAAAGCAATGAAGTATACATAAATAATTATTGTTCTATCATCCTTTAGGAGCACACCCAAGAAGTAAAGACATTTATCTTAAAATTGATTATTTTTTGTCAAATGAGGTTTACAATAGAATAGTTGCATTGCTGTATAGATGGCTCTGAGGCAATGATGAATAAAAATATTGGATTTGTATCAAAAGTTGAAGCTGATGGCGATGAACATATCATTTTTACTCGCTGCATGGTCAAATATATCATCAGTTTTGTGATGCTATCAAAAACATTAATTTCATAAAAAGCAAAACTCTTAATAGTCATCTATTTTCAAACCTTTGCAAAGATATAAAATCCGATTACCGAATCTTATTATTACATGCAGAAATATGGTAACTCTCAAAAAAAATGAAGTTTATACAGATTATTACATTTGAAAGATGAAGTTGTTATATTTTTAACTTAGCATAAATCCGATTTTGATTTTTTTCACAATAAATTATAGCTTTTAAAACTGAATTATTTGCCAGATGTTTTTAAAAAATTGAATGATTTAAACACGATACTTCAATAAAATATTTGTAACACACTTGTTAAAATAAAAAATTGAAAGTTTTGTTTAAAAAGTGAACATATGGAAAAATAGAATGGAAAATGGATCTTTAGAAATGTTTACAGCTATAGAATGTTTTTATAATTGAAAATAACTTTTTCAATGATTTTAATTCTAAAAGTGACAATTGATCATTTATAATGTGTGGAAATGCAATTTCAAAACTACTTTCCTTCAAATTTTGATGTTGAAAAAGAAAATTGGTTTCATAAACCATACTCAGTTGAAATGATTAATGTCAGTCATTTACCATAAAATGCCCAAAAAGAATTTATCGAGTTATCAAGTAACACAGGCTTAAAACTTGAGTTTTCCAAAAATCGTTAAATCAATTTTGACTCAGGATTAGGACAGAATTTCCTACCCTTTCTAAAATAGCCTTAAACACATTTCTACTAATATACACTAAATATTTATGAGAAGTGGCCTTTTCAGCATTACTATTTATAAAATCAAAAAGTACTACCAACTCTGCAGACCATTGAAGAAGTTCTCTGTCCTGCAGTATCAAATATCTATTCAAGATTTAATTCTTTATGTAAAAGTAAACAACTATCCCAGCTCATTAGTATGAATATTTACCTTTATCTTTAATCAATGGCGAAATTATAACTGTATATCAAAGAATTATTATCAAATAAATTCTCTTTACCATTTATTATTAGCAAATTAAATGTTTTAATTTGTATTCTTAGTTTATATAGCTCTATACTCAGGATCACGAAAATATTTTCTCAAGTAAACATGGTCACAAATGAGAAAACTTTGAAAAATCCAGGTCTAAACAATAACATTTAGCTGCTATACATTCCTTTTTTTTTTAACATTCTTTGAAAGCATATATACTGATCAATGAGGTGCATATATAAGGAATCAATTTTGTTATTGTAATTTATTTATTTTATAGAAAAAGGAGGCATTTATTTATTTATTTTAAGTGGTTGTTTGATGGTTTGAGTTAAACATAATAAAAAAAAATGGTAGTCATTAAATAAGTGCTGATCATTAAAGGGAATTTCTGAAGTTTTGTCACCCACAGATTTACTCAAATTATTTAGATTTTCAAAATATTTATATCTAGGTAGTCCTAATAATAGTGATAATAAATTTAGTAAGTCCACACGCATTCTTACAACATAAATAAAATTGATAAAATGAACCCACAGCCTATCATACAGAAATGGCTGGAATGAAAAAATAAGGCAATGATTGTTTATTAATATTTATTGTTTAATTAACAATGAATAGTTTAAATGGATTTGTATTAGTGGTTTACCCAATTTAAAACAGATCATTGTTTGTGAAAGATAATTTAATAAATAGTATGCTTATGTACCCCATATAATTCACCATTTTGTGTTTATGCAGAGAATTATTTAGTCGCATACCATAATTTTTTGTCTATGGTGCTAACATTTTATTCCTTTGTGTATCAAAAGTATAGTTCATAAGAAGTCGTCAAAGATACCTTCACCAAAATTTCCATAAAGAATTAAATCTACTAAAGTATAGAGTAGCTAACAAATAGGATATAAATTAACAGAAAATACTATGGTTCCAGGTACCCAGTGTTCTCAATGCACAGTCATAGATTATTTATGTCCAGTAACAGAGGATCTACACAGTTTCTTTATATATTTAATTAAATATTATGCTGCTTAATTAAGGTCTGATGACATCATAATGGGTTATAATTATGATCATTCATTGGTGAATGTTTATTTGCATAAAATGATGGCGAATTTAAAATATGGAAATTGCTTGTCAGCAAACAACATTTCAAGTATTTTTCATTTATATAATGTAGAAAACATAAAATTACAATGTATATGCATAAATATAGAGCATGATAGATTTATGATGTAATAAAAATATTAAAGTGACTAAAGTAATGTTCAATGGATTTTCTCAAAAGTTGAAAATAAAGATTGATTATAGTTGGATTATTATTACAGGTGGAAATAATGGATGAAATTAATCATAGAATTAAACTTAGTTGGAGTGCTTTTGGTAGAAATAACTTAATATTAAAAGAAAATATGCCTATGTATTTGAAAAGAAAGATTTTAATAAATAAGTTTTACCAGTTCTTACTTATAGATCTGAGACTTGGACACTTAATAGAAGAATCAATACAGAGACTTCAGACCACTCAAAGAAGTATGGAGAGGTGCATGTTAGGAGTAACAAGAAGAGATTGAAAATGCAATCAATATATGGGTAAAAGAACAAACAGTGTTACAGACATCATTGAAAGAAAAGACAGAAGTGGAGTTGGGATTGATATATTGCTAGAAGAGATGATAATAGATAGACAATTGAAATCTTAAACTAGATTCCAAGAGATTGTAAAAGACCCAGAAAAAGAACATGTGTGAGATGGATGGGCTCAACCAGTCATTAAGTTATTGGTTAGGATTCTACATTTTTCTAAAAAGAAGATAAAGCAAGCAAAGTAAATCCTTAAACTATCATTAATTAGTAATTGTTTGTTAGACGTGTAAGGACTGTCTTTCATTGTTTCATACAGGAGAGCTATTGAAAAGAGCTAATTTTCAGTGATCAATTTAAAAGCAAAACAACTAAAATCATGTAAAATAAATAGATATGTTTACAGTTTGTTAGCCTTTCATTATACAGTTACTAATGCTAGATATATAACTGTCATTGCACAGAAGAGATGCCTTTTCATTCTAGTTCATAAATAATAATGGAAACTTTACAAGGCTTAGTGCCAAGACAGAGGATTAGACTCTGGAGTAAAATATTCGGATAGATTACAGTTCGAGTACTTCCAGCAATAATGCTTATTTAATAATATTAGAAACAATCTGTACATAAAGTGTAAACAAAAAAATAATTACTAAAATGATAAATGTTCAAATATATGTTTGAAAACACATATGTAATTAAAAAGTATATACCTTAGTAAATTTAAAGAAGCTGGTATACAAAAACTCTGCTTATTTCCCATATTTTGGAAGTATTTCATAATCTCAAAGCTGTTAATTTTATGTAGTCTCTCTTCATCAGTATATAAGATATTATTTAATTTATCTCATAAAAGTTTATTTTTTCAAATCATCTCATAAGTGAACAACTACTAGTCTGTTATATGCTTTTGAATTGAATTTCTGGGCAGCCGCGTGTTGTCTATCTAAAAATATAAACTATAATTATTTACTCATGGATTGAAAATTTGTGTTATCGCAGAAACTACATCATGTGTGTGTGTGTAACTGTTGACTTTATTATCACAAAGAATTTTAAAAATCTTTTTTATTATCACTTCTTCGTAAAATAGAAATAAATTATTTTCTTTTTTTTTGACATACTCTAGTTTTCGTGCTTAAACTCATAAAAGAAAACCGTTATTGGAAACAACTAATATATATAATACGAAATTATTCGCTTGTTTGTGTGGTGTTAAAAGAAGCTGTTGAAAACTTTATTAGTCAAGCATTGGTAGTCGAGAGGTCAGCGACAGTTGCTTTACAAGGAGTTGTCCCGGGTTAGCGGGTTCGCTTCCCGGCTGATGCTATGACACATGAGAAAACAAAAACTTTATTACATTGTTCACCCTATGTTTACAGTCGGGTTTTTTGAAATAGTCTTTGGGGAACAACGCATGTAGAAATGCAATTAAAAAGAAAAAATGCTAACAAGCGCAATATTATGAGTTTGGAATTTTTTTTAATTAATAGTTTGTATATTATAGATAAACAATGACTATAGAAAGGTAAGGTAAGAAGGAATTAATTAATGCGAATTTATTTTTTTTTAAAAACTCCAAATTTCTGGCCACTTAAGTTTTTTTCTTTTTTATCTTATGTATTTTTCTTTACTTCATTTTTTTGTTAATATTATTCAGAACAATAAATCTAATTAGACATTCTGAGAAGCAGAAGAGTGTAGCAAAGTTGGATTAGAAGAAGAGGTCATACTGAGACACATTTATTTATTTAAATGATATTAGAAAATAGTTCTAATTAGATTAGCAGAGTAACTTTGAAGAAAAATGTATTATTTCTATAGGTAGAAAGAAAAGGAAAATTACGAGACTGAATGACATAATATTAATTACTGTTTGTGTGTTTATATATATATAACAAGTTTATATAAATATAAACAAAATAATTGCTTATGTTTTTTTTAATATCAATAGCAGTAAAGATATTGAACATTATAGACCCGTCTGTCTTCTATTGGTTATATATAAAATATTTATGGAGATTGTTTTGATATTTATTTATGGGGATTGCTGTATAGCATTTTCTATTGCATTTAAAAAAAAGGGGGAGGGGGGATCAGTCGATCACATCCGGGCGTTTAAAAAAGCTTTTAAAAAAGATCCAATGAATATTAATTGCAATTCTGAATAGCATTAGATTAGTTGTCACGAAACAGCCACGTTTAAATATTTAATTAAGACTGCTAAATATTAATCTTGAATAAATTAAGAAATAATACACAGAATATCAATATTAAAGAGTAAAAATAAAGCAAAAATACGCTGGTAGCTAATAAAGTATATATAAATATTATTGATTTAATAATTAATTAACCCATGCTACATATACTATCTCCCTTATAAAATATATGTATATGAAAGATAAGCCAAGAAACACCAGAAATTATTTTTAGCAGAGAGAAAAAAAATTATTGCTTCAATGTAAAAAAATAATAATTAATGACTACAACGGCATATTTAATTATACCCATGCAAGACCAATAGTCCTCAATCGTTAATCCTTAATCTAAATTACTATATTTACTCTTTCAGTCTCATCTTAAACTGATATCACTTTGACTTTAAAGAATAATAGACTCAAAGAGACAAAAACTGCGTCAAATAGTGAGGCATAGTTATGCAAGAAGCAGCCTCAATTTCAATAGATACAGCAAAAAAACTATCGCAGATATAACTCAGGGACTTTGCCCCTGAGTGGTGCAAAATAACAGAATAGGAACTTTGGAGGCAGTTGCAGGTTGGTGGGCATATTGTGTGAGGTACAAAGATGTTTCGTCAATGGTGGTGCCATATCCTCCTGATAATTAATAAAATTTGTACGTATTTTCAAATCATTTCATTGTTAGGAACACATGATAGTAACGTTTTTTAATTTAAATATGAGGAATATTTTTTATTTAGTCTTGTAAACAATTGCTTGATATATGCTACATATATACTCTACCATGTGTACATTGAAGAGATCGATACTATGTTATCACAATAATTAATAAAATTTACATGTAAATAAAAATGTTTAAATTTTTGAATCACTTTTATTTAAATATCCTAATTTACATACAAAATGACACTTTGCTATTAATAATTTATTTAAAATTTAACCTTATTTAAAAAATATTGTCTAATAATAATTATGGTGATCTGCAATATGTTGAACAATAATCATTAAGTAAATAACTAAATTTGTCGATCATAATTTATAAGAGCTATCATAGTTTATTTTGGTATAATATAATGATAGAATAGTGAACTGGGAAATAAGAGTTTTTGGAATTTATTTCACTGCTGTATATAAAAAAAAAAAATTAATTTCAATATTATATGTTTTTTAACACCGATACAATTTTTTTTACTACTCTGCTTAGCGTTGGATTTGGACTATTGTGGATGTTGTCATCTATCTAAAACTTCAAATTAATCCATAATATTACCCAAATACATGATAGACCAAATTCAATAAAAATTGAATTAGTAAAAAAGCATTTTTTAAACCAAAAATAACAGTGCACACATTTCTTCCCTTAATTCAATGTAATGTAAATCCTTAATCTCTAGACATTGGAGTCCTGTATAGTAAGTATACAATAATGTAGAACATATACAATATGACTAAACTATTATACTGAAGTAAAGAGCATATAAAAATTAAATTATGAAGTAATATAAATATTCTATTACTGAACAAATATTTCAGAAGCTAACTTTGTTAATACAAATTGTAAACAAATTCTACATGAAAGATTCTAAATAAGATTAAAACTAACAAACAAACAATTATTTTTAACAAAATAATTAACAGTTGGTCAGTATCAACCTAATTAAAGCTGATTGTTATTTATCATATAGAAAATTTCTAGAAGTTATTCTGTGGAATCAAAGTCAGGAAAGTTTAAATAATTATAATTTTTTTGAGTTCCACTGTATCTGTATCTATTGTTAAACAAAATTGTATAAAAATTTATTGTTTTAATTTACAAATTTTATGGAACTAGAAGTGCTTAATTAAATGTGCACAAATGTGCTTCTTACTCATGTATCAGCCCTGTTTAAAAAAAATCTCTAACTTTGGTCATGTATATAGCTATTTATTGTATTCATACAGAAATTTACTTTATTAATTCATATATATATCATTTGTAAAATAAACGACATAAATAGTCACAAATTGGAATACAGAGAACAACAACTAGTTAATTTTAAAACAACAGTTTTAATAATAAATAAATAAAAAGAAAAGATTTCTTTTAGTTTGCAGATTTTAAATTTGTTTATATTCTTTCAAAATTAAAAGTTCAAAGTTTAAAATTAAAATAGGATTTTAAAAAAAAAAATCAAATTTTACTTCATTGAAATGTCATAATTATAGAAAACAAATTGTACTAGGATTAATTAAAACTAACTTGTTTCAAAAATATATTTTAATTACTTTGTGTATAAATTGGAAAGGATATATACAAAGCTAAATGAGGTTATGCTAAGTTCTGAGAGTTCTTGTTGAATGTTTTAGTAGGCTGACATGTTTGTCATTCTGTTGTCATTAGTTGGGAAGGTGCATAGGTTTCAAGTGTCCTCAAATGATTTTTTGGGAGAGATGAGCTCATGTTTTTTCATGATTTTCTTTATTTTTTTGCAGAATAACAGACCTGGGTCTATATGAGGCAGTTCCATTATCAACTTGCAGTGTAATACCCAGATTGTGTAGATGATGAAAATGGATAGTCTAATACTTGTGAATGTTCCAGTGTGGATCGCTTTTATGGGCGAGAGAATTAGATCCGGTCTGATATTGGAATTGGTGAAGATGAAAAAGGCAATAAAATACAGCTTAAACAATGAACAGTTCAAGCACAAAGGATAATTAAACATTTTATTTAAAAAAGCTCACATTTCTTTTGTTTAGTCTGTTGTCTTTATATTGCTGCTCATAAAATTTCAAGTTTTATTTTTATTCAGCAGCCAATTTATGAATAAAAAGCTGTATTATAAAGTGATTCTAATGACATACTGCTGAATTCATGAGTGAGTGGTCATTTGTTCAGACACAATGTAGTTCCTGATGAATTATTTATACAAAACCTGATTTGTGATCAATCTTAACCTGCCATGTTATAAGATGTGTCTGTCAATGCAAAATATTATGCTTAAATCAATATGAAATTTTTAAGTGTTATATTTTGGAAAAAATATTGTTTAAGTAATTGTAATTTGTATAAGTTATAAAACTAGGATTTGTGACTCCAGAAAAATAGAAAAGAATATTTTTAAGTTTAAAAGCAATGAAAAAAGATTGCTGATAGATAAAAGAAATATGAATAAGAATGCCGGAAAGACTTAATGGATTTAAGTATAGAAAAGACTAATATTCTTTAATTAAAACATTAAGCGATTTTAAACTAATTAAACAAAAGAATACAAAGGAAGTGTCAGTTTAATTAAAATCTGAAAGACTAATTGCAGGTAAAAGGAATGTACACTGATGCTGTTAAAAGCTTGGTGATAATTTGTGAAAAGACACATTGCTGAGGGTGTAAAGAGCTATTTCCTTTTATAATAATTAATACCAGATATTAAACTACAGAAATGTATAAATAGTGTGTGCTGAAAAAAGCCACAGTTTTTTTCTTACTCTTGGTATGTGGTCCTGTTGCTGTTGTGTCGTGGATGTCAGGAAGAAAGGACCCCAAGAAAAAGCTATTGGAAAAAGTTATAGTGACTTCTGCCATGAGGGATGTCATCCCAAAGACCAAGCCTCTGTAGGTGCAAACTGCCATTTAGGGAACTTAAACAGACTGCACAAGTCTTATTTTTATTTGTGTATGCCTGATAAGTCTCAAGCTAACTGTGCAAAGTCAGACAGTGTATATGAACAATTGTTTTAGTTATTTACTCACGTCTGAGATAGTGAAGACTGTATATAGTGTTTAACTGTAGGGAATATTAGCATTTAGTATAAAATAGTTCTTCAATTCAAGGACTGATTTGGTCACATTGGGAAATGAAGACTTTAAGTAGATATATGTGCGGGAAGAATTACTGGGTGGTCACGAAAGGCACAAATGTATATAAAGTGTTATTTGATGTTGTTTTCTTAAACTTATAGTTTATACTTTTTGTTATTTTGTTGGCATTCAGCCTCGTGGTTGAATACATAACAAACTTGGCACAGCCACTGTCGTATTCGACTCATAAAGTAGAAATTTTAAATAAGTCACATTACAGTTTCTGAATGTAGCACATAAACATTGTTAGGACAGTCAGTGATAATTGAATTCAAGGTTAGTGATGCTTGGAATGGCCTCTTTATACTATGCAGTTAGAAATTTTTTTCTTATTAAATGGGATTGAGGACAATAAGAGAAAGGTAGTGACATTAATGTGTTTATCGGGAAGAAGTGGAAAGTGTACCGTTAGAAAAAAAATCACCCAGATCTATTCGGGAAAAGCAGAAACCTAATAGATTTCAAGATTATGTTTAATAGAGTACATGGGATATTTTCTGAAGTGGGAGGGGAGTATTATATTTTGGAAAAAATATTGCTTTAGTAACAATAATTTGTATAATTTATAAAATTAGAATTTGTAACTCCAGAAAAATTGAAAATAATACAAACTTAAATATAGAAAGATATTGTTAGTTTAAAAGCAATGAAAAAAGATTGCTAATAGATAAAAGAAATGTGAATAATAATAGATAGGTAGGTGTATGGGTGAGTGGGTAGGTAGGTAGGTATGTATGTAGGTAAATAAGTAGGTAGGTAGATAGGTAGGTAGGTAGGTTGAATGTAATTTATATGCTTCTCAAGATAACATTTTAGCACCCATGCTTTTTAAAATTTATATTAATGATCTTAATGATTGCCTGAAATATTTTATGTTATTCTGATGACTGTAAAATTTTTAAAAGAATCCCATCAGTAATTGATTGCACACTTCTTCAAAAAGATATTGATAACTTTAATTCTTGATGTGATCTAAATAATATGTCAGTTAATTTTAGTAAATGATTTCTTGTTTCATATTACAAAAAATCTGAGGTTTTAATTTATTTTATTTTATTTTATTAATGATCACAAAATTAATCCTATTGCTTTCCAAAAAACACGGAATGTCTTATTTTCTAATAATGGCTCATTTCTTCCTCGTATTCAAATAACTGTTAGTAACGCTTTAAATTCAGGAGTGCCATCTTTAGGGATGGTTCTTATTTCTGTGATAATACTAAATTCAACTTATTTTTATCATTGGTTCTTCCCATCATTGAATGTTGTTCAATTATTTGGAATCCTAATAAGGATTACAAGGATGTAATTTATTTCTATCACTATTTAATAAATTCTCCAAATATATTTCTCTAATCAATAAAGTTGGTCTTCATTTTTTCTTCTAGATTTTAGCTAATATAATTTCAGCTATTAGTTCTTATGAGCATAATTTTCAGCCTGCTTTCCTCTGTTATATCAAACCTTGTCACACCAATGTGCTTAAATTTCCTTCTTTAGTCAGGTTACCCTCTTTATATAATCAGATTTTTACTAATATTAATTTTAATTTAGATCCTAAGCAATCTTGCAATATTTTTAAATATGAATGTCATTTTTGATTAATATTTTATTTTACTTCTTTGTTTCTTATTTCTTTTTATTATTATGTAATATTCTTTATGCATTTTTCCTTTATTATTTTCATTCGCAATCTATATTTAACTATATGTTGTTATTTAGCAATTAAATGAATCGAATTATTATTGTTGTTGTTGTTATTATTATTATTATTATTATTATTATTATTATTATTATTATTATTATTTATAAAGGACTTGAACACAAACTTTTAAGCTCCCTAAAGCTATCCATTCTATCTTATATAACCAATACACATGATGACCTATATGTCAAAAAGATAAATGATTTTCAATGTACTTATTTCGTGCTGAAGCAGCACTCATCAGTTAATCCAGATCATCATCTCCCACAAACATATATAATCAGTGCACAATACAAAATATGTACATTAAAAATCATTTAACTTTTCACATGTCTGTGGTCATGTTTATCAGTTACATAAGATGGAGTGGATAGCTTTAGGGAGTTTGAAAGTTTGAGTTCAAATCCCTTATAAATTACATTAAGTTCATTATAGACAATATACTTGTATTTAAATATTATTATTATTATTATTATTATTATTATTATTATTATTATTATTATTATTATTATTATTATTATATAAAATTAATATAAATTAAAATTGTCTGATTAATTAAAGTGTGATTTAATGTGTATGTTTTAAAATGTTATTCATATTTCTGCACATTTGAGTATGTTTATGTATTTATAAATCAGCATTTTTAACCGTTATCAATTGAGCCATTTAAAATGAAGATACCTCCAAGATGAACCCAATTTCTCTGTTCCATAGCATATTTTCTCTGTATCTTACTAAAAATCTTCATCTTATCTTTCTAAATCTTTTAAAAATCTCTTGGAATCCAGTTTAAAACTTTGATTATCCACTTATTATTTTTTTTAACAATCTGGGCTGTCTAAATCAGCCTCATAATTCTTTCAATGATAACCAAGGTACATGTTTGTTCTTTCTTCTATATATTTTGTTTTCCATCACTCCTTGTTACTTCTAACATATATTTCTCTATTTTGTTACTCGGTCTGAAATCTTTGTAATGCTTTTCTGCTAGGATCAGATGCATATTTAAGATTCTGTAAAATACGTCTATTAAAAGCATTTCTCTTTAATTTTTAAAACACAAATATATATTTGTGTGTAAATGCATGCAATTACTAAACCATGTAAATAAATATACAGCTTTTTTGTTAAATAATGTCTATTTTTGTTCCGTTTATTTCATTCTCAGTTTGTTTCTATTTACATACATTTATAATGCCAGTTTTAAAGCTTGTTTGATTCTATATCCTGCTACTTTTAAAATTTTTTATTTATTTCTTTACATACTTTTATTTAATAATCTTTCTTCATTATCTCAAGATACTTTCCTTAATTCATAATTAGAAATTAAGTCAGGCCGAATTACAGCTTAAAAGCTTTGATTGTTATACATAAAGCAGGTAGTTATTTTAAAAATTATTACTGCACTTACTGTATAAATCTAATATTTTAAATACGTGTATAGTATTAATATTTTAAGCTAGATGTAATTAGAGAGGATTTGAAGTCGGACTTTCAAGCTTCCTTTAGTCATCCACTCCTGGGTTCAAATCCCTTCTAATTATATAACTATGAATATACATTCTTTTCATAAGTCTTATGTGACGTGATATTGGTTTGATAAATTAGTAATATAAATTCAATAAAGTTAAGCACAACATTTTCTACTGATGAAATTGGAATTTTTTTTCGCCTTTTTTACTTTTCTCAGTTTGTAATTAATTAATCCATGGATTTATAATTCTAAAATCTATTAAACTTACTACTCAATAAACTGTGCAGGCTTATATATACGAAACGTAGGCATTTCCGCGCATGCTCTGTGCCACCACGGCTAAAATTTGGTTAATTATTATCGGGGCATTTTATACCCGATTAATTTATTCTCGCTACTTAACACCAACTAATTGTAAATTAAAATAATAATTTACTTTTTAAAAAGAAAGCTAAATTGATATTGATTTTTTGATCTATCCTAGTAAGAAATGTTTATATTGGGAGGGGGGGGGTCCTCTCTCTTCGTCTTTGATTTCTTCATTTCAAAGTTGTAGAAGTGTGATAAAAAGCAGACGTATTTATACAAGAAAATAAAAACAAACATTTAAATCTTTTTACTTGAGAAAATAGTAAATTAGTTCTAATTAGTATTTTAAAATAATCTGTTTATTGTCATTAATTCAATTAAAACAGATTCGTTAGTTTTCTTTATTAGTAATAAACTATTTTGCTTTTTTAAGACATATCAAAGAGTATTAAGAATGGTATCTGTTATATCTTTAGTTCCACATTTACGAATACTACGACTAACTTCGATGTACGTATAAGAATTAAATTACATGAAAGAAAAATAAACGGCATAGGAATAATGGGCATAATTATTTAAGACATATTACGTATATTGGTTATATAAGATGGAGTGGACAGCTGAAAGAAGTTTGAAAGTGAGTTCAAATCCCCTTTAAATATTACAGATTATTAAATAAACAAACATACACGTACGTTTCGGATGATTTTTAATGATCATGTAAACAATTTTACGACTTATTAAATATATAACACTAAGAATCTAAACATATTCATGGAATAAAGAAGTCGAAATACGTTATTAAGATAATGCTAAATTCCCAAAGAAATTGAATTTGTAGAAGTTTCCATCTTTTGTTAAATGATTGATTCTTTGGGAAATCTGGCACGTGAATTAACTTAGTTTTATTGAGACTTGTTTGTTTTGTGAATAGGTTTATACATTTCGAAACACAAATTGATTATATCCATAACTAGATAAAACATTTTTATACATTCTAAAGCATATTAAATTAAATAACATCGCTATGAACAATGTGATTCTCTACTTTCAGGGAATGATTCTTTAGGATAATGGCATCCCTCAATGCTTTCTCCTGCTGCTTCCAAATATGCAGCAAACCAGTGAAAAAGTAACTGACTCTCTCTTCATAGGGCCTGCAGTGCCATCTCTGAAGTAATACATGTATTACATAACAGCATAGTTTAGCTATTCATTACAGAGATTATAAGGCACTAGCATTTCTGGATCATGGCTTGTGACAGTGGACGTTGTATCTTTATCAACCACCTTCAATGCTCTCCTTGTGATCATAAATTTTTGCAAATCACTTGAAAGCCTTCTCACAATTCATAACTTCACTACCACACTTAGTTTAAATCATTTCAAATGTTTCAGTGACACTTTTGTGCAATCTAAAGCAAAATTTAATATTATCTGATTGTTATGTGATGGATTAAGATAAAAAATACTATCATATTTCATGTTTTAATTTGTGATTCAGACATAGTAATTCCTTAAAATTTTTGTGGTGTATAGCTGAACTATGTTGCTCCGTATCACATGTATTGATTCAGAGCTAGAACTGCAGATAGTTTGGAGACAGAACGAGTCACCAGTCATCTTTTCAATGATATACACTGCACTTTCCACTTAGCAAGCCTGAACGTTTTCTGATGATTTCAAAGTCTTCTGTTTTGTTTCTTTGTTTATGTCTAACCCATTTTTTATCTTTTACTAATTGCACAATATTTTAATCCAATTAATTAAATTTAAGTAAATGTCTTTTGTTTAATTAATAATAATGAAGAGCCATTCAAAAAAAGTGTGGTTATTCATATTCCAAAAAAAAGAGAGGAGAGAAAAAGAGAGGAAAACTTACCCTAAAGATGAGTTTTGCAGTAATTATACAAATGAATCTGTCAATCACAAATATGTCCACATGTAAAACATGCTGGTCCAATTTTCTGTTTATTTATTTTATGATGTCTTTTAGTTTCCTCTGCAGAAAACTCTTCTATATGAAATACTTCTACAGCATGTCTATTTGTAACTCTCTGATGTTTCTTATTCTCCCCCATATCTTCCCAATAGAAACAATTGACATTGCATTTCTTTAGAATGCCTTTGAAATAATTATTATAATGTGGGATCTACAAAACTCAGGTTCAAGTTCACATAAAGCATCCATTTAGAAAGTCTTTCAGAATTCATTCGTTTTATATATCCAACCCAATGAAGATGTGATTTTACAATATTGGTAATATGACGTCCTACAAGCTGAAGAAGGTATTAATTAGGTTTATGATTTTGTCCTTAAATGAAACTTTTCTAATAATTTTAATTATGGTGCATGATTTGAAAAACAATATTAATTAATCTAATTACTTTTCTAATTTATCTCTAGCTGGATCCATAGTTATTTATATAGAAATTATTTTTATTATTTAACATATTATAGTATTTGCATTAACATATTGCAATATAAATTTACAACTGTAAGAGATAATTTAAATAGCAAGGGCTAATCGTAATTACAATTTTTAAAGAGCCCATGGGTGTCATCTGAGATACCTTCATTTAAATGAATATTTCTTATTAAAAAAGCATTTAGTAAGAAAGATGTAATTTATATAAGTAGTGCTTTACAAAATGAAATACTTAAAGTAAGATTTGACAAATTTTCTGATTGAAAGTCATGTGATAAGCATCTTCACTCATGCTATTATTAATATTCTAAAATTAAAAGCTAATGATAATTATGAACTCAATAGCAGGGTTATTGACAGCTCTCTACCCGCTAGGAAGGCAGAACCATATTACAGTCATTTTTTAATTTTGCAATCAGATATTGACACCCAAGTTAACCTGAAATCTTTAACTTCTAATTAAAAATAGATAGATACCCATTGACCGATCTTCATAGGATGGTTAACTAAAGAGCCATGATTCATAGCCATTAAAGAAAAAAGTTGGTTACGACCTAATTTTGTTTTAAAGATTTTTAAATCCCATTCATGGACACACAATTGTATAGCCAACTGCTATGCCTAACCTCCTTATAATTTTAAAATTAAAATATTTTTTCATATAGAAAACATGTATTAAATATCAAAGAATGATTTTAAATTAGTGATTATAAAATGAATTCTAAAAAAAAAAAATTCATATTGTAACGGTAAGAAAAGTAGAGCTGCTTCAACCTAACCTAGAGCTGCAGATAGAGGGATTCGAACCTCACCTACTCCTCTAGACTGCT
The DNA here is from genome assembly GCA_028023455.1 of Epiperipatus broadwayi. Classification (NCBI taxonomy): domain Eukaryota; kingdom Metazoa; phylum Onychophora; class Udeonychophora; order Euonychophora; family Peripatidae; genus Epiperipatus; species Epiperipatus broadwayi. The sequence goes on from JAQFVV010012419.1 coordinate 3,841,269, forward strand.
ACTAAGCGACTTACTCCCCAAACCTCACTAGAATTTAATCTTAATGTATGCCCAGTGGTCAGGGAGAGAAGAGACCACGAAAAGGAATTTTTACATATATAATGATCAGATGTACATACATATGTCACAAAAGAAAACAATACTAAGTAGTTTTATTTATAGTGAATGAAAGATAACCGAAACTTTTATTATTGACATTAAAATAATTCACACAATGCTTTATTAATAGTGTCGCAGGCTATTTTCACTGCAACCGGATAGACATATATGAAAGATCCATTGATCATAATGATAACAACAGACAAAATTTTTACGTTATAATTTCTTCTTTAAAATATTCCAGCCAATGAAGTGTTACGTAAAAGAAATCAAGAGAGAGAGAGACATGATTCATTAACTCTGTGGTTGGAGAACAGAAATAAATAGGTGGTCAAACTCAACTAAACACTTTGGACAGGTTTAAATCACATCCCTACTTATGATTTAAGAATGATAAAGTGACCCTAGCAAGAATTTCCAGCTATAATTGAAACATTTCTATGAGATTTTGAGAAAGATTTCCCAATAAATATAAATATACAAGACCATGCACACAGGCGATAGCATATAGTGGGCTGTGAGGCTCGAGACATAACAGTTACCAAGAGGTTAACACAAGACCAGATAGCTCTCCATCTCTAAACTAGGTTAGAGAGAAAAATGGAATCCATTTGCTAAACGCGTGACCTGGATTCAGGATCGGAGTTTTTGTTGCTTATGTCCAGTTACGTACATTTAAGGGACTGAGATCGACATGAGATCCCGAACAATTTATTTATTTTTCAGAAGGTCCGAATGTAGGTATGTTAACCTAAGCAAACTTGGCAAAAGAAGCACTGTAATGTATGCTGAGTGGCCCAGTAGATCACCCGAGGCACGATACCATATAAATACAGTCAATGACCTTTAAATCTAAAAAGAAACCCTCTGCAAAATATATATCTTAGGAAAGCTCAACTATCATTGAAAATCTGCAGAAAAATAGTAACTTCACCTTTATAAAATTTGAATTAATAAAAAAAACAAGTGGGCAGATATTTTATTTATTTAGTTGAAATTTAACCCATTCACCACTAAGCCAATGCTATTTAATAATTTTTTAATACATATTGTCAAAATGTACTCTCTCTTATTACTAAAATATAAATGTGAACGTTTTATTTCACGCTCTTTAAAATATAACTTTAAGTTTGTAACCCTTCATTGACTAAAATATACAGGCATTTGATAAGGATCTTTCTTTTATATATATACAAAAAAAAAAAAACTAAGTTAAAGTTTGGAAAGTTTTATAATAGAATATTTAGCAATTTAAATCTTGATTTCTAAATAGAGTTTTGCACTTTCTATGCTTTGCTTCCTTTTCTTTCTAAATAAATATTTATATAAAATAAATAACTTAATTACGGGAGTATAATGGTGGAAAGTTAAACGAAGTATTTTTCAATTAAATTAATAAGAACTATGGTCGCCATTATATATAATAACCTTTCCCATTACGATATAAAAAAAAAAAGAAAAGAAAGCAATTAATGAAATATAATTTGACAAGATATGAACACAGAGATTTAAAAAAAACATATATATAGAAAAACATAATTCTAGCTAGAGTGAATTTGTAAATTACAAAGATTTTTTTGTTAATTTATGGTAACGTTACCGGTAACTAGATGGTGTGGGTCAAGATGAGTTCATTAGAGGTTTACCGCAAGTCTTCTCGGTTCTTCAACTTTGTTTTTCCATGTTTGAGGGCAGATATTCACGGATACGGGGCAGACACTTTAGTTCTCTGGCTGGCTTACATGATTAGAACTCCGGTCTCAGGCATGGCTCAGGAGAGCGAAGGCAAAGAGGTTACCCCTGCATTTTTGCAGAGCAACCCATTTCTGGATTTTTTATTTATATGCTGAAAGAATAGAGTGCAGCTTGAAGTAAGTACAGCAAGCAAGAGTTCGCTATATTGTCCAATCTTTCAGCAAAATTTCTTCCAACAAAATTTTTAAGATTTTCTCTCTGACCTTCCGCACTGGTTATCCGCAAGCATAAGACCAAGAACAAAAGAAAAGTTCTTTATTTATACCCTTTTTCCATTATATCTTTAATCTGCTAATTAGTAGTGAATCATGCCCATTGTTTCAAATTTTTTCTGTTATCTCTTATTTTATCTAATTCAGAAAAATGTTTTATTAATTAATTCCTTTTCTTAATGGATTCTATTTAATTAAGAAAATTTTTATCTTATCGAATTCTTCCAACATATATTTTAAAAATAGTTGCAAATATAATTTTAACTTTCTATATTTTATTTTATTAAATCTTTTCTCTTTAACACAATTCTTTCTTCAATTTAGGCAACTATTTGAGAAAACGATAAATTTAGTTTGAAAAAGAAACATACATTCACTGTGGTTGGACTTAGGGTCTTAATTAGTCCACAGTGAATGGTGAAGCCAGCATATATATATATATATATATGCACAGCTTCATATTCCTAGAACCCATTAAAAAAAAACAAATAAAAAAAAAATGACTAAAGCTACGGTTTTGCAGAGAGAAGCAGAGTGATCCAGAAAGAGCGCTTCTATTATACAGAATATTAGTGCATTTACATGAAATAATATTGATATGTGCAGTTTATAAAGATTAACTGAAAGTTTATAATAATACTGATAAATAGATTATATTAATAAAAAAAAACTGAAAGTTTATCATAATACTGATATATAAATTATATATATATATATATATGTCCACAGATGGCGTTCTACCAAAAACACCGATCAAGCGTATGTTTTGTTTATATAAACGTCAGAGTAGCATTCACTATCTCTAACTATAATTCCACTTTCAGATCATGATTTCAAGCTATTTGCTATCATCAGTGAAAGACAGGAATAAAGAAACTAGATCTAAATACAAACTCTGAGCGTTTATGAAACAATTTCTATTCAGCTTGCAAGCGTGAATTTTTTAGACACGTAATGTCTTCAAACTCAGCATAGCAAACCAGATAGCTATATGGGTCTGATCTCAGTTCAGCATCACCACATAGTAGAAGCCTCTGCAATCTATATCATTGCAAGAAAGACCTCAAAGGTACATTTATGATAAACAAAAATGCAAGTTAAAAAACTTGCTAACGCTTGTATTTATGTCCACAGATGGCGTTCTACCAAAAACACCGATCAAGCGTATGTTTTGTTTACATAAACGTCAGAGTAGCATTCACTATCTCTAACTATAATTCCACTTTCAGATCATGATTTCAAGCTATTTGCTATCATCAGTGAAAGACAGGAATAAAGAAACTAGATCTAAATACAAACTCTGAGCGTTTATGAAACAATTTCTATTCAGCTTGCAAGCGTGAATTTTTTAGACACGTAATGTCTTCAAACTCAGCATAGCAAACCAGATAGCTATATGGGTCTGATCTCAGTTCAGCATCACCACATAGTAGAAGCCTCTGCAATCTATATCATTGCAAGAAAGACCTCAAAGGTACATTTATGATAAACAAAAATGCAAGTTAAAAAACTTGCTAACGCTTGTATTTATGTCCACAGATGGCGTTCTACCAAAAACACCGATCAAGCGTATGTTTTGTTTACATAAACGTCAGAGTAGCATTCACTATCTCTAACTATAATTCCACTTTCAGATCATGATTTCAAGCTATTTGCTATCATCAGTGAAAGACAGGAATAAAGAAACTAGATCTAAATACAAACTCTGAGCGTTTATGAAACAATTTCTATTCAGCTTGCAAGCATGAATTTTTTAGACACGTAATGTCTTCAAACTCAGCATAGCAAACCAGATAGCTATATGGGTCTGATCTCAGTTCAGCATCACCACATAGTAGAATTATAGTTAGAGTTAGTGAATGCTACTCTGACGTTTATGTAAACAAAACATACGCTTGATCGGTGTTTTTGGTAGAACGCCATCTGTGGACATAAATACAAGCGTTAGCAAGTTTTTTAACTTGCATTTTTGTTTATCATAAATGTACCTTTGAGGTCTTTCTTGCAATGATATAGATTGCAGAGGCTTCTACTATGTGGTGATGCTGAACTGAGATCAGACCCATATAGCTATCTGGTTTGCTATGCTGAGTTTGAAGACATTACGTGTCTAAAAAATTCACGCTTGCAAGCTGAATAGAAATTGTTTCATAAACGCTCAGAGTTTGTATTTAGATCTAGTTTCTTTATTCCTGTCTTTCACTGATGATAGCAAATAGCTTGAAATCATGATCTGAAAGTGGAATTATAGTTAGAGATAGTGAATGCTACTCTGACGTTTATGTAAACAAAACATACGCTTGATCGGTGTTTTTGGTAGAATGCCATCTGTGGACATAAATACAAGCGTTAGCAAGTTTTTTAACTTGCATTTGTGTTTATCATAAATGTACCTTTGAGGTCTTTCTTGCAATGATATAGATTGCAGAGGCTTCTACTATGTGGTGATGCTGAACTGAGATCAGACCCATATAGCTATCTGGTTTGCTATGCTGAGTTTGAAGACATTACGTGTCTAAAAAATTCACGCTTGCAAGCTGAATAGAAATTGTTTCATAAACGCTCAGAGTTTGTATTTAGATCTAGTTTTTTTATTCCTGTCTTTCACTGATGATAGCAAATAGCTTGAAATCATGATCTGAAAGTGGAATTATAGTTAGAGATAGTGAATGCTACTCTGACGTTTATGTAAACAGAACATACGCTTGATCGGTGTTTTTGGTAGAACGCCATCTGTGGACATAAATACAAGCGTTAGCAAGTTTTTTAACTTGCATTTTTGTTTATCATATATATATATATATATTAAAAGAGAAGTATATAATAATATTGGTTAATATATTATAACAATGCCAATATTTATAAACATACACACACAAAAAAAATTGAAAGCCTATAATATGATTTCATTATCCATATGATGTGTCCTGGTCGTACCTTGGGGATCTTGTAAAAAAAATTACTTTTGAATGGAGCACTCTATTTAAACTATTTTTTTTCAATGGACCTTCCTCTCTGGGCCTTGTTATTAGCTCTCTGAGCTGTGTCCACTTTATTACCATGTCTTCTATCAATTCTTTTGCTAGAAGTCAAGTTGAAATTCCTTATTAATGGTGCTCTGTTCTTTAGCTGTTTCCCTCTTATGTGTTCTGATGATGAAACCGGCTCATGGTTAGATTTCTTGGTCAGTGATTTTGGTATGGGTAAATGTGGTTTCAAACCTAGAACTGTGCTTCCACTTGATAAAGTAGTTTGTTTTGCCTGACCTGCCATGGTGCATTTTGGAAATATCTCGTGATCATTAAATTGATGAGTAAAATGCTTGAAGGCAAGGTGGGGGGTGCTCTGTCCTTCTATCTCTAATTCCATCTGGCCTTTTGTTTCAATTTCTGTTTGTTCAAGATTAGTTGGTTCCTGTATGCAGCTTATATTGGTTGTCTCTTGGGTTTTCCATTTGTGAAAATCTAACTTGTTGTTGTAAAATGAAAACTTATTTTCCCTATAGTTTATTCCTGAGTCATGTCTTTCTAAGAAGTCCGACCCTAACAGTACATAAATAAATCAAGCCTGGCATTATCTGAAATATATGTTTTACATTTGTTGCTCCTATCTTGATATCCAGTCCCAAGCGATGTGTTCCTATGTTGGCTTTTTCTCCATTGCCCAATATAGCATAAGATTTTCTCGGTGAGATTGGTAGTACTTGAGTTCCTACTGTTGCATCCCACCATTCTTTTGACACCAGTGACACTTGACTGTCAGTGTCTATTAAATCTGTAATTGGGACATCTAACAGTGCTTTAATTGTGGGGCACTTTGAGAGTGGTGGTCTGTGATCATCTTCCAGTTCGCACATGAATGCTGATGCCATTCTTTCATTTCCCTCAATAATTTATTCTGTTTCATCCTGGAGTTCTATCTGGGGTATATAAATTATAGGACCCATATTTTTTGGAATTGCTGTGTGTTTTGATCATCATCATAGCAGTTCCTGACAGCCACCGTCTGTACTTTGGGTGTGTCGATTCTTTTTTCTTTGTTTGCATGCTCTTTATTTAGGTTGCCAAAATCTATAGCAGTTAGTAAGTCTACCATCTCATCAATTCCACAGTTGTGGCAGCCCAGCATCAATTGTTGTATGTAGAGAGGCATATTGCATCTTATTGTCCGAATAATCTGCCCCTCTGATAAGTGGAAAGCAGTCAATGATTTTAACAAAGACACTTGCCGCAAGAAAAACTGGGTGTGAGTTTCTCCTTTTGAAGTGCAATACTTTTCTTGAGATATACAGTGCATTATTTCATCTTGCCTCTCTTCACTCCAAAAACTTTTAAGTAAGGCAATGTAATAATCTGCAAATGTTACTGGTTTGTTACTTATACAGTCCCACCAATTCCGGGCAGATCCATGTAAATGATTAACTGCAACTGATAACTTTTCAGCTTCTCTGAGTTCCTGGAACATAAACAGCTCTTGTAAACTTTGCAAGTGTGCCATGGGGTTTTCTCCTATGTCACCCTGAAAAGTTTTGATGTGGATAAATCTTGCCACCATTGGGTTGTCTGTTCTTTCCATGACCTTTATGCTTTCTTTATTTTCACATTGGAGATTCTCATTTCTTGGCTGATTCTCTTGGGTCATTTTTTGCTTCATTGTTTCTCTCTTCTTTCATCCTGTTGATTTCTGCTCTATATTGTCTACATTCTTCTTTGCATTCTTCTACTTTTTGTAACATAGTTTCCATCAGTTTCCGTACCCATTGTGGTTCCGGTGAATTTATGTCTCCTTCTGGACTGTACATATTTTCTAGAGAAATACGAATAGCTAAAAAAAATATATAAGAAAAAAAATATTTGGTTTGCTGTTGTTTTTAGTCTTTATACTAATACTATTCTTAAAATTTGTCTTATTTTTCTACTTTTACTTTTCAAAATTTGCTTCACTCTCCCAACCATTCCTGCAACTGTCATCCTTTTTTTTAACCTGCCAGCTTTCTATCTATCTATTATCCTATGCATAGTTCCTGCCCTATCCATGTTTATTTACTTATTTACTACCCTGTTCTGTGTGTTATATATGTGACTATAACTATGTGTATTTGATATACACTTCAATAAAATATGATTACTACTGCCGGGGGGGGGGGTAAAAAATTTCTATTTGCACCCATCTTTTCTCTGTTCCTTGTTTGATCACTCTGTCTCCCTTCCTAGCAAAAGAAAGAAAAATACATTAATATTTGATTTGGTTTTAATTTTCAACCCTTGTAAACTGTACAACTGATAGCAAACACAGAAAGTGCAATAGAAAAATATATAAACTTCTGTCATTCACTATATTTATTTTCAAAAAAAAAACACACACAAAAAATTTCTTCTGATCATGAAATTCCTATTATTATATCTCAGGGTCTATCTCTAAACAGTAAGGCCACACTTGGAACACCAGATTATACAAAAAACAACTGTAACAGTAAGAAAAGTAGAGCTGCTTCAACCTAACCTAGAGATGCAGATAGAGGGGGTTTGAACCTCACCTACTCCTCTAGACTGCTACTAAGTGACTTACTCCCCAAATCTCACTAGAATTTAATCTTAATGTATGCTCGCTGGTCAGGGAGAGGAGAGACCACGAAAAGGAATTTTTACATATATAATGATCAGATGTACATATGTATGTCACAAAAGAAAACAATACTAAGTGGTTTTATTTATAGTGAATGAAAGATAACCGAAACTTTTATTATTGACATTAAAATAATTCACACAATGCTTTATTAATAGTGTTGCAGGCTATTTTCACTGCAACCAGATAGACATATATGAAAGATCCATTGATCGTAATGATAAGAACAGACAAAATTTTTACGTTATAATTTCTTCTTTAAAATATTCCAGCCAATGAAGTGTTATGTAAAAGAAATCAAGAGAGAGAGAGACATGATTCATTAACTCTGTGGTTGGAAAACAGAAATAAATAGGTGGTCAAACTCAACTAAACATTTTGAACAGGTTTAAATCACAGCCCTACTTATGATTTAAGAATGATAAAGTGACCCTAGCAGGAATTTCCAGCTATAATTGAAACATTTCTATGAGACTTTGAGAAAGATTTCCCAATAAATATAAATATACAAGACCATGCACACAGGCGATAGCATATAGTGGGCTGTGAGGCTCAAGACATAACAGTTACCAAGAGGTTAGCACAAGACCGGATAGCTCTCCATCTCTAAACTAAGAGAGAAAAATGGAATCCGTTCGCTAAATGCGTGACCCGGATTCAGGATCGGAGTTTTTGTTGCTTATGTCCAGTTATGTACATTTAAGGGACTGAGATCGACATGAGATCCCGAACAATTTATTTATTTTTCAGAAGGTCCAAATGTAGGTATGTTAACCTAAGCAAACATGGCAAAAGAAGCACTGTAATTTATGCTGAGCGGCCCAGTAGATCACCCGAGGCATGATACCATATAAATACAGTCAACGACCATTAAATTTAAAAAGAAACCCTCTGCAAAATATATATCTTAGGAAAGCTCAACTATCATTGAAAATCTGCAGAAAAATAGTAACTTCACCTTTATAAAATTTGAATTAATAAAAAAACAAGTGGGCAGATATTTTATTTAGTTAGTTGAAATTTAACCCATTCACCACTAAGCCAATGCTATTTAATAATTTTTTAATACATATTGTCAAAATGTACTCTCTCTTAGTACTAAAATATAAATGTGAACATTTTATTTCACGCTTTTTAAAATATAACTTTAAGTTTGTAACCCTTCATTGACTAAAATATACAGGCATTTGATAAGGATCTTTCTTTTATATATATACAAAAAAAAAAACTAAGTTAAAGTTTGGAAAGTTTTATAATAGAATATTTAGCAATTTAAATCTTGATTTCAAAATAGAGTTTTGCACTTTCTATGCTTTGCTTCCTTTTCTTTCTAAATAAATATTTAGATAAAATAAATAACTTAATTACGGGAGTATAATGGCGGAAAGTTAAACGAAGTATTTTTCAATTAAATTAATAAGAACTATGGTCGCCATTATATATAATAACCCCTCCCATTACGATATAAAAAAAAAAAGAAAAGAAAGCAATTAATGAAATATAATTTGATAAGATACAAACACATAGATTTAAAAAAAACATATATATAGAAAAACATAATTCTAGCTAGAGTGAATTTGTAAATTACAAAGATTTTTTTGTTAATTTATGGTAACGTTACCGGTAACTAGATGGTGTGGGTCAAGATGAGTTCATTAGAGGTTTACCGCAAGTCTTCTCGGTTCTTCAACTTTGTTTTTTCATGTTTGAGGGCAGATATTCACGGATACAGGGCAGACACTTTAGTTCTCTGGCTGGCTTACATGATTAGAACTCCGGTCTCAGGCATGGCTCAGGAGAGCGAAGGCAAAGAGGTTACCCCTGCATTTTTGCAGAGCAACACATTTCTGGATTTTTTATTTATATGCTGAAAGAATAGAGTGCAGCTTGAAGTAAGTACAGCAAGCAAGAGTTCACTATATTGTCCAATCTTTCAGCAAAATTTCTTCCAACAAAATTCTTAAGATTTTCTCTCTGACCTTCCGCACTGGTTATCCGCAAGCATAAGACCAAGAACAAAAGAAAAGTTCTTTATTTATACCCTTTTTCCATTATATCTTTAATCTGCTAATTAGTAGTGAATCATGCCCATTGTTTCAAATTTTTTCTGTTATCTCTTATTTTATCTAATTCAGAAAAATGTTTTATTAATTAATTCCTTTTCTTAATGGATTCTATTTAATTAAGAAAATTTTTATCTTATCGAATTCTTCCAACATATATTTTAAAAATAGTTGCAAATATAATTTTAACTTTCTATATTTTATTTTATTAAATCTTTTCTCTTTAACACAATTCTTTCTTTAATTTAGGCAACTATTTGAGAAAATGATAAATTTAGTTTGAAAAAGAAACATACATTCACTGTGGTTGGACTTAGGGTCTTAATTAGTCCACAGTGAATGGTGAAGCCAACATATATATATATATATATATGCACAGCTTCAATATATATATATATAATATTTAAATATATGTATATTTTCTATATTAAACTTAATGTAAATATAAAGGACTTAAACTCTTGCTGTCAAGCTCCCTACAGCTATTCAATCCATCTTATACAATTGACACACACACATGTAAAAGATAAATGATCTCCAATATACATATTTCATGCTGAACCAGCACTCATCAGTATTTAAATATTACATATTTGGCCTGTATGCTGCCCATCCTCCTTCTTTATAATTAAATAGACATAGTAAGGTCCTATGTGTGAGGGGTCAAATTGACTTAAGGTCAACATGGGTATGACAGTAATATTAGCATTAGCAAGGGCTTGAGCTTTCCATCCTCAGATATGGATGGCTGAAGAGTGAAGAAAATTGAAGCTTGTCCATTAATGTTTGTCTTTTTCACATGTATGTGGTCACATGTATTGGTTATATAAGATGGACTGAATAACTATAGGGATCTTGAAAATTTGAGTTCAAGTCATTTATTATTTATATATATATATTATAACAATCCAAAAGAAAGTGAATATATAATTTTACCGAAATCTGCGCTACAAGGGCGCCATCTAGGCATTTGCCAGAAAAATTTATAAAGTAGGCAGATATGCTGTTAAGAACCCACTTTATTTTATATTTAGACCGTTAGCCCATTGTCACTAGATCAGTGGAGACGCGGAGATAATAATATATATCTTTAATTTATATCTTAAATATAAAAAAATAAAAGCCACTGCCAGTAATTAATACACAAACAATATTTATTTACACACATATATAATCATTTTAAATTTGAGGAATAACATTTATTATTTATATTTTAATATTAATTTTTAATTTAAATTATTATTTTAAGATTGTTGAGTATGAATGAATTTAATATTTTTATTAAGATCATTGAGTATGAATAGACTACATAGATCTGCATTTGAAAAGAAAATATTCTATCCCTTATTTAACCTTAGGCCAAAAGTTCGCAACCAAACCAACGTCAATCCATCTGATATATCGATGTATTCAATGCAGCATGAATACAACAGCACAAAATACTACACTGTCAGGAATGTACATCTGAACAGTAAGTAGAGTTAGAGAAGACATTGTCTCTCAACCAAACAGGAATGCTACATTTGTTGGCGAGAAGAACAATAAACAAAAAACTCCATAGGAATGGACCATGTCTTCCGTCTTACTATCCAATTTCATTAGGCAAACAGGGGGTGTGCGGCGTATATATGCAATCCTGCCCATAGCAGATCTCATGTTACATTTACTAATTACATCAATACATCCAATCCATTGACCCAATTTAACTACGAAACAAATAACCTAAGATTACCCTCCCTTAAAGTATATATAACTTTACAAATCTATATAGCCATTTATGCCCGACTTAAATTTAACATTTATATATGTTCACACAGATGAATTTTATAAAATTTGTTTTATAATGTTGAGTATAGATCGGCTGCACAGATTCCATGGTTAAAAGCATTCCAAAATAAACATAACCGATCAAAATACAAAGTCATCGATAACATCAATTGCAGAGGGACTACAAGAAACCCAATGGCATTCATCATAAGATGCTGCATTGACATCGATGACCTATATATTCTAATCGAATATGAAAACCACAACCTAATTAACCGCTAATGAATCCATGCAACATCCATACCCAACTTAAATTTATGCATTTAAATAATTTATACAAAAATATTAATAAGAAATGAAAATGGAAATGATTTTAGCAAACTTAACTATGTAAAATTTAAACATTAATTATTAATTTGGAAAGTCAGATTAAAGTTTATTTACAAAAAAAATGTTTAGCTTGTTAAATCTTTAAAGTTCTTAAATATTTGTAGTTAAATTTTCCCATTTACACCTTACAGTAGAAGAGCTCCTGGTTCTTGGTGTATTCCCACGAAGACTTTCATGGAAGACCGGTCTGATATTCTGGAGGTAGCCTTAGCTGGTTTCATTCTGGTATCAGTCATTTCATTTTTAAAATAAGTGAGAGAGAATGACAAGTGCATCTTATTGTTCTTCTCACAAAATCAAGTTGGAACTGTCAGGAAACTGTCTTAATTTGAATCGTTTTCCTTTTATAATCCTCCTATGGATTCGATGAACAAAAATGGCACTGTTCAATTTTTTTGTTATGGTCTGGGCCTTTATTTGCTGCTTCTATATTGGACAAGCTAATTCTTTATTTTCTTATCTATCTTTCATCAGACTTTTTAATTATACAAGTGCCCAAGGGCTAGCTTGCTTTTCAATTAATTTATAAAACAATCATTTCCATTTACAAAAATATAAATATCTTTTTACAAAAATATATGTTCAAACACTTTTTTCATTTATTAAAAAAAAAAATATTTTTAAAGTTTTGCATCTGTGCGAATATACGTTTAACAACTCTTTAATTTTAGCTTTTAGATTTTTAATAAATGTATTTTTATTTGCGAACTTAGTTTTTATTTTAAATTAATGTAACGGCATATTTATATACCGTTACAATATATATATATACAAGATAGATAAAATAAAGACATTCATAATCTCTGTAGGCTATCATTTCTGATGAAGAGATAATATATTCCAAGTCTGTAGCCCACTCAATGATAAAAAAACAGCCTGATAGTTTTATCATTGGTTGATAGTTTATGATATTATAAAATTTAGATCAATAATCCTGGAAAATAATTTGGTTGGTTATATGTTTCTTTCTGTCACTGTAAGTTAATTATTACTTATCATCATCATCATTTCAACTATTATCAATCCACAACCAGATGAAGGTCTCGCCAAGTTTAATCCAGTTTTTTTTTATCTCTAGATGTTCTTTTTTACATCACATTAGTAAACTAATCATATTTTATACATTCATCTCACATGTGGTCATTTATAGGTCTTTTATAATCTTCTGACATCCAGTTTAAGATTTCAATTGTCCATCTATTATCTTTTTTAGTAATATATTCATCTCAGCTCTACTTCAGTTTCTTATTTCTTTTAATGGTGTCAATAATACCTGTTTATTCTCTTGTCCATGTATTTTATTTCTAATCCTGTCTTGTTACTTCTAACATACATCTCTCAATATCTCATTGAATAGTCTGGGCCTTCTGTATTGCTAGAAGTGTCCAAGTCTTAGATCTATAATTAATAATTCATAAAACACATTTATTAAAAACTTCCTTTTCAAATACACACATATTTTCTTTTAATATGAAGTTATTTCTACCAAAAGCATTTCACTCAAATTTAATTCTATGATTAATTTCATCCATTATGATTTCATCTGTATTAATAATCTGACCTAGATATTTGTAGTTGTTATCTTCTAATTTATTATTATCAATCAATATTTTTTTCTTTTGAGCAAATCCATTGAATGTTACTTAAGACTTTTTAGCATTTGCCTTTAGCCCCACTTTCTTAATTTTGTGTAGTGTATAATATTACTGATGTATAATATTCCACTAGGTCTTGTAATTAGGACAGGAATTGTCTCCATATATTATGAGATATTTATAATATCATATTAAAAGATTTTATACTGCATATTGTAATGGTCAGATTTGTACATTCATGGAACAAAATCCAGACTTCAGCAAAACATACCAAAGCTGACCAGATTGAGATGGTGAGATCTCAAATCTGACCAACTTCAACTCGTCTAATCAAACTTTGTAATTTAATACTACATGAAACACATTTCTGAGGTTACACTTGGTATCAATTTCTTTATATGCTGGCATAGTAAAGGGAGAAACATGTGACTTAAGGGAACAATTAATAAATTAATTATAAGCAAAGACTAAATAAACTACTCAACATTCTATGACTTAATAAAGTAGTGCTTAATATATTAATAAGGATTGGGGTGATTTGAAGTAGGTTGTGAGGAAACACATTAAACAATAATAATTTTAAATATATTTAATAAATAAGAATCAAATGATTAATTAAATGTAAAATTGTGCTTTGGTTGGATGAGTTACACACACAGGCCTTACAATAATGATGAGATGGATATCAGTACAGTGGTCTCATCTTAATAGCAATTCAATTTATATAATTAATTATCTGTAGTCTATGACTCATGCTTAATATGGTATGCCAAACTATTCTCAAGGTTTGCTAATGGTAAGTTAGATATTTACCAGGATGATGCAAATAAAGAGCGATACGCCACTGATTCTAATATTACCAACAAGCAATTAAATATCCTTGAAACACAGATTCAGTAGGCAAAACCAGATTCCAAGTTCAGTCTAATGCTGAAGTTTAATAATAACACAGAATGAACTGGTTACCATAGATTGGCATCTGAGACTATGGTGCTAAAGTTTTAAATTAAAGTTTGTGGTGCAAATGTGCAGTTAATCATGGGATTCAGTATTTAGGACTCAGTACCCTTGGACTGGCTGACTTGCTAGTGCAATAAAGAACATTTTTAGTTCAGTATGTCAGATCAGCTTTGAATAAAGTTCTGGACCATTGTGTTCCAGTTTTAAAATATAGGTATCCAAACTAAAGATTGGGGTGGCCTGTCACCAGAAACCCATTTAATAAGACTTAGCAAGGTGTCATTGCATATATGCTTAATAAAGACATATTCACAATGCTTAATAATAATACGAATACATATTTAAAATAATTATGAAATGCACATAAATATCTATAGCTTCAATCTGCTAAAATCTACCTCAATCCAGTTCTCTAAATAGCATGTAATAATTATGCTAAGAAAGGGTTAATTAATACCAATCTAGTTTGTATATATTAAATCTGTATATAATTCTTTGTAATAACATTAAGAAGGAGAAAGCATATGTTGGGTCTTATAACATTTACAAATATGCCTTTAATGTCATCCCTAGCCACTATCTAATTTCAAATCTTAATAAACATGCTAACAACTATTAAATAACTAAATATAGATAACAACAAACCTGTAAAGATTTATTGTTATCTCATAGAATATAATTTCAAAGCAGAGATTTGTATCAGCTAAAGGGCAATGATAACATTAAGCTGGAGAGCTTATAATTATCTCTCCCAAAAGTTTATTAAGTTAATTACTCTCTGCTTTGAAATATTGACATACTATAATATATAAATTTAGGAATAAAACAAACTAATCAAAGTAGAAAATAGGCATGGCCACAGATTATAAAAAGATTAAAATAATAACGGATTACAGTTATTACAGTTAAAGAAGAAGTTATATTAAAATTACATTTATAGGCAAATTTATTATTACATTTAGAGATTTTTATGTTACAAGAGTTTTAATTAATAGAGAATTTATAATTTATGAATGTTCATGATAGCTGGCTTTATTAATATACTATAGTTTTAAAAATAAATTTATAAAGAGCTCTGAACTGAAAAAGTATTAGCAATTTCCTTCTAGGAGCTGAGTTGTCTGGCATTGGGAGTAGGCACTGGCACTTTCTCTGAATGGATTGCTCATCCATGACATTCTTCATTGACATCAGGTGATAGCTGATCTTCCCTATCCTGGCAGTGATGATGATTACCATGGCAGCATGCAAGACAGGCTAAAGGACACTGTTCTTCCAAAGGAAGATAACAAATTTGTGCCTTCCTAGTCACTCATATCAAAATTCTGATTGGCATAACTCCCAGTAGCAACACACCTGAATTATATAGTGGATGTCCCTTCAGAGCTGAAAATATGGGGTTTATATATTAATTTTTACTCCTCTATGGCATTTGCCTATAAGCTATGTTTGCAGCATAAAAACCCATTATCTTGTTTACAACTGTTTAAAATTATAAAATTTAGCTTTTCTATTATTACATTTTTTATCAATGATTTCATCTTAGTGTGGCCAACATCTTAGTGTGGCCAACATGATCCCCAAGCGAATAGAAAATAGTGCTGCATGATCACGTTCGCTTTCACTAAGGTATACATTAAAATTTGTTATTGTAAAATTAACATTTAACCTACACACAATTTTAAACAGGTGCATGTAATGTGATTTCTTTTATTAAGAAATGTTTTAAAATTTAGAAACGAACAAACTGTTTCATAAACATTTCATTATATATGTATGCTGGTCACCCATGAAATTGTACATATATATGTGATTTTAAGAAAAATAATGAATGTGTTACAGCTTATACTCGCATATATATGGTGCGGCAATATGTATATAATGATGTTTACACAGATATACCTTTAATTAAACATACATATATATAGATATACTTGCACTCAATGGGGTTTAAAGCTGTAGCTACTATGGGATATAGTAAGTGAAACGGAATGCATGACAGAATATACCATTTTGATATATAATAAAGACAGTGGCAATATGTCTTCAGACATGGAAAAAACATTGATCATTTTAAATATAATCTTAATTCACTTTTTAAATAAAAATTACCTATGATGTTAATGTTCATCACTGAAAATACATTAAGGCTGGTTAATATTATTGATTTCTCTATGTGAATTGTCTTATTTTTTATAACATATGTGTGTCAATTTGATTTTGCGTGTATTCAAGCTTTAAAACAAATAAGGGAAATTCAAATGTTTTAAGTTTCTAGCTCATCTGATGATGAAAAATTTTCCCAAGAAATACACATATAGTGAGAAATTTGATATGGTGTCCTTTATTGATAGTTTATTATAAAAGATTTTCAGGCAGGAAATTCCATAAATTAATTTGATTCTATACGTTGTCATAGCTGTGAATTAAGTCATAATTCCCATTATAAATTTAAAATTAAAATAATACAAAAATATATAGGGACTCAGTTAGGACTGTAATTTAAAAATAAATGTCTCAATGTTATGGCAAGATAGTCACAAAAAATTATAAACAAATGTAGGTAAAATAAATATTCATATACTATATAAAATGGGGTATCCATCTACTTGGCTATCTACATTCACTTTCATCTTTAGTTGAATCTTTAAACATTGATTTGACTTCATAAAAAAATACTGGGATGTATAATCAATAAATTGAAGATGTTTTGGATTTAGAAAAGGGATTTATTGTAATAGAGTAAATTATATAAATTCATGTATAATCTAAAATCTCTTATTTTCAATGACATGCCTTCTTATTTTCAAAATTTTAATATTATTTGGCTTTTTTGTTTTCTTATTTGGTTTTGAAAAAAGAAAAAGCAGCAGCAAGGAAGTAGGAGAGAGGAGTGAAACATGGTCAATTGTATGTTTTCGAGATCGATTTGGATTTCTTATAATAATGCCCATATTGACTTTTCCAAATCAATTTATATATAATTTTAAACAACCTTTTATTATTTGTCATTGACAGGTTCATTTGGAATTTTTATTATTTGGCTTTAAATTTTTTAAATTTCTTTCTTATTTGCTTTTCAAAAGTGAGGGGTGGATGCGGGGTGGTCGAAAACTATAGTCAATTGTCAACTTTTAGAAAAACAAGATGTGTCCACTCCATTCAATAACTTACAAATCAATCTAATAAACCAAATAAAAATGAACTAGATGGCTTTGAAACAACAACAAACACGACAAATTAAAAAAAAAGTTAAAATGAAACTTCCTTCTTATTTCTTTGGATTCCCGTTCTCCCAATAGTTCTTTTTTTTTACTTCACAAAAAGCCATCACAGCTCCGTAGTACCAAGTAATTTAGCGTAAATAGAAAGGGCAAATCACTCTAACTTCTCCTTAAACGTCATAGATGACTCAGATCTAAATGAAGAACATAAGGTGATTTATTTTTACATATTTTTAGAAAACTAAAACAATAATAATAATAACAGGCAAAAACTCTCTTTACGTATTGCCACCCAGTGCAAACCAGAGTAATCAATGGATGCCAGAAGGCTTGTGTATAAAATACCCATCTAGTCACCACTCATCCAATATCCCCAAACTAGTTTCTGGCTTGTGGCCTTTATCAGTGAGGTGCCTTGGATCTGAGAGCACTGCACCTAGATCTTAGGATCTAATGAAACCCTCCAGCAGCCACCTTTTATCTCTACTTAACTACAAAACTATGAGACTTAAATTGAAAACCCTATATTTTCAATCCAACTGAGTGGCAATACTCATAGAGTTTTCCTGTTTCAATAACAGTTAAGAGCAAGTATAAGAAATAGTGACCATGTGATGTTAACAATAATAATAATAATCATATTAGTCTTCTATCAGTTGTATACAAAATTTTGACCAAGTAATTATATCTTTCTATCAGCTAATTTCGGACCATAGCCAATCAAATAAGTTTAGATTTATTGGCTATGAAAATGTGTTTGATTCTAAAAGCATTTCCATGGTTACTAAAGCTTTGGATTATCAAGATCTTGCACTGGGATATTCTTATATTTTGAAGAATATTTATCAAAATGCAACGGGAAGTAATTCGATTACATGATGATACTCATAAAATTAACAATGAGAAGTAGATTTAAAAAGTATATTCCATATCTCCAAAAATTTTTACCGCAATTTTACAAAAAGTATTTTGAGGATTAAAATAAAAAGTTAAGAAAATGAAAGTAAATGAAGATTTTTGTAATCTTTTAGATTTTTCAGATGGGGTAATTATTTTCACAAATACTGATTTAGAGCTTCGGGAAATATTGCAAAAGTTATCAAATGAAAGTAAAAAAGTAAAGTTAAAAATTATCAAAAAACAAAAGTAAAGTTAAAAATGAATACAAAAAGCTAAAATAATGCTCAATGGATTTATTCAGAAGAAGTTAAAGATTGTTAATCATTAATTAGAGAAAGTTAACAATTATAAATACTTTAATTTATTAATGCAATTACGAACACAGTAGATTAAAATAATCACAGAATTAAACTTAGATGGAGTGTTTTGGGGAGAAGTAATTTAGTATTAAAATTAAATAGGCCTAGCGTTTGAAAAGGGAAATTTTAAAACATTTGCTTTAGCAGTTTTTAGCTTATCGATTTGACATTTGGACATTTACTAAAGAATAATACAGAGGTTTCAGACATAAAGTTCCATATTAGGATTAATAAGAAGAGATCAAAAATGAAACATAAGAGTGAGAACATAAATAGCACTGACATCATTAAAAAAACTAAGAGACTGAAATGGAATTGTATATTGTTAGTAGACGTGATCATAGATAGGCAGTTGATATTTTAAATTGAATCCCAATAAATTTAAAAGGCCTAAAAAGAGATCACATGTGAGATGGTTGAAAGCACTAAAAAAGCTTACTGACATCATGTAAACAAGAATAATTATAAATTGTTGAAACTGCATTAAACTTGGAAAGACCTTCATCCTGTAAATTAATAACAATTGGAAATTATATATATATATATATTATTGAAATCATTTTTTTAAAAAAAAAAAAACTTAATTATAAGCTACTATTAATCTTTTAAATCTTTTGGCAGAAGGACGGATTATGTAATTTTCAAACAGATATTTTTGTAAACCAAATTGTCAAAAATCACTCTCCAGAATGTGGGGTATTCGTGCTATTTAATATTATAAAAAATAATTAGCTATTTAGAAAACCTAAAATTATAGAAAAACTTTTAAATATAATGAGAAACTATTACATACTGTAACAGTCAGATTTGTACACTCATGCAACAAAATTCAGAGCCCAAGCAAAATATACCAAAGCTGACCGTAGTGAGATGGTTGAGACCTCTAATCCGACCAAACTCCAACTCATCTGCCAGTACTCCAAATTCAACACCTTATGAGTGACATTCCTGGGGCTACACTCAGTTCTCATTTAACCGCGAGCCGACATAGAACAGGGAGAAACACGAGACTTAAGGTCATTACTAACCTTACTAAATAAGTGATATATATAACACTCAACACTCTATTAATCTTAAATACTAGACATACACATATAGCATATAAACTCATTTAGAAATTGGAGTAATGAACTGTGACATTTAATAATATACTGTGGATTGGATAAAATACTATGGATTGGATAAGATACTGTGGTTTGGTTTGATCTAGAGTCTGAGCAAGAAAGATATACAACAGTTTATATTTAAAAAAGATTTATTAAAACAATAACAAATGATCTAACACAAAATATCATAATGGCAGGGATTGTATAATCTTCACAAGGTATTCAACACAGGCAAACATGTTACAATAGTTGGGACTGTTATCAAGTACATCTGTTTACTTTTAAACATATTACAATACATGTGTGTGTGGGTTATAGAGGTCATGCCTAATTATTTAATATGCTCATCTTATGGACTTGACTTGCTTAAGTTAGAAGTTGATACTTTAGTAGAGATGATGATGAGTACAGCCAGTTTTAAAGACTGTTATATATCTAAATTAACTGAGCAACTAAATAAACTCAGAATCATGCAGATTCAAACTGATAACCCAGATTCAAACTCCAGTCTAAAGCTGAATGATTAAATTAATATGGGAAAAAGAACTGGTTACCATTAGGTCCACATATATGCGCTATGGCGCTATATAAAATATTAAAGAAATAAACTTGCAGTGCGAGTGTGTGGTTCTTCAAGAATTTCAGCATCAAATGCTCGGTTTGCTCTGAGACCGACGGTTTGCTGCTATTGAGATATGAACCTAAAGTTCAGGAAGTCGGATTGGCCTTATGGAAAAATCTGGGTCCTCACGCCCCCAGTTCTAATGAAGATAGCCATAACCCGAACTAAATAAAGGGGCGGTTTGTTACCGTGAACCCTTGTCTGAGGCAGCAAAACGTAACACATATAAGTGTACTATATAAAAACACACCCGCAATGCACGCAATATATATATATAAAAAGCAATAAGTATGCTTATAATTAATTGCGCCTAAAACAGATAGCTTTTATCTGTCAAGCTAATTCAAAACAGTTCTTAAAATTAGCATTATAAGTATGCTAATAAAATGGGCTTAAACTACATAAAAATAATCTAGTTAAGATCCTGAATCTGCATATAAATATTCTTAATTAAGGAGGGAAAGTATATTCGATGGGACTTAATACAAACATTAGCAAATATACTTTATCATCTCTAGACAATATATATATCCCCTTCCAACTAATAAATATCAAAGGTTATAATATAAGATCGGTTAAGCAAATCTTAAAAAATACGATTTTACAATATATATATAACTATGATAACAACGAGTGGTTAGCGCATTCGTTTATTACCAATATTATAATTTCAAAACAATGATTTAATAAAATAAACAAGGCTTTTAAAATGTCTAAGTGAAGATTACAATTATCTCCTTTATAAATTACTTACTTAGTTTCATTGTTTCGAAATCTGAGCATATTATCACATATTAAACATAAAATGCATTTAAACAAAATATTAAAATTACTGAAATTTGGCAAGACCGTTAGTTCGTAGGAGTTGAAGAGAATAAATTTCGGACATTTAATGAGTATATAAAAAAAAATATGAAATCTTTTAATTCATAAAAGATTTCAGCAGTTTATAAACTTAAAGTAAGTGATTTTTTTTCTTTTACGTTATATATAAAGTCACAGACCGATAGTTTCTTTTTATAAGAGGGTAAAATTGAAAGAGTTTTTATAATTTAGATAGAACGTTCTTTTTAAAGTGTTTTAAGAATTTATAGATTAAAGTTCATACCGCAGCTTCTTTTTAAAAATGATTACCATCTCTCTCTGCCTCCTTGAGTGGACTTGAAGCGTATACAATGATAGTGGTTGGAATAGGGCGTCTGACAGCGTCATAATCTTCAGTTGCCTTTCAGATAAGTTAAATTTCTTCATATTCTCCATGCAGGTTGCTGGAAAGTCTATTCAAAGGAATGTTTAGAGGAATTGAGAGTAGCCATCTGGCTTCAGAACCAGTTAATATATTATTTTACTCAATCATTTTGGATTCTGGTCTCCACAACAATTTTCAGAAAAAAAAAAGCTAAAGAGTGTCTTTCAAAAAAAAATCTGCAATATTTATATTCCCTAGATCAAAAGCCAGCGACCATCTATTTTAAAACACAATTCAGACTTCTAAGTTTTAGCCTTAGGTCTCTTTTGATTCTTATCTTTTTTTTATCTTGTTGCCCAAACTTTTACTGGTTTGATCTGGGAAAAGAAATTCATTACAATCGTAATGAATGAGCTCTAGAACAATGTCAATAACCTAGGGACTATCTGATCCCACCTGCAATTTATTCTAAATAAAAATCTGCGATATCTATATTCCCTAGATCAAAAGCCAGTGACTATCTATTTTAAAACACAATTCAAACTTCTTCTAAGTTTTACAGCAGTCTGTCTCTTTTGATTCTAATCTCTTTTTTTATCTTGTTGCCAAATTTTTACTGGTTTGATCTGGGAAAAGAAATTCATTACAATCGTAATGAATGAGCTCTAAAACAATGTCAATAACCTAAGGACCATCTGATCTCACCTGTGAATTATTCTAAATAGTTTTATTACCAATCTGTGAATTTCGCATGTGATTTATAATTTACTTAAACCAAACTTGTTAAAGAATATTTAGCCACATTTTCTAAACAAA
This sequence comes from Epiperipatus broadwayi, assembly GCA_028023455.1. Taxonomy (NCBI): domain Eukaryota; kingdom Metazoa; phylum Onychophora; class Udeonychophora; order Euonychophora; family Peripatidae; genus Epiperipatus; species Epiperipatus broadwayi. The sequence goes on from JAQFVV010012419.1 coordinate 3,863,951, forward strand.
ATAACCCTTATACAATATATTATTTATATAAATGCTGCAATATATCTATACAAAATTTAATATCATTATCATTTACAGGTGCTTGTATGTGTGACAATAAACATATAATTGTTTGAATACATATAAAACTGTGACCATATATAACTGTATAAATGGATATATCGCTGTGTGGATATATACAACTGTGTAAACATATATATACAGCTGTGTAAAGGCATATAACACTGTGTGTATACATATACACTTGTACTAAAGAGTTTTCAAAACTGGCAGAGATGTGTCTATGGAGACATAAAGGTGAAACAGATAGAAGGACAGTAATATCTGTTTCATTTCCCCAAACTTACAAAAAAAATCAATAAAAAAAAAAGATTTTACTTGGTGAAAAATATCCCTCAATAATACCACTATTTCATAACAAAACAAATGATGAAACAAAATATTACTTGCAAAATTTTTACCTTGCCTGGCTGTCTGGTCTTAAAGTGATGACAGTACACTAATACCATTATGACTAAAGTCTAAGGTTATACACATCTACCTATAATTGGTTATACTAATGCTATTTGGCTATGCTAATTTGCTAAACATGTGGTTATTACATACATATGAGCACACAAAATTTTAATATGTATATACTGTTGGGTTGGAATAATATAACACCAATTAGCTAACTAATTTGATAAATATCACCTATATAGAAGAACACACAATATATATATCTAACTACTGGGGGTAGGGACAATTCTATAAATGATCATGCATCATCCTTGTAGAATCTAGGAGTAACCATCAAAACTAATCTTACCTAAGTTGGGTCTGGGAGTAAGTTTTGAAACGTTTTGGATTCCTGGAGCTTATCATATACCAGGAAGCTTCCAGACTTTCTGACTGGTTGCAGTTTGGCTTTCTTTCTAAAGGGGAAATACTTATGATACCTCTGAAGACATCTCTTTATTAAATTCCAAGTGTGAACCTCCTTCTGGTTTCCAGTCTTGCAGACATAGGCACCTTCTTTTCTCCTCCTTTTCCATACTGTCAGTCCTATCCGGGCACCACCAACATCTCTTACCCAGAGTTTTCTATGCTTCCCACACTTCATCTGGGTTTGGTGCAGTTTCTTCCTAAAAGGAAAATATGTAGGATATCTCCGAACATATCCCTCTCTCAGATCCTGAGTTTGAACTCCTTTCTGGTTTTCCGTCCTAAAAACATCAGTATCTTCTTTTCTCCTCTTTCTTTTCCATCCTGTCTTTACCATTTGGGCTCTGGCAATATTCACACTTCTCTCACAATCAAAAACCACTCTGTCCCACAGGGCCTCAATCTCGGACTTAACTCCACTGTCTTCTTTCACTTGATCAAACTCATCCATTTTGGGAATTTCTGTGAAATGTCTATCTTTTAAAACATTCCTGTCTATGCAAGTTTTGGTAACCTCAATTGCATTTATTTTTGGTACTTGTGGGTAAGATTTTGGCTTAATTTCTTCAATATAAATAACATTTTTAGATGAGGTTGAAAGAAGATTTACTTTGTATTCTTTCTCATTTACTTCAGTATCTATAGACTCTTCACTGTTCTGAGCTATATTTTGTTGTTCAAAAGATTCCTGCATGATTTTTATATCAGGTTCCATCCCTTCCATGTCTTTTGTATCAATTTCAGTATCCATTGCAGTCTCTGAATACATTTTTGAATCCTCTGATATTTCCATATTGATTTTACAAATATCAATACTTACTGCATCAATTTTAGACTCTTCCATATCATCATTGACTCTAGACTCTTTTACAAATTTTACCTCTCTTTTAGATCTTATTAAATCAGCTTGCAACTCCTCCGCAGCCTTTGCGTCCATTTTAAATTCTTCTACAGTTTCTTTATCAAGTCTTAACTCTTTCCCTGTTGTTACATCGATTTTGGACTCATCAATCTCTACAACTATTTCAGAGTCTTCTATTATCTCCACATCCATCTTACGTTCTTTTACTGTGTTTGATAGAATGTCGGTCTCGGTTTCTGTATCTACTTCTTCTGTATTTACTCCTTTTATTGGTTCTACCTCGGATATATCAATTATATCCTTTTTAGCATTCTCATTGCCTGGGATACAAGAATCTGCAGTTTCAGCATTCTTGTTTTCTTGGAGACGATCTTCTGGATCTGCCAACTTTCCTTGTTTGTAATGATAATGGCAATCCATATCTGAGTCTTTTGCAACATCAAGACATTCAAATTTTCCCCCTTTATGGAATAGATTTTCTTCTCTTGGTTCACCATCCTGATCATCACTATCCCCTAAATTTCCTCCAGGAATTTCTCCTGCTTCTCCTCCCTCTACATCTATATCCTCTTGGCTACCCTTCTTACTCTCTGCAATATCCACTGGGTACTTCTCCAGGTTTATCATTTTCTTCTGAGAAGGCTCCTCCAGTTTGAACACTTCCTGCTGGCAGTTTACTCCCAATCTCCCCAACTCCTTCTGGAACTTCTCTATATTTTGATCATTTTCTTTTATTTTTCTGCTAGTGTTTGCAAATCTTCCCTTATTTTAAAACCCCATTCCTGTTGGACTGTCTCAATCATCATTTTCATCTGTAGCCAGTAGGTTGGTGACATAATAATTTGGCTTTCCCCCATGACTTTCTTTGGATGGCTGTCCATAATAACTTTCAGCTTTGGTTATGACTAAGAATTATACTAATTATTAATATTTGCTGTAAATGATTATTTACTGACTCTCCCTCCAAATTGGCTCTCTCTCTCTAATTCCTAACTTTCAGACCACTGCATTCCTTTATTAACCTATCCTTACTACTGATCTCAATAACCACTGCCACTATCAAGTCTAAGTCCTGTTTACATCTAACATACTCAAGTATTTTATAAACAAAAAAATTTAAAAGTAATAGTAAAAGCATTTATGTAAAAAAAAAATTTAAAAAAAAAATTATATTACCAATTGCACCTCCTTTCTTCCTTCACTGAAGCCGATCATTCCTAAGAAAAGACTTTAAAAAAAAATTTTTATGAAAAAAAAAAATTTTGCTTTCTATGCCAGGTTTGCTCTGAAGTACATGTATATATCTCCATTTATTTAATCTACTTTGACCTTGCCTCTTTTTTGTTTCCTTGCTCATTCTCCAAACCAATCCAAATTTTTATAATAAGTTTAAACGATAGAGCCCCTTTATGCAAACCCTTTTCTCTACCCCTGATGACAAAATTTATATGAGGATGACTATCAACCTATTCAAATCACCCCCGGGCGCCAGTCACCAGTGAGCAAGAAAAAACACCACATATATAACCTAAGATTCCAATTTCCAATATGTATGCAACACACCCAATATCTGGTTGACATATCCTGCATACATTCATGCCATATCTGAGCCAGAGACACTTTTAAAATTCTTTACTTAAATTAAACAGTCTCAGTAAATAGACAACAAAAAAAAAATTATAAAATTTATACACATATATATGGCTCATGTGTATATAGTCAAGAATACTCCTCCCATTGCAATACCATAATTTAAAAAAAAATTTACATATATTTTTCAACATATATCAATTCAGATCCTGTATTCAGTTCAGGACCTGTATTCAGTTCAATGCTTTTATCAGTTCAGGGCATGTGAATTAACTAACCGGTTGTTCATACTCAAGAAAAAAAATATACATATGCAAATGTTAACATTTCATGAAAAAAAAAATCTTTTATATATATCAACACCCACACACTCAGTTTATGGTGTGTAACTAAGTTTGTCCCTGCATGGCATTCATATTTAGAGAGAAAATATAATATAAATGCATATACAAAAAAAAAAAAAAACATATATTCAATTCAGGGCCTATACCTGGTTCAAGACCATGTTCAGGGCCTATACTCAGTTCAGGGGCATGAACATCAATTGAAGAAGCCCACTGACTTAAGCCTCCATAATCAGTGAAAAAAAAAAAAAATTTAGACAATCAGGAAAAACAAAAATTTGTACTCATATATCTATCTTTCAGGGTCGTGAAAATTAACTAGGCCCCACGGAAGGGCGTCCATAATTGAGGGAAAAAAAAACCTATGTAACAGTCAGATTTGTACACTCATGCAACAAAATTCAGAGCCCAAGCAAAATATACCAAAGCTGACCGTAGTGAGGTGGTTGAGACCTCTAATCCAACCAAACTCCAACTCATCTGCCAGTACTCCAAATTCAACACCTTATGAGTGACCTTCCTGGGGCTACACTCAGTTCTCATTTAACCGCGAGCCGACATAGAACAGGGAGAAACACGAGACTTAAGGTCATTACTAACCTTACTAAATAAGTGATATATATAACACTCAACACTCTATTAATCTTAAATACTAGACATACACATATAGCATATAAACTCATTTAGAAATTGGAGTAATGAACTGTGACATTTAATAATATACTGTGGATTGGATAAAATACTATGGATTGGATAAGATACTGTGGTTTGGTTTGATCTAGAGTCTGAGCAAGAAAGATATACAACAGTTTATATTTAAAAAAGATTTATTAAAACAATAACAAATGATCTAACACAAAATATCATAATGGCAGGGATTGTATAATCTTCACAAGGTATTCAACACAGGCAAACATGTTACAATAGTTGGGACTGTTATCAAGTACATCTGTTTCCTTTTAAACATATTACAATACATGTGTGTGTGGGTTATAGAGGTCATGCCTAATTATTTAATATGCTCATCTTATGGACTTGACTTGCTTAAGTTAGAAGTTGATACTTTAGTAGAGATGATGATGAGTACAGCCAGTTTTAAAGACTGTTATATATATAAATTAACTGAGCAACTAAATAAACTCAGAATCATGCAGATTCAAACTGATAACCCAGATTCAAACTCCAGTCTAAAGCTGAATGATTAATTAATATGGGAAAAAGAACTGGTTACCATTAGGTCCACATATATGCGCTATGGCGCTATATAAAATATTAAAGAAATAAACTTGCAGTGCGAGTGTGTGATTCTTCAAGAGTTTCAGCATCAAATGCTCGGTTTGCTCTGAGACCGACGGTTTGCTGCTATTGAGATATGAACCTAAAGTTCAGGAAGTCGGATTGGCTTTATGGAAAAATCTGGGTCCTCACGCCCCCAGTTCTAATGAAGATAGCCATAACCCGAACTAAATAAAGGGGCGGTTTGTTACCGTGAACCCTTGTCTGAGGCAGCAAAACGTAACACATATAAGTGTACTATATAAAAACACACCCGCAATGCACGCAATATATATATATAAAAAGCAATAAGTATGCATATAATTAATTGCCCCTAAAACAGATAGCTTTTATCTGTCAAGCTAATTCAAAACAGTTCTTAAAATTAGCATTATAAGTATGCTAATAAAATGGGCTTAAACTACATAAAAATAATCTAGTTAAGATCCTGAATCTGCATATAAATATTCTTAATTAAGGAGGGAAAGTATATTCGATGGGACTTAATACAAACATTAGCAAATATACTTTATCATCTCTAGACAATATATATATCCCCTTCCAACTAATAAATATCAAAGGTTATAATATAAGATCGGTTAAGCAAATCTTAAAAAATACGATTTTACAATATATATATAACTATGATAACAACGAGTGGTTAGCGCATTCGTTTATTACCAATATTATAATTTCGAAACAATGATTTAATAAAATAAACAAGGCTTTTAAAATGTCTAAGTGAAGATTACAATTATCTCCTTTATAAATTACTTACTTAGTTTCATTGTTTCGAAATCTGAGCATATTATCACATATTAAACATAAAATGCATTTAAACAAAATATTAAAATTACTGAAATTTGGCAAGACCGTTAGTTCGTAGGAGTTGAAGAGAATAAATTTCGGACATTTAATGAGTATATAAAAAAAAATATGAAATCTTTTAATTCATAAAAGATTTCAGCAGTTTATACTTAAAGTAAGTGATTTTTTTTTCTTTTACATTATATATAAAGTCACAGACCGATAGTTTCTTTTTATAAGAGGGTAAAATTGAAAGAGTTTTTATAATTTAGATAGAACGTTCTTTTTAAAGTGTTTTAAGAATTTATAGATTAAAGTTCATACCGCAGCTTCTTTTAAAAATGATTACCATCTCTCTCTGCCTCCTTGAGTGGACTTGAAGCGTATATCAATGATAGTGGTTGGAATAGGGCGTCTGACAGCGTCATAATCTTCAGTGGCCTTTCAGATAGGTTAAATTTCTTCATATTCTCCATGCAGGTTGCTGGAAAGTCTATTCAAAGGAATGTTTAGAGGAATTGAGAGTAGCCATCTGGCTTCAGAGCCAGTAAATATATTATTTTACTCGATCATTTTGGATTCTGGTCTCCACAACAATTTTCAGAAAAAAAAAGCTAAAGAGAGTCTTTCAAAAAAAATCTGCAATATTTATATTCCCTAGATCAAAAGCCAGCGACCATCTATTTTAAAACACAATTCAGACTTCTAAGTTTTAGCCTTAGGTCTCTTTTGATTCTTATCTTTTTTTTATCTTGTTGCCCAAACTTTTACTGGTTTGATCTGGGAAAAGAAATTCATTACAATCGTAATGAATGAGCTCTAGAACAATGTCAATAACCTAGGGACTATCTGATCCCACCTGCAAATTATTCTAAATAAAAATCTGCGATATCTATATTCCCTAGATCAAAAGCCAGTGACTATCTATTTTAAAACACAATTCAAACTTCTTCTAAGTTTTACAGCAGTCTGTCTCTTTTGATTCTAATCTCTTTTTTTATCTTGTTGCCAAATTTTTACTGGTTTGATCTGGGAAAAGAAATTCATTACAATCGTAATGAATAAGCTCTAAAACAATGTCAATAACCTAAGGACCATCTGATCTCACCTGCGAATTATTCTAAATAGTTTTATTACCAATCTGTGAATTTCGCATGTGATTTATAATTTACTTAAACCAAACTTGTTAAAGAATATTTAGCCACATTTTCTAAACAAAATAACCCTTATACAATATATTATTTATATAAATGCTGCAATATATCTATACAAAATTTAATATCATTATCATTTACAGGTGCTTGTATGTGTGACAATAAACATATAATTGTTTGAATACATATAAAACTGTGACCATATATAACTGTATAAATGAATATATCGCTGTGTGGATATATACAACTGTGTAAACATATATATACAGCTGTGTAAAGGCATATAACACTGTGTGTATACATATACACTTGTACTAAAGAGTTTTCAAAACCGGCATAGATGTGTCTATGGAGACATAAAGGTGAAACAGATAGAAGGACAGTAATATCTGTTTCAATACATACTATAAATAGAACCAGTTGTATATACTAGCTGGAATTCAATATAAAATCCTTAACATATAACATTAAATATCTTAGCAGCATTATCCGTGAAACAAACATGAAATCGGAGTAAAGCAGAATAGAATAAAGATTAAAGTTTTATCTTTTACCACGGCTATTTTATTTAGATTTTATGGTTGTTTCTCAAGTAGCGCTACTGAGACAATTTAACATTGAAATTGATTCTCTAGATATATTATTTACATTTTGATATGCACGTGTCAAACCTTTCTGAATTTACATCTTTTATACCAACTCTACTATATAAATGCATTAATAAATATTATTAATCAATCTAGACATTATCCCTAGCCCAAATATAAATTTTAAACCTCAGTTAAAGATTAAAATTTTGATTTTTAAAGTAAATACAAACATAGGGAAAAACTCAACTTTATCTCTTTTTTTTCAATGTGTAATATCTTTTATATATATCTAAATCCTGCATTTCACCGCATATTCATGGCCATGAATATGTTTTAAGAATGTGTAGGGGAGTGGACGTTTTAATATATCTACATGTATTTATAGGTGAGTTATATAAGTGCGTTTTTTTATTTAAAAAAAACAACTTTAAAAAATATGTATCTATTTGAAATTTAATATACATATAATTATTAAAAGTAGCTATTTAAAGAAAGCCAATAGCTTCTAGCGCCAGTTCGATTCTGAGACTCAGATGTCCGACACCTTACCAACTGCGACAAACCCGCAACGTAACAGTAGATATAATCTATAAACAAACATTGATTAAATGGCGCAATAAAAAATATTCAGTCATGTGTTTATTTAACAAGTAGTCTATCCTTTCCAATTTTCACAAGCGTTAATATTTAAGCGTCGCTTATATAAATGAAATTATATTATTATAGATATGTATTGATTTTTTTTTTATTTGTTTTGTTTTATCAATGCGCATTTTAAAGGGTTAAATATCCGTCTAAGCATATTTAAAGCGTAATGTCTTCATACCTAATTAAATTTTAATACAAGTTTTAAACTATAATTAAGAATTGTATTATTATGGATTTATTAATTATTGATAAGAGAAGTAAACAAAAATTAAATTTCTATATTCTATTTTTAGATAACCAGAAGTCTACTTTGAAGGTGACTTAGATTGGGAGCCGTACAAGCGGAGAGAAAGACGTCAAACAGAAGTCACTTAATTAAACATAAGGTTTGATATACAAAACGTCATCTTGAAAACGATAGCATTGATCCGAAGTGAAACTTTTGAGGTGATTTAACATTTTCACCCCAGCATGAACCTTTCTTATTTTAAAAGTGCGCAATAAAATAATTTTTACGAACTTAGATTTTAAACCCTCTAATCGTATCTGATCTCTTTAAATTAGTTATAAAATGAATTTTATTTTACACGAGCAAAACGTAAGTAATGCGTATGTTAAATACATAACTGTATTTTACATTTATTTTCCTTTTATCCGAATTATATAGAGATATTAAAGTCAGTTTCTTTCAATATAGCCATGAACAATTTTATTTAGAGAGCGGAGATACCCAGCTTTTTATTTCATAACTGGTCTACAAAAATTTGCAAAAGCATTGGTGGTCGAGAGATCAGCGACAGCTGCTTTACAAGCAGTTGTCCTGGGTTCGCTTCCCGGCTGATGCTATGACACATGGAAAAAAAAAATTTGCAAAAGAATCGGTGTTTAGTAATATATGATGTCGCTAAGGCGTTAGAGCTTTGTAAAATATTTAATTACTTTATAATTGACCAGATCAGTTATATTATAATTAGCAAGGTTAAATACGATCTTTTAATTTATAAGTCTATCCAGTGCAGAATTAATTTTCTTTGATTTTTTCTTCCATTCAACCTCAAGCAGTTTCCTTATTTTTTCAGATATCTCTTCTATGTCCAATTTTTAGATCTTATACTCGAATTAAAAACTTAAATTGCCCATAAACGTTTCTCTTAGAAAACATGAATAATAAGATTTGTTCTTTCAACTATATGCTTCGTTTTTGCTACTTTTTATTAATTACCTTCACTGCAAACATTCCCATGAAATCTTCGACTTTATATTGCTCATCCATTAAATTTAAGTAGATACTGGTAGAGTACATTTATTCAAATCATTTTTTTAGATATATTTAAAACTTTTATTCTAGCACACATTATTGAAACATATGAAGAAAGATATTAATAATTTTATTAATCATTCATTAGACTAGAGATGGTGTAGTAAAAATTACATTATAGAAATATTATTAACTGGATAATCTCTAGTCTAATGAATGACTAATAAAAAATTATTATTATACTTCCATTAATTGATTGATGTCAACATTGTGATAAACAATAAGTTTGAGATTTCACATGATCACTATCTCATACTAGCACATAATTGTTATTAAACAAGGCAAAACTCTCCACACAGTAGTGCCAACCAGAGTAATTAATGATGCCAGAAGGCTTGTGCATAAAATTCCCATTTAGTGCCTACTCATCCAAAATCCCCAGACTAGTTTCTAGCTTGTGGCTTTCATCAGTGACGAGCCTTGGAGTTGAGAGCACAGCACCTGGATCTTATAATTTAATGCAACTCTCCAGCAGCCACCTTTTACCTATTTGGTTAACTATAAAGCTAGGAGCTGAAGATGAAATTATTATATTTTTTCCAACCCAAGCTCATTCACTTATATAGTCATATAGATATGAACTTAGTTCAGCATCTATATATTTTAGTGTCTTTGGTTTTTTAAAAAGTCACCATTAACCTACGGACAGAATAGATGTAAAACTATCAAAACAACACATCATTGTCATTTCATACATTGCTGCTAATAAGAGTACCAAATGTTCCATACAGTCATGACACTAAGTGCAAGCCTTGTAATCAATGGATACAGGAAGGTTTGTGCAAAAAATCACTATCTAATGCCAAGTCATCCAAAATACCCAAGATGAATTTTTAGCTTGTGGCTTTTGTCAATGAGAAGCCTTGTATTTGAGAGAACTGCACCCAGATTTTAGAATCTAATACAATCCTCCCACAGCCACCTTTTTCCTTTTTGGTCAGCTATAAAGCTAGAAACCTAAGATGATAACATCATAATTATGGAGGGTTAAATTAGATCCTAAGTGCAGTGCTCTCAAGTTGGTGGGTCCTCACTGATGAAAGCCACAAGCTAAAAACTAGTCTGGAGATGTTGGATGAGTAGGCAGTAGATAGGGATTTTATGCACAAACCTTCCTGCATTCATTGATTGCAGAGGCTTGCACTTGGTGGCACTACTGTATGGAGAGTTTGTACTCTTATTAATAACAAATGTAAACACATGAAATGGTAATTATGTGATAATCTTATTTTGGTGTACCCTTATTTTTATTGCTTTTATCAGATAACTCTTGTAAGATTGGCAAAGATGTAGTGTGTTGCTTTTAAAAAGAAATGTCTGATAAAATATAGCTGATTTGAATAATGAATATTTATTTTTATTTTTTCATTTTTCTAAAAATTTTTGGAGACCCCTGTGTGGTTTAATGCACTATAAGTTGATATACTCTGAAGTTCTGGATCCATGGATTGAAATTCCAACTGGAGAACTTAAACCATTTAATTATTATTATGCCTTTATGGGAATTCTTACTAACATTAATGATCTTCATGTCACCAGGAACATTAATTACTGCTACTGCACTATAATAAACTTCAAACTTTGACAATATACTGCATCTACACCATATTGTTCTAAACTTTAATGATAACAAAAAGTTGTACACAATCAAATGTCTATAAAATCACTTTTTAACTATGCCAATGTAAAATGTTAGCTAAATTCTCATTGGTCCTTTTGACAATTTAGTTTTAGCATGTGATCACTACTTTTAAAGTATGGTGTATTAATTTGAATCTAAGAACTCTTCAAATAATCTGTAATAATCTTAATAAAAATCACATAAAGTTGAGGATATGTGACTTTTAATATTTTGTTTATCTTTTTCTTAAATATTTATAGTATTCTTGATTTTTTTCAATCAGTAATATATCCTTATCGATCACTCACTGTCTATCTAGCTTTGCCAACAATTTCACCTATTTATATAATAATCTCATCATTTTTATTAACCTTTTCATTTTTCATGGATTTACTAACAGGTTTCTCACTTCACTTAATACCAATACTTTTTCAGAATATTGGTACGTCTTGATGTGATCCAAATACTGTTAATAGCCCATAATGAAATTGAATTAATTCATATCAGTTGATATTTTCATATAGTAATTAACATTATATAGAAGAAAAATTAAAAAAAAACATTAAAATAATAATTATAAATTTTAAATAAATAAATAAATAATTCCATCTTATCCATGTTTTAAATAAAATAATTTTGTGCACACACACTTGCTAAGTAGTGAAATTTGCATGGATGAATATTCATTTATAAAAGTTTTTCTGATTGTAACTTTATACTTTTGATAAGATTAAGTACAGTTTCCAATAATATGATGTACATAAACAGGAATTTATTTTTTTTGCAAAAGTTTAGTATGGCCTTTAGCTTAAAGTGTAGATAATAATTCCTTGTAGAAACTTTTTTGTAGTTTTCCATTTAAAATATAAAGATTGTTAAATTTTCATCTGGATTGCAGATGATAATCCTGAGAAAATATTGCAATTGACCCAAAAAGTTCTTCTAGAAAGTGTCACTCCAAAATTTATATAATTCTGGTAATATGTATTAACTGCAGAGTTCTTCCATACATGTCTAACCATTGCCAATGTCTGCACAGAGACAAAAGTCTCTATACAGTAGTTCCACTTAGTGCAAGCCAATGTCTTTTGATAGAACTAAAAATGCTCAACTTTCACTTTCTAACTGATTGTGTATCAGTAACTCTTTCTTTTATAATCTTCCAGACTTGTTTATCAAAAAACAATCATGTACTTATTTTCATAATTACATGTGTATATATTTACATTAAATTTAAAATAAAACAAAAATTAATTAAATCATAATTATACCAAAATCACCCTTTCCTTTATTGTGCTGTAATATCTTATATAAATAACAATTTATCCAAATCACTTTTAACGCTTTTTAGCAAAAGTCTTTTATTGTACATATATACCATACACCTTATGTTTCAACTGTCCTGCAATCTTCTTCAGATCCAGTTTACTTTAATCTTTGAATAAAATGTATTTATATAAATCATAATTAATTTAAAAACAAATGTTATTTACAAAAGTGACCTTTAACTAACTAAAACATCACATGATCACCATTTCTTATGCCTTCACAACTACTTTTTAAGCTTCTTATTGATGAAGGTCACAAGCTAAAAAATAGTCTGGGGATTTTGGATGCTTGGCAATAGATAGGAATTTTGATGCACAAGCCTTCTGGCATTTATAGATTACTATGGCTTGCACTGGGAGGCACTACTGTATGGAGAGAGTTGCTATTGTTTTAAAAGCAACCATTACTAATACCATTAAGTAACTGAAAAGAAAATAAGTTAAATCAATAATTACTTGTTTATGCTTACTAGTATAAAGTATATAAATTTATAAAAGTAAAAGAAATTTTAATATATTTCAGCTTAATGTATGTTATACATAATCCATAATTACATATCATTGAGAACAACCACTCACAAATGAGTATAGTCATTTCTGACTCCAGAAGAAAATAAAGATAAAAACTAAAAATGTTTTGTGGTGACTATTTAAACCAATCTGAAAATATGAACAGCATATTGGAATATGCTGTTCTTTTATTCAGCTCATATATAATTTTATATATACTTCTTCCTGCTTCTTCTTCAGTAATTTTGCTTATTAATATATAACAATATATCTTATTAAATAATCGCAGTCTTCTTACACCTTTAATCAAATAATTTTTATTAATATAATAGCAGTTTCAACTGTCCCTGACAGCCTTCTTCAAATCTCAATCTTTCGCTCTACCTCTCCCTTTCCGCCATAGTAAAGTAAAATTGTGGAAAGGGAGAGGTAAAGCAAAATATTGAGATCTGAAGAAGACTGCCAGGGACAGTCAAAACTGTTATTATATTAATAAAAATTATTTGCTTGAAGATATAAGAATACTGTGACTATTTAATAAGATATATTGTTATTCGGTTCATGTGATGTTTTACAATTCTGTCTTTTACATCCTTGCAAGTTCTTTTCTTCCTGTAACTTTCTAATACTTTTTAACCTCTTCCAAATATTTCAACATTGTACCTCATAATAGCTCTTCAATGCCTTTTATTCACTCCACATCATCTCAGTCAACAGTGCACTTGTTTAGAATGACTATCAGTTAGTCTTTACAATGTAAATGAGTTCTGCTTTTCCTACAAAAACCATGCTCAATTTCTCCTTAAATCATTCTTTTAGGAAGACATGTAATGTTCATTTACTTTTTATTTCCAACACAATAAAGATATGTACTTATTATTGTGGATGCCATAGTATCTCACCTAACACCTTGAAAAAAATATATAGTTTGAACTTAAGATCCTGTTATTCCATTTCTAAAATTTTAGTTTTCTTACATAAAAGAATGTAATGCCTCTATATTATTTATAGGCTCATTTCTCATGTTCCATATGTAGCTAATTTATTTCCAGTACATATAATAAAATCATTTAATCTGATAATCATCATCAACTAAATGTAACCATGATTATCAATGATAACTATCATCAATAAAGGAAGGTAAGTAGTTCTAGAATCTCATTTATTATAGCAACTATTTTTTTAGCATAGATTGAACTATATATAATTATAAACAAGGTAAAACTCTCCATATAGTAATGCCAACCAGAGTAATCAATGGATGCCAGAAGGCTTGTGCATAAAATCCCTATCTAGTGCCTACTCATCCAATATTCCCAGACTAGTTTCTGGCTTGTGGCCTTCATCAGTGAGAAGCCTTGGATCTGAGAGCACTGCAACTAGATCCTAGGATCTAATGCAACCCTACAGCAGCTACCTTTTAACTCTACTTAACTGCCAAACTATGATAATGAAATTGAAAACACAATAATATTTTCAATCTATGTTCAATAGCTTATATAGTCATATGGGTCTGAACTCAGTTCAGCACCCATACATTTTGGTGTCTTTGGCTCTTTAACAACCATAGGCACCACTATCCTATTAGGCAGGATTAGTGTTAAACCACTAACCATCACACGATCACTATCTCTTATACTGGCACATAATTGTTAATAAACAAGGCAAAACTTTTCATACAGTAGTGCCACCCTGTGACAACCAGAGTAATCAATGGATACCCGAAGGCTTTTGCATAAAATCCCTATCTAGTGCCTACTCATCCAATATCCCCAGACCAGTTTCTGACTTGTGGCCTTCATCAGTGAGAAGCCTTGGATCTGAGAGCACTGTAACTAGATCTTAGGATCTAATGCAACTCTCCAGTAGCCACCTTTTAGCTCTACTTAACTACAAAACTATGAGAATGAAATTAAAAACACAATAATATTTTCAATCTAAGATCAATAGCTTATATAGTCATATAAGTCTGAACTCAGTTCAGCACCCATACATTTTGGTGTCTTTGGCTCTTTAACAACTATAGCCACCACTATTTTATTATGCAGAATTGGTGTTAAACCACTAACCATCACAAGATCACTATCTCTTATACTAGCACATAATTGTTAATAAACAAGGCAAAACTCAGGTTGGCACAGGGTGGTACTTTTGTATAGAGAGTTTTGCCTTGTTTATTAACAATTATGTGCTAGTATAAGAGATAGTGATCATGTGATGTATATATAATTGTCATAATTAGTTCTAAACTAGCAACTTATCGCAAAGTTACCATTAAACACAACATTTAAAAAGGAGAAATATAACATAAAACCAAAATATAAAGCAAAACTAATATAAAATTAATTTATTTAATATTAATATGCTATATACAAAAATTTGAAATTTGTAAATAATCTTTCTCTATTGAAAATGAACATCAAATTTTCCACAAAGCATTTGACGAATATAAAGAATCTTTCTTAATTAAACTGATATTCATTTGTTTGATATTCTATTTGCCCTTGTTCATAGATATAATGACACACGTACCAGAGTATAATTAATAAGTTCACCATAAAAAAGAGCAAATAAGCATATAATTAAAATAAAATTAATGTGATCTATAATAATTGTAACAAAAATAATATCTAAAATTGATACTGGCAATAAAACTTCTGCAAATGTTATGCACATGTGTTTTACTGACTTGACCAATTATACTTCTCTGTATTTGTTGAAGGATATTCATTTTATTGTAAAAAAATGTGTGTATTTTAGCTTTCTATAATATAGAATCATTTCTTGTAGCATATTCATTGTGTATACAATTAGTTTGTAAATTAACAACATTATTCCACTGTATATTAGTTTAGAGTCAACTACTGTAAGCATGAATATTAAATTATACCAGATAGCAATGTCAAAGGGTCACCAAATCAAATGGAAGAATTGTGGTCTGCTGAAATAATTTTAACTTACGGCATTATTAGTACAAATAATAATTGCAGAAATAACAGAGATGAGGGGGGGGGTCATAATGAAAGTTGATTTACAGAATATTAAGGCTTTGCTACAGAGAGGAAGAGTATAGGAGGAATTAAACCTACAAAAAATATTATGGTATGATTGATAATTAGGATTTGTGAGAATATTTAATAGAACTAATAAACATACGAATGTATGGATGTTCTAAAATTGGAATTTTAAATATCATTAAAGTATTTGGTAAACGAATAAAGATAATAATGTTACAGTATTCATGAGAGATAAATGGTGTTGGAAATAGAGATATAGAAAGATCAAGAGGATATTTTGAGATATAATTATGAGTTTTTCTTAAAGTATTGATAAGAGTGTATGGAATGAATTATTACTAAGGTTTGATAGTGAGACAAATTTGAATAAGGTTTGTGGAATTAATTTGAAGTTAAAATGTTTGTATGAGAAGACTAGTATCATTTTTTTTAGATATGTGCAATGTAGTCATTAGAAATATAGCTTTATTTAAAAGGTTGGGTTATTTTTTTAGAAAGAAGATATTAGGTAAGTTAATATATAATAAATTTTATTATTCATTAAACTAAAGAAAAGAGATGCCGTTTATATAGATTAGAGCAAAGATGCAGACAAAAAATATAAATGTTTATGTTTAGAGATTTGAATAAGATAAAAGTTGTGGGTGAAGATGTAATGATGGAGGATGTAAGGACAGAAAATATTTTTTATAGAGGAAGCCCAAAAATAGTTATAAGAAAAAGATATTTTAAAAAAAACACAAGAATGATAATGTAAAAATGTTTATAAATATGTAAGGATGGAGATATATGAATAAATAGAAAATTGAAGATTTTTGTAGGAAAAAAATTGCATTTATTAGCAATAATAAAGATATATTGGAGAGATGAAAAACTGTATTTTCAGAAATGTGAAAATAATAATAAAAAAGATGGGATACAGAGATTATTTCTAAGGACGATATGTTAAAAAATATATAAAAAACATGTTTAACTATTGAAAATAGAAAGGATATGCAAGAGTGAAATAAAATTATTTAAGAATGCTTGTATAGGTATATAAATGAATTTAAAAAGAATAATTATAAAATATTAGTAGAAGATAATATGAATGTGTCAAATCGAAATTGATGGAGTAAATTCTATAAATGGAACATTATTAAAGAAGTATGAAAAAAATGGGTTGAGTAATTTCAAAAAAAAAGCAAAAAATGAGAAATTTACATAATTATGACAGAATTTGAAGAATATCTTTAATTATATATTGATAAATACTGAGGAAGTAGAAAAGATTTTTAAAAGGTATTTAATTAGAAAGAAAGAAGGTATAGAAGTGATCGTTATTTTGTATTGGCAGAATAATAGATATCAGAAAAACAAAATAATGATGGAAACAGTTATGAAAGGTAGTGATTTTAAAATATTTAGAGAATGGATGGATATTGTGAAAAAGTTTGTAGATAAGTGTGTTTTAAACCAACATAATTAATAAATAAATTGAAAAAAAAAAACACTTAAGAAACTAAAAAACAAAGAAAGCAAATAGGGATTGTAAATAGACTGTTAAAAAAGCAGATGTTAAGAGGTAATAGTTAGAATAAGATAGCTACTTAAGAAAAAAAATACCTAGACTAGAACTTAGATGAAAATGGATTGAAGTTTTAAATTAATGAAAGAAATTATCTACATAGGAAGATGAAATAATGAAACTTTTGAAGGTATATAAAAAAAAAGAAATAAAGAAAAAATATTATATTATTAAAGGAAAAGAGAAGAGAATGTGGGGATCGAGAAATTCTTGGAAAAAAATATATAATAAAACCTTTGGGTGAAGAAAATTTTTAGCTAAATACAATGCAGTAAAGAATTCAATTTATGAGATTCATAAAATGATGGATGCAAAATTAAATACATCATCAGATAGATTTAAAAAAGGAAAGGGATGAGGTTGTATGGTGATTGAAATAGTAGTAGATATGTAAAGATATGAAAGGCATACTTGAAAATAAAGTTTTAATAAAATTATAACTGATCATAAGATCCTAGATAAGTAGAAGGATGTGTGAAATTCTATAAAAAAAGAGGAAAATATTTTAGATTGTTAACAAGAAGTAAACTAGTATTAATAACTTCTAGAGACAGTAAAATTTTGCGTAAAATCAGGATAGATTTTATCACAATAAAGAATAGTGGATAATATATTTATTATATCTTAGATTAGTATAATATCTTATGAAAAAATAAACTACTACTTACTGGATTTGTTTTAGATTTATAAAAGGCTTGTGATACAGTTAACATGGTCATTAAATGTTGGATTGGATTAAAACAATTATCATTTTCATTATTTATTTTTCTTCTAAGAGAATTGGAGGTTGTGATGTTAAAGAAATTAAAGATACAGGTGAAAAATCATATAGGTAAAATCCAAAAAACATATAATGTGAGAAGTTTTTTTATTAAATGACATAATATTTTATCTAACAATTAGGAAATATGGAGCTGTTATTAGAAAAGGATGGAAGATAGGAGGAAGTATAAAAATTAAATGCAGTAAAGAAATATTTAAGATGCTAATATTTAATGGAAAGATTAAAACTAAAGGGTAAAAAATGAGACTATTTGTCTTCATAAAATAAAAAAGTGTAGATTAAAATTATTTGAAAAGTGATGTTGGTGTCTGCTTTAACATTAAAAAATGATGTACTTTGGGTTGGCATACTCAGAAATTTTTAGATAAAATACCAAAAGATAGGAATTAGATATGTAATGTTGGTAAATTGAGGACAGAAAATGAGACTAGTCAGAATGAAATAGGATGGACTTCTTTTAATGGGAAATATAACAAGAACAACACACACACACATTAGACAAGAAAGCTTTTCAATACTCAGACTAATAGACAGCCAACTTACTTTGATATTTTTTTATAAAAATGAAATAGATTAACAGAGAAGTATTACCGGTACCTAATTATCAAAAATGGGAAAAGTGGATAGAAAATTTAGTTAGAGGGGAAAAAAGTTATGGATAAAGAAAATGAATTAAAAAATATATTTTAAATTTATATAAAAATAAAAATTATATAACATGTGAAAGGATGCATTACATTAAAGGAGGTTATTGTTATTTGGTAACAAAGATAAGAATTTAAATACTAGAGCAAAATAAAGAAAGCAAAAGTAGTGTAATTGTAGTTTATATGGGAGAAAGATAGTATCTTGAATATATATATATATTGGAGTGTAGGATGTTGAATAAAAATCAGTACAAATTATATTGAAAAGTGGAGAAAATTTTAAGATAAAGTGAGAGAGAGTTGTCAAGCGTTGGTGGCCTTGTGGTTAGCATAGCTGTCTTCCTGGCCCGGGTTCGCTTCTCGGTCAACGCTTTGACACGTTAAAAAAAAAAGTGAGAGAGTTGAGCATTTTTTTGTTTAGCTTTTTATAACAGAATTAAAGAAAATGAGCATATGATAGTGAAATTAATGAAACAGCTTTTATTAAAATAAGATAGAAAAAAAGAGAAGTGAATTGAGGTAGAAAATAGTTGGTAATAAGTAAGAATTGAATGAGCGTATTATAAAATATAAGAATCTTGGAAAGAGGGAATCTTTAATTTACCAAAGAGGATTTCTGGCCTTACAGACTATGAATCGAAATTTCTGACTTCGTTCAAAGAGGAACCTCATCACTTCATGACAATTTTTTACCCATTGGTTTTCTTGTAGAAGTATTTATAATCATCAAGCAGAATAAACTTATTGTTATCATAGCATTAATTATGATGTACAAGTCACGTGATACTTCGTTTTTTTTTTTTTGGTATACGTGCATTTAATTGCGAAAACCTATATAAAGTTCTTTTTTAATAAAAAGAATGATGCATTACAGGTTTTTTACATATATATTTAATAACAAATATTTTCTTAATTTACTGATGTCAGTGAGCACTCTAACAGCATAAATAAATGTTATTTATAATCTTTTTTGCTTAACATGTGACACTTGATCTAGAATATTAAATTAACTGTATTGCAGCTCAAAATTTATAACATGAAATTGTTTTGAGAGTGAAAACAATTATTTAGCGTCTTGGCAATCTTAATAAAAAAGTGTTTTACCTAAATAAAAAAAAGTAAAGAATGGAATTCCAAACTGAAACCAATTTACAAAATTAATTACTCACTCATGTCAAGTGATAGAAAACAGATGCAGAAAGTTAAAAAAGTATATAACAGCAGAATTATAAATTTCTAGCAAATCATTTAAGATATCGAAACATAAGTTCATAATAAATATTTTTTAAATTTAATTATAAAGTAATCATTATCATTTCCAACCATTATCGAGCCACTGTAGGATGAAGACCTCTCCAAGTTCAAACCATCTTCTCCGATCTCTAGCCCCTCTTCTCCACGTCATACTAGCACACTTTCTTATTTCATCTATACATCTCACACGTGGTCTCTTTCTAGGTCTTTTGCAATCTTTTGGAATTCAGTATATTGCTGCCTAATTAGGACCGGATGGTATGCGTTTTTACATTTTTTTTATTTTATTTTATTGATCTAGATATTTAATTACTAATCAGTAATCATGGAGTTAATTGAGCTAGTTTTAAAACAATGGCATGGTTATAAAAATTGAACCCAAAGTCAAAATTTTCGAAATCCCCCCCCCCCGCCCCAGAAAAAAAATTAAATAGAAACGAAATTTACATTCAAATTTTTCATTATTTATCATACAAATTACATTTACCAACTTATAAAAAATCCGTCCTCATTGTTTTTGCAAAATCATTAACCATTTTTCTAATCCCTAAGTACGAATGAATGTTAATTATACAGTTAACTATCTATGAGCAAACCGCAGTAAAAAGAAATGTTCATGAGTATAAAATTTGAACACCGGAAATGATATAACATAGCTGCTGCTTTGTGGACCCTAAGCTCTTTTGCACAATTTACAGAACTTAGGATAACATTTCTGTAGTGTAATTTTCACTACAAAAGACATGGGAAAATATGTATGATCACACCATGATGCATATTTAAGACATTGTAAGCTGGGCCAATTGATGAACATGAAATTGCATCTTGCAAATCATGCATCTTTTTTACATGTCTTTGGTCATATGTTTGTGATTGCCTCTCCACAGAGTGTTAAAAACAGATAAAAGCCAGTCCCTATCTTATGTGAGAGTGGTGTAGTAAAAATTACACGACAGAAATATTATTCATTAAGCGAATAATCTCTAGTCTAATCAATGACCAATAAAAATTATTAATACAGAATGTAGGATTTTTTTAGAAAATCAATAAAATACTTCCACAAATGAAACAGCTGTGAATACTACTTTTTTAAATTATTTGT
Organism: Epiperipatus broadwayi; assembly: GCA_028023455.1. Taxonomy (NCBI): domain Eukaryota; kingdom Metazoa; phylum Onychophora; class Udeonychophora; order Euonychophora; family Peripatidae; genus Epiperipatus; species Epiperipatus broadwayi. Next base: position 3,885,293 of record JAQFVV010012419.1, read on the forward strand.
ATATCATTATTATGCATCAGTTCCAAATCAAAGAATAGCCTATAAAAATTTGTTTAAAATAAACAATATATGTTTATTTAAAATTAATCGTTAATTACCTTATGTCATGAGACCTTAAGTGATGTTTAATCTTACTTAATGTTTCTTATGTCAGTTATATTGGTCAATTATCTGAATGCAAAGCCTGCATTCAGTTGGAAATTTCAATTACATGAAAAACTCTCCAATCCTCAGCCAGATTTGAATCTCAATAGGCAGATTATGTGTACAGAGAGTATTTTAATGTTCTGATGTATGGCTGTAAATAAGACATTGTTAAATTACATTCTCACTAATTAATAGACTATCATTATCATCATCAACTATTGATTAGCTAGTCTTAATGAATTTCAAGGGTCAGAAATTATGTGGGCCTTAATCCAAGGTCTTAAGCTCCAGAGGCCAACATTCTACCACTGTACTAAACTATGTAAGACACTAATTCTTTGACTATCTACATATGAGCCACACCCCAAGCAATTATTAATATTACAAATTATAATGAACTCACCACATTGTGAGAAATTATGCTACAGTAACAGCAAATTCTAGATTCAGTAGCACCACCTAGTGTAAACCTGAGTAATCAATGGATTCAAGAAGGTTTGTGTATAAATTCTCTATCTAGTGCCTACTCTTCTAATATCTCCTGACTAGTTTTGATCTTGTGGCTTTCATCAATGAGAAGTCTTGGATATGAAAACACTGTACCTACCTTAGGATCTAATGCAACATAGTTGACTAAATAGATGAAAGGTGATTAATGAAAGGTTGTCTAAGGCTCTTCACTGAGGAAAGCCACAAACTGAAAACTAATCTGGAAATATTGGATGCATAGGCACTAGATAGGGATTTTATGCACAAACCTTCTTGCATCCACTGATTACTAAGGCTTGCAATGAATGGCACTACTGTATGGAGAGTTTGATATTGTTTTAACAGTTTGGGAAAGGATAGCAAATGGTGATCATGTGAAATTATGTGACATTATAGTTATTGTAATTTAGAAGAATGGTACAGTTACTTAACAATCAGTTCAGCCAATACTTACTAATTATAATGGGAATAATACTAGTGACATATTTATTTCAAATTAAAGGCATGGACAAAAGGGAATATTTAAAAATACATCTGATATCTGCCCTCAACCTTTAAATTGGTGAGCAATATAGTTTTCCAATCTCTCCATTGCCATGTCTTTTTAAAATCTATAAGATCATTTTCCTCTCTGTGCTTTCATATATTTATCCTACAACTTCTCACTTCTGGCCTTACCTCTATTCTTTTTTCTAGCAACAATGTTTACATTTTGAATATTTCTCAAGTGACCAATCATTTTTTGGGTGATGACCTTCCCTGCAAAATCTATTTTCTCCAATCATACAACACTTCATTTTTTATCTTGGTTCTCCATGCTATTTTTATTATGTGAACATCTTAATTTTTCTTTTTCATATCCAACAATCCATATAAAGACAGACTTCGGGTATAGCTTTAGATGAATTTTTTTTTTAACAGGGAGGGGTATAAATTTACCAGCTAATAATTTTTATATTTTGTTAAAAGCTCCTTTACACTGTTCAAATCTCTTCACTTTTGCTAACTAATGTTATTAAGGTCTCAAATATTTAAAAAGCCTAGAGTTTCTCTTCTGCCCATATTGCATCTATTTAATTTCTCTCTCTAGAACACTTCATTAACGTCATCGTTTCTCTATTCATTTTCACATTGTATCTATTTTTAAGCAAGTCAACCACTTCATATAACAATAACTATAGATTGGATTCATTTTCTGTTATTAAAACTATATCAACCACAAAGTGTATAATGCTAAATTTCATAAATATGATTACGTTGATGATAAATATTGGTTGGGGACATTATTATAGACTCATGAGAAATGATTTTTTGATTAATGATTTTATTTTATTAACATAATCAACAATTCTTACATTTAATGATAATTATAAACTGACTTTATCTACTATCAATGCAACAGGAGCAAATAGATCATTATTATTTAAATAATCCAAAATTAAAACAATGCATAGAGTCTAAAGATTGTGTCCAATTCAGTCACATGTGATGTCCTCCACCAATTTTTTATGAACTTATAAACAATAAAACTATTTTATATTATTTTTATTACTGATACTTGTGTATTGCCCAATAGCTGAAGAGCGGAAGCATTTTCTGTTCAAATATACAGTTTCCCGGGCACATCTTTACAACTATTTCTTTATAATTTTTTTTTTTTATAATTTTGTATTAAGAAATATGTGTTAGTTTTTAAGTTGAAAAAAATTTTAAAATCGATTACAAATTTCATTCAGAAGAAATTTATATATATATGTTAAAATGTGTAAATGTGATGCCGAATAATTTTCAAAATTTGTTAAAAGACGGCACGGCGGCGTCTTTCTTAGACTGGGGAATGTAAAATTAAGTAGCTAACAAGTTTCTCTTGGTGTAAATGCTGAGAGATTCTTGACTTCGTTTAAGAAGAAGCTACAGTACATCACATCACATCATCACATCTTTTAACAAAATGATCACAATTTGGAATCTTTCTCGGATGAAACAGGACACCTTGGAATATTTGCAATCATTTGGGATTCTGCCTTCCTGAAAAATATGTATTAAATGCCATCTCAGTCTTTAATTATGATATTAGTAAATCTCTGGGAAAAGTATTCATGAATTTTATTGGTTAAATTTAATCAAAGTTCAAATATTCTTACAATATTTTTCCCATAAATATATGTCCATCTTCATCTTTATTATCATCTCTTTCTAAATCTAAGATTGAAAAAAACAATAATTTTTATTTCTCTAGATGATAATCAGTAAATCCTTTGCACAGTGAATCCTTGTGAAAAGATAAGTGAGGATTGATTCATTCTCCAAGCTTATTGCAGCGTCATCTGTGAATCAATGTGTGAATTACATAGTTTAACCCTTAGCATAAAAATTTAAGATGGTATCATGGCTGGATCATGAATTATATAAAATGTTTTGTACTTTAATCTGAAATGGAACAACATGATAATATTTAATTTGATTTTAAACTAGATGAAACTTCTACTGAAATCTCTGAAATAATCCAAATTCTTTATGGAGGTAAAGTCATGAATTATAAGAATATTTTCAAATAGTTTACAAGATTTTGTGACATCAGAGAGAGGCGTTGAAGGGTTGTAATCCATGCTCCAAACATGTTAGAACTTTGAAATGTTTAACAATGAATAACTAAACTATGCTGCTGTATAACACATTCATTTATTTGAAGATGGTAGGTACTTCAACAGTAGGAAGAAAGAATTTGTCATCTTTTCACTGTTACTGACTGTATGCACATTTGATGAAAAGAGTGTTTGCCAAAAATATTAGCCCTTTTAATGTGAATTTGCAATAAAGGCAAAAACAATAGCTTGAGGCATTTGGAAATATGAGGGGACAATAAGTTAAAAAATATGATAGCTAACAGGTTTCTTTGGGTTTTGGTTTAGACACTACTAACATACACAACAGAACCATATTTTTGTAGCATCATGTCCATATAGTGTTATTATTGTGTTTATTGCATGTTTACAATAAACACAGACTTATAAAATATGATTGAATATTTATTAATTAAATGAATATACAAATGCATATTTAAAATATGTACAACTGTAATATCTTCACCTGATAACGTTAGCTTGGTATACTGTTTAATTGCCGGGCAACTATTAATATACTGGACTTCATGTACCCTTCAAGATTTCCCTATCATTTCAGTCCATACTGTGACAGCTTTCTTCAATGACAAAGTTTAAGAAATCTTTATTAATATGCTTATACGTGTTGCTCTTAATGGTTTAATGCAATGGTAACGTAGCGCACTATAATTCAAGGCCCTGAACTCAGTTGTGTACTTCCGGCGCTCAAAGATATTATGAATTCTCTGACAAAAAAGCCATTCTATATATATTTTCAATAATAAGTAAATTAGCAATAATAATAAATTTTAATATGATTTGTAATATAATATAGCTTTTACTGAAAATTACTTTTAAACGTCACATTATTTCCGAGCAAATCTTTATAAACTTATAGTCATTAAAATTTATACTTCATAGTTAATTCATTTCTGTTATTTCTTTAATATCACTACTGTCGGTAAACACTTCCAAAGCAAGTTGTCAAAACCAATAAACCTAGAATAAGTATTAATTTAAAAGACTAATTCAAGAACTGAATTATATGTATTTACTTCTAATGATAGATTTGATGTCACTTCGACTGGAAAATTAGTCTTAATGTGACAATTACTGGTGTTAATATAAAATAAATTAAAAGAAAACTGAAAATTAGATAAAATCTATATTTAAACTGCAGTCACAAAACATTTAAGAAAATTAAACAATTAATAAAAATATTATTACTTTTAAATAAAACATTTGTTGCTAAAATGAGATCCAACATATATAGCTTCTTTCTTAAACATATTTATCGCTCTAGGCGTGCAACTTATTTATTTTTCTTACTTTTTTTTTTAAATATTTTGTGTAAACTTTAGTAATCAATAAATGTCCGATGGTAGTGCTTAATAAATACTTATCCAGTTGTGTTTTATCTAAATATCCCATATTGTTTCTAAGTTACGGCTATCATCACTGATGAGCTTTTGAGAAACTATGCATTTTAATCTTTGGATCTAATGCCCCTTTTCTTTTACTTTTTGTTAAATTATCAAACTATCACCCCAAATCAAAAAGGTATTAATTTTTCAATCTAAGACAATTGTTTTGCATAGCTATATAGATCTGAAACCGGTTCATCTTTTAGGTATTGTGGTGATATTAGTTTTTATAACCTTTAAAATGTCGTTATATTTTGGTCATAATTTTCTAATGAAATAGCTATACCTATAAGCTAAGATCATGGGGTGTTTAGTTGGTCATGTGATATGTTATTGGTTCAACCTAGGCCTGGCTAACATATTTCAGGAATCTCTCTGCTAAGTATGTGCGTGTATTCATATATACACGCAATATATAAAAATATAATTATAAAAAATGTAAGTATGTGCGTGTACGCTAAAAGAATTCACATTAACTATTAATATTGTAAAAGAAGATAACAATGGTTGCTGATTAAATGAAGTAAAGACTAATTAGATTTAGAAATAATTAGTAACCATAAAATAATATCGAAGTAGTGGAATGTTCAGGTACTTGATACTTCTCACCTGATGAGAAAAAATTGTTCATAACATATATGTAGAGAGAGATGATTATGTCAGTGTGCTTGGGTGGATAACTGTGATAGAATGGAATTGATGTGAGACCTATACTGATTGAAGAACAAGTAATAGTAATGATTTAAAACAAGTAATCTATTATAAATACATTGGTCATATAAATATACATCAAAGCATAATTGTTGAAAATAAACATAGTGAATGGAATGCTTTTTGATAGAAATAACTTAATATTAAAAGACAATGTACTTATATATATTTAAACATGAATATGTTTAATAAAGATGTTTTACCAGTGCTTATGAATGAATCTAAAAGATGGATGCTTGATAAAACAAAACAAAGATTTCAAGAGATAGTAATAAACCATGTGTATTGAGAGTAACAAGAAAAGATTAAAGAAGGAATAAATGGGAGAGAAAACAAATATAATATTAACATCATTAAAAAAATTATGAGGTTCAAATGGAGCTGGACAAATTTCTCATAAAACTAACAGTGTATTAATATTTCTGTAGGGTAATTTTTATTACACTTTACTCACAAGGTAGGGACTGGTTTCTATCCACTTATAATACCTTGTGGATGGGTATAATTATAAGCATACAATCACAGATGTGTGAAAAAGATATCTCCAAGATGCACATTTTGTGCTCAACCAGTACTCATCAGTTGGCCCAGATCAGAATTTCTTACACTTAAACTGTAGTAATTGGCTATCTATAAATACTGGCCAATGATAATGATAGGTATAAGAGATTGTGATCTGTGCCAACTGATGAGAACTAGTTTAATATGAAATATGTATCTTGGGGATCGTGTATGCCTTTGGTCATATGTTTATGATTGCACTCTTCCACAAGATGTTAAAAGTGGATAGAAACCAGTCTCTATATTGCATGAAAGAGGTGTAATGAAAATCACATTACAGAAATATTATTGTGGATAATCTCTAGTCTAATGAATGACTAATAAAAATTATTAATACATTTCCATTAACTCAGTACTTAGGTATTAGTACTGCAACATAGGGAAGATGGTATGCCTTTTCACATCCACAATAATTAAAAATTATAAATTAACATATGTTAATGCAAATATTATGTAGTATAATTTCCTATGTACACCAACACTTTGCACTGGCACAACCATTTTTCTTCCTCCCTATAAATTACAGCACTTTATTCCACCATTGTGGATGTGTATTACATGTAGGGAGATAGTATGTCTTTTCACATCCACAATGCAGGTGAAAAGCACAGAAGTTTCCAGGGAAGGGAGAAGAAGATTTTGCCAGTGCTTTGTGCTGGCATACATGGAGAATTATACTATAATATAATATTTGTGATAACATGTTAATTTATAATTGTTAATTATTGTGGATGTGAAAAGGCATACCATCTCTCCTACTTTGCAGAACTAATACCTAAGTAACTAATAAAAATTATTAATACATTTCCATTAAGTGGTTGATGTCATAGTTGTAAGGACAGTAAGTTTGGCATTTATCATATTGGTTATATATATATATATATATATATATATATATATATATATATATATATATATATATATATATATATATATATATATATATATATATATATATATACTGGACAATAATAAAGTTAAAGGATTGTGATTTGGGTCAACTGATAATGGTCTAGTATGAAAGGTGCATCTTGAGGATCAAACATCTTTTTTACATATCTTTGGTCATATGTTTACGATTACACCCCTGCACAAAGAGTTGAAAGTTGGGTAGAAACCAGTCCCTACCTTGAGTGAGAAGGATGTAGTGAAAATTGCGCTACAGAAATATTATTCATTAGTGGGTATACTTTAGTGTAATGAATGGCTAATAAAAATTATTAACAACAGTTAAAATCTTAGACTCAATTCCAAAAAATTTTTAAAGACTTAGGAAAAAAGCATCTATGAGATGAGAAGTCTACTGGAGTAATGTGGAGAAAAGAAGCTGTGAATTGGGAATAAATTTTAACAGGCTTTCATCCAGAAATGGATTGATAATGATTGAAAATGGTGATGATAATGATAAATTATGGCTACAATTAAATGATATTTGATCAATGTTAGTAGATTAAACATTAATGGACTGTCATCCAACTGTGGACTGATAGTGATTAAAGAAGATGAAGATGTTAATTATAACAAATGATAACATTAATAAAAATTAACACAGGCAAAACTCTCCATATAGTAGTGCCACTCATTGCTAGCCAGAGTAATCAATGGATGCCAGAAGGCACTCTGGCTGGCATTGAGTGGCACTACTGTAAAGAGTTTTGCCTGTGTTAATAACAGTTATGTGCAAGCATAAGAAATGGTGATCATGTGATTAATAAAAATTAATAATAGAATGAATTTAATTTCGGGAATCATAAGAAATTAGAGCGTCAGAAGTAACAAACCTGGATTGTAATTCGTGAACTTTGAACTTTAGAATCTTATTCTATCTTTATGCTAAACCACGCATGTCAATGTTAATATTAGTATTAGTTTGCATTTTCTTGCACTCTCGTTAATTTATTTGTATATCTTTATTTTAAGATTATGTTATTAAGAATCATATATTCTTAGATTAAATTTATTTGTTAAATATATATGTAAATAAAACACTTCTATAATACTGTTTTATTCGCGTGCATTACATTATAATGCAGTTACAGGTATCCCCCCCCCCCCAATCTCCTCTCTTAAAGAGACAAACAATGGAAATCATAGAAAATTATAGATAGCTTCATAACCGATCGTTTAATCTAATGAAATAATTAATTTGTCTCTATTAACATATATTTAATCAAGTTAATGGTATCTCCATTTTAATTATTGTATTTTTCTTTGCTAATCAAAAATTTTCAAGTATAAATTAAAATGTTCTTCTGTTTCTCATCTTCGCCTGCGTGCAAATTGATATTACAATGTATTGCCGCTAGACAAAACGAGTGTCAATTATTAATTTATAAACATATGTCAGACTTCTATATATATGTTAATTATTATATTTCTTTTCTCTTTTTTACTGTTAATAAACTCATTTAATTTCTTTGTATATAGTGTGTATGTATGTATTATGACTCCATACCTTCAAAAGTTTTTACAGTAATTTTGCAAGAAATATTTTGGGGATTGAAATGAAAAGCAAAGGAAGTAAAAATAAATGGAGATTATTTAAGTCATCTAGATTTTGCAGATGATGTAGTAGTTGTTGCAAATAATGCTTTAGAGCTTCGAGAAATGTTGTGAGAGTTATCAGAACAAAGTAAGAAAGTAGCATTAAAGATAAATGTTGAAAAACTAATGTTCATTGGTTTTTGTGTAAGATGAAAGTAAAGATTGATAATGATGAATTGAAAGAAATTGACAACTACAAATACCTTAATCATATTATTACTATAGATGAAAACATAATGGTTGAAATAAATCATGGAATCAAACTTGGTTGGAATGCTTTTGGTAGAAATAATTTAATATTAAAAGGAAATATACATATACGTTTGAAAAGAAAGGTTTTTAATAATGAGTGTTACCAGTTCTTATTTATGGATCTGAGAGTTGGACATTTAACAGAAGAGCAATACAGAGACTTCAGACCACTCAATAAAGTATAGAGATATGCATGTTAGCAGTAACAAGAAGAGACTGAAAACAAAATACATGGGTGAGAGAACAAACAGGTGTTGCTGACATCATTGAAAGAATTAAGAGACTAAAGTAGGGCTGAATTTATTGCTAGAAAAGATGATAATAGATGGACAGTTGAAATCTTAAAGTGGATTCTGAGAGATTGTAAAAGACTTAGAAAGACATCACATGTAAGATGGATGGATATATGCTGGCATAATGTGGAGAAGATAGGCTAGAGATTGGAGAAGACAGATTGAACTTGGAGATACCTTCATCCTGCCATGAATCAATAATGGTTGAAAATGATGGTGATATATTTGTTGGACAGTATAATGTGAAATTACACTTTCAAGAAAAATTCATTGTTTAATTATGGTTTTGAAATTTAAATGATTAGCATAGCAATATTTGATGAAGAATTTGACATCTTACTAAATACATTTTTCTGAAATCAAACCTATATTGTCAACTGCCTGGGGACTAGTTGTGATCATGCCAAGCATAGTCAAATTTTATTTAAAATAAAATCTCCAAAATGCAATTTGATGTTAAAGTTTGAATATGGATTTCATTTAACTAAAGTCTCTTTCATATTGGCTTAATATTAATTAATAAAGCAGAACATATAATCCAACTCATTTTCAAATAACTTCAAATAAAAATCTTAAATATGTAAATATTAATGGTAGCTAGGCGATGTTGCAGCACTACCAAGAAGCCACACTGCCATATTAATTAATTAAACACCACGTTAATATATAATATATTAATGTTATTGTGTATGACAGTTTATATATATTTCTATAGTAGATATATATACAGTGGATTATAAGCCCTGCTTTATCAATTAATATTGGGCTGATACAAAGAACTTGCTTTAATTAAATTACAACTAAAATTTACATTCAAACTTTAATATCATATTAGGAATTGAGAGACTATTTAAATAGAAGCTGACTTGTTATATTTGATGTGATTTCAACTGGTATTCCAAGCAGCTGATGATATCAGGTTTAATTGACAGAAATATGTGTTGCTCAATAAATTAGTTGATTTTTTTTTTATCAAACATTGATATAAATAAAAATATAAGTTTTTATATAGAGGATGTAAATATAGTATTTTCATATATCCATTTGAAAATAACAAGTTGAATCTGAGAAAAAAAATGAAACAAAAAAAAGAAAACATTCTCAATTTATATATATATAAACCTTGATTTTTATTTGCAGACGTTTCTTTGAAGATAAGAAAATTTAACAAAAAGGTCATTATTTAATTAACTTTTTTTTAACAATAAATATTATCAATAATGTTTTACATTAAATAAATTTTATCTTAACCATTATATATTTGCAAAAACTATATGGTAATATCACTCTTCTAAAATTCTGATGGGCCAAAGGAACTTTGTAAGAATTAACAAACAATAAGATATTTTAATGCCAGTATTCAAGACTTTGGAATTAAATAAACTGCTTTTTTTTTTTTGCTTTGCCAAAAATATAAACTAAAAAAAACAAAAACAATTCTATTGATATTTTAAAACCAAAATAAATAATAACATATCTTATTAAAATTATTTATTCCAAAGAGAAGCTAATCAAACCTCCACATATGCATTGTACTATAATATTGGGTTAAAATACAAAGTAAATTCTTAATCCAAGTCACAATATAAAGAAATTACAGATTTACGCCATGCTAGTAAAAATTCCTTGATTATTTACATTAAGATTATTTACCTGATAATGCATTATCTGATTTAGTTTTTATTTTAAATGTACACTAATATACTATTTTTGTCTTGCGTTGTTAGCCGAGAGGTATCGCAGCCGCCATGCAAGCAAGTAGTTCGTTGCAGACGGTTGTGGGTTCGCGTCCCGGCCGATGCTATGACATATGAAAAAATATATATATACTATTTTTTGTTCCTACTCTGTTGTATAAGCATCAACTTTAGAAATTTTAATGGTAGCTAAACTATAGCTTAGTGTGAAGACATATTTTCTATTGTTTGAATAAGTGTAAACTCTTTTTAATCAAAGACGAGGAATAAAATTAAAAAGTGACGTTTTAAATGAACAAAATGATTTAGTTTAGCAGATATCAATAATTATATATTTCCTTTAGTAATACTAGAATAATCATTTTCCATATCTCGTACTAAAGTTTTATTATTTTGACATTGGAATAATAATTTTTAATTTTATAGTTTCCAGATAAAACAAATTTTATAGTGTTGTTGGTATAAAAAGTAAATTAATTAGTAAAACTTTAATACAAGAGGCCATATTTTTGATGAGTTCTGGATAAGTTGTTGCAGGTGTGATAATTAGATTCCCGCATATTTTTGATGCATCTCTGCACTAAATTATTTTATAAATCATAATTTGTCCAAAAAATAAATTTCTTTTATGACCAAATATCTAAAAGTTACATTTCTTACTTTAAAAAATAGTTTCATATAATCCACACAGTGCATTTGAGCAGTTCTGGTCAATCACTTGTAACTATATTACTCAAATATGAATAATTCTAAAACGTTTAGACTGATGTTCACCATTGAAGTAAATTGCACAGAAAAACATGATAAATAAAGTCAAGAAAAAACCTATGATTAGAGATAATATTAATTTGATGCAAAGATTTTCTGAGTTTTGGATTCATCACTATGCTTCTAAAAACATTTTAAAAATTTTTATTGACTTTATTAATAAAGACTCTCCTTCCTCCACCTCCACACATATACAGGCACACCAAAAATATGTTTCTGATAAATTTTCAAACTCAAATTAGTAAAAATGGAATTGTTATATATTCTGTTGCTACAATTAATGCTACATTTCATCTAACTGCCAATGTAAAAGAATATTCTAAAGAAAATATCATATAACTAAAAAGAAAAACTTAATTGTATTCAAATGCTTGTTTTCCTTGGATATGATAAACAAACTCCATTCTAAAAATTCACGAGTATAAAATTGTATAGCTCATTGAAAGTTAATTAGGATAATATTCTCCTTCAATTTGTTATTTTAATTCTAGATAAATAAACAGCTGAGTAAAAAGTCTATTACTCAGAAGTTCATAAATGTTCAAGTACTAAAATATCACATGATCACCATTTGTTATGCCTACATAGCTGAACAATTAACTAAAGGGGTAAAAAGTGGCTGATGAAGAGTTGCATTAGATCCAAAAGTCTATCTACAGTGCTCTCAGATCCAAAGCTCCTCACTGATGAAGGCCACAACTAGAAACTAATCTGGGGATATTAGATAAGTAGGCATTAGATAGGGATTTTGGTGCAAAAACCTTTTAATTTCAATTGATCACTATCATTAGCCACTGGGTGGCACTACTGTATGGAAAGAGTTGTTAATGTTTTAATAGCTTGGGTTTGCACAAGAAAAGATGTTTTAGTGGTTTAATATCAATTCTGGACAAAGGATGATTGTGACTATGATTAATAAAAAAAACCAAAGACACCCAAATGAATAGAAACTGAAGTGGGTTTAAATCTTTATGATTATACAAGAGAATTAGCTAGGATTAAAAAAGTTATTGTGTTTTTATTGTAAGCTCCTAGCTTTATAGTTAACTAAAAAGATAAAAGATGGCTGCTGGAGGGTTGCATTAGATTAAAAAATCTAGCTGCAATGCTGTCATATTCAAGGCTCCATCACAAACTAGAAAATAGTCTAGGAATGTCGGATGATTAGGCATAGTCTAGGGATATTGGATGAGTAGGCATGAGATATGGATTTTGATGCACAACCCCCCTAACATTCATTTATTACTATGGTTTACACTAAATGGCACTACTGTATGGAGAGTTTCTATTGTTTGAAATTCAAGCACCAATTTGACAGAATGATAACCCATGCACATTTCTTGAACTCTAGAATGTGCCTCCATACTCACCATATCGATAAGAAATCTTAGTATTTAAACAGTCATTCTTTTTGTATTCTTTTTTATTAATAATTCTTCTCAAAAATATGTATTTCCTTTCTTATTTCTTGGTCTATTTTATGATCTTATTTTTTACATAAGTGAAAGACGAACTTCCCCTTCTAGGCAAAAGATTTCTCAACAACCTTTGAATAGCTCATTGTAAGACAAAAATCTTTTTAACAGCCTTGATAAAGAAACAGTGAAGATAAAGACAATTATCAAACTTGAGGGTTTGAGCATTTTTCTATTTTTATATTCCCCTCTAACTAAAAATACTAAGATATCCATTTGTTAAACTTTATTGGATAAACCAATCAAATATCAAATGACTCTATCATATTATGTTGTTAAAACAATATTGCATAGTTAACTAGCTTAGCTATAGGATGACTATTTGAAAAAAAAAAACTTAAAACTCATTAGAATCTGAATTTCATATAATTGGTTGGGATATGAACTCAAATCATGGATATGAGAAGAGTATATACTATATCTATTAAGGGGACCTTTAAGTTGATATCACTAATTATCTACCCATCACTAACGTTATTATCTTACAATATAAGAACTTTCTAACTGTGGCTTTTGCTAATAATTCTATTTTAAAAACAAAGAACTTCGAAACTCCAACTTTAAGTTGCTTTTCACCGTTTGCATTAGAATGAATAGTATTTTGACCACGTGATCTGAGCAAAATTAATGCTTTTACCCACCATCTAAACTGTATTTTGTTATAAAGTTTGCTATGGGAGCCGAATAGCGATGGAAAATAATTTTAAAATGTATTTATTTTTCTTTAAAAAAATATTATTTTTAATAGTTATGCTGACATTAATTTTAATCATTTCTTTGCAAACTGTCTCATAAATTTTAATTTGTTTCATAACTGGATTAAGCACGATTATAATTTTTCAGTATTATTATTGTTAGTTATTAATGCAACCGATAAAATTGAGAGGGGGAGGATTCTGAAGTAAGATAATACATTTATTTTAAAATATTGTATAAAAGAAAATAATCTAATATTATCCGAATTCTTAATTAATCATATGGCCTTTTAAAAATGTCCGATATTCAGTTTAATTTTTTTTTTTTCCATGTGTCATAGCATCGGCCGGGACGCGAACCCACAACTGTCTGCAACCAACTACTTGCTTGCATAGCAGCTGCGATACCTCTCGGCTAACAACGCAAGACCAGTTTAATTTTTTTATTTTAAGAAACACCGTTTATTTCCGTATACAATAAAAACAATTAGATGTAACAACATATATATATATATATATATTATGTTTACATTAAAATATAACACATAATTATTAAACTAGGTTATGAAAACCGAATGCAAATTGATTAATTGGCACAAGCAGCTATTAATGAACACGCACACATAACTCCACTTCATATAAGAATTATATATTTTTAATTAATCTAATTTATCTTGAAGTCACCATCCTCATCAACAACCATTATCAATCCACTGTAGGATGAAGATCTCTCCAAGTTCAATCTTCCAATCTTTAGCTTCTCTTCTCATCACCCTGCACACTTTTTAATTTCATCCAGCTATCTCATATGTGGTCTCTTTCTGGGTCGTTTACAATCTCTTGTAATCGAGTTTAAGATTTCAATTGTCCATCTATTATCATCTCTTCTAATAATATGTCCAGTCCAACTCCACTTCAGTCTTTTATTTTTTTCAATGAGGTCAGTAACATCTGTTTGTTCTCTTACCCATATATGGCATTTTCGATCTCTTTTTGTTATTCCCAACATGCATCTTTCCATATTTCTTTGAGTGATCTGGAGTTTCTCTATTGCTGTTCTATTAAGTGTCCAAGTTTCAGATCCATAAGTAAGAACTGGTAAAACACATTTGTTAAAAACCTTCCTTTTCAAACACATAGGCATATTTTCTCTTAGTATCAAGTTATTTCTACCAAAAGCACTCCAACCAAGTTTAATTCTATGATTAATTTCATCCACTATGTTTCTAAATTGCTGGTCAAAATAGAATATATAATAACCACGTTTAAGTTCACATCTTCAAAGTGACTTTGCTTTTCTTTGATTAATCTTCTACATAAATAAAACTCTCTAGGACAATACATTTTATTAGTAAATAAAGTAAAACAAAATGTTATTGGAAATAATGATATTGGCTTGGAAAACTCAAATCGTCTCTTATTATCGAATTTTTCTATAACGCATGGATTGACTAATGTGAATATTATTTCCTTTAAGCAGAAAAATCATTGTAAAAATATTTTGATTGATCCAATTCGATCTCCAAGTGCCAAATTTTTTACATTGACATGTTTGACAGCAAGCATTTTCAAGAAAGACATTAATGATTATTACTAAACTTTTATTAAACTAAAGATTGTTATCTTATTCCTAATTCAGTTGGAAACTTTAAATCTGTTAAATATTAAATACATCTAAGATATATCTTAGATGCATTCACATTTAAAACAGTAACACCTTAAGACAGGAAATCCCAATCGTTTTGGCCTAGTAAATTATCCAGTACCCTCTATTCATAATTATAAGAAATAAATAATAATTAAGTTTTTGTAAAAACTTTATTTAGCTTTTTTGGTCTCCATATCCTCTTGGCTTTTAGTAAATTATCCAGTACCCCTATTCATTACAATAAAAAATAAACAATAATTAAGTTTTCATAAATGCATTATTCATATAAATCTTAACTGGCATTTTGAGTTATCAGATCCTGCAGTGGAAATAAGTCTATGCAACTTCACTGTGTCCATGTCTGAAAAGAGACCTGAAATGCTGCATGAATGGGTGACCGATAGTACCAATATGGAATAACTCAGAAATGTTGGTACAACTATTTTTGGAATATATTAGTAGCATAATATACTTATTTACCTGTTATTGACCATACCTCATGGACAATCTTCCTGTACCCTGAGGTTAGGAACTTCTGACTTAAGAATTATGTTACAGATAGAAGTTGGCTGTTGAAAGAGTAAGATTCATATTCGAATCTTAAGTTTCACTTTTTTCTTTATCGTCTCTCACTGACTGCTCTATCCTACTTTTGGTATTGAATTGTGTGTGTAGAAATATTAAAAATGTATAGATATATGTAGAATTCACCATAAACATGCACACATTTTGATCTCAAATTTAAGGCAATAAATAAAGATAAATAATATAATTTAGATTTCTTCTTTTAGTTATATAAAAATATATAATTTTAATCATTTATTTTGAATTGTAAAATTAGTTATTTATTGCTTTGTTTAAATTTCATTCAGTAATCATTTTAGAAATAGATTGTAATATTTAATTAAAAGTAAAATTAATCATATGTTCCCTTTTGTATTTGAAATTTTAAAAGCAACGCCGGTGAGAGATAATAGATTAATTAAAAAGAAAAATTTCCTAAAATGTAATTATAAAATGTAAATGTAAAATGTAAATAATAGAAAGGCAGCTTTCTCTATAATTAAAATTAACAAAATGCATTGATTATCCTCAAGGCAGATTAATTGAAATCCAAAAATAAACTAACAAAAATGTAAAAGATAAGATCTAAGAAAGGAGACCATTTTAGACTTTCTAGAAACTTTCAGTTTAACTTTAGCTGTGCTCTCAATCAGTTGAGAGTCTCCAAGATCTTAAATTAATTTTACCTGACATGGTATGGTTGAGTAGAAAGTGCCCAGACTATTCTCCGTCGAGAGATGGCCTATCGTATGCCAAACCTTCCATTGCTCTTCATAAATTCAACCACGAAGATCTGCTGCCTAAAATAATTTGAAAGCTGCTGCTGTTAAATTACATGAATCATCTAAATGCTGTAAAGAACTGCTAATGCTAGAATCATGAACAATTTGCTACTGATCACTGAATCGGAAAACTTCTCATAAAACAGGTACCTGTATCCAAATTCTCTAGAGTACTCTACTAATATCCCGCTATAGCTTATTCATTCTTTATATAACTTATAAACTATAAACTGTAAATTCTCATTTGTAATGCTATAAATTTAATAATTAATATGTAAATTTCTTTAATAATCTAGCCTGCCTAACTCTATCTTTCTTGGGTACGTATTTCTAAAATCTACATTTTATTATATAATTATCGCATGCTCATAATTTTCTAAGTATAAATCTATGATCACTTGAAACAGTGGATGCATGTCAAATTTTCATTAATATTTACTTTCATAAATAACTTAATATTTTCAAACAAACTGACATGCATTCAATGCTTCCTTTATTGTTATGCAAGGGTCTACTGCTTAGCAAATGGCTGACGTGTTAGTTGTAATAATCACCCAGTTTATATATTGTTTTATATTTTATTAAATCTTGATTAATAATTCCATAAAATTGCATTTCTTTGAGAGTCACAAACGTTCATTATTAAATGTTGATAATGTAGGGCTGAGTTATAAAATATATTTAAATCTTAACAGAATCGTCATATGTTACGTTTTAGAGATGCCATAACCCATTATAAGCCTTGAATATTCCGGATTCTATAGGGTTGAAATTAACCCCAGTCATCCTACACAAGCAGACATAATAAATGCTCCTGTAGGGCTTGACAGAAGTCATGCAGCCAGCAGGTAATCGTTGCACAAACCACTTGTCCCTGGTTATGCTTATGTGACACCTTACCTCTTTAGGCTGATGGCAAATGTCAGCCCGTCATTCTTATAAAATCATTCATGGCTTTGCAATTTCAATACTGCCATTCCATATCGCCTTTCTAAAACGTACCATGTGTTTCTTTTATTAACTTTATTATTCTATGTATAACTCCATCCCTGCATTAGTGTCATAATTCACTCTCAAATAAATGTTTGCCCTTAGTTATTAGTAAATATCTTTAATTAAATAAATATATGTCCGCCACTACTCTTATAAATCTTACTTTAGACTCTTGCATTGCAAAGGTATAAATCCCTAAAGGCATGCCTTAGAAATACTTGCTCAAGAATTTTAGGTAGCTAGATTACGTCATCAAATAAATGTATTTCTCTTTGCAAACATAACAGTATCGGAAAATACCGTGATGTCTTAAATATAAAGTATTATTGGTAAAATGATTTTGTATAAATGTTTCTAAATAAATAAATGTATTTTTTGAATATATAACAGTATCAGAAAATTTCATTACTCAACTTAAATCCTAACAAATATTATTAGTAAATGATTTATTATTAAAATGTTTCAATAAATAATGTCAAACTATACGTCTGCCATTACTTCTTTATTTATTTATTCGATAACCATTCTTTATGTTTCCTCGATTCTTTAAATATAAATGTTTAAGATTAATGTTCTGATTAGCTGACTCGAAATAAAATCATGAATCTCTTGCATATCCCTGACCACCGTGGCTAAAGAAATATTTACTAATGTGGCATCAGATGCATTGTTTCGTGGATTGTATTGTGGAACCGATAACCTATATTCGAACTCAGTACTACAGGTGGCTTCGCTACCTAGATGGTGCTGCCGTTCTGGGTGGTGGTCAAATTCTGCACTAGGATAATGAATCACCATTTCTGACTGTTACATAGTATAATTATTTTTTAGCATTTGGCGCCAACAAACGTGGAGGCTTCAATTATAAAACCCATATATATCCTCAGCAGAATTATAATGCATGTAAATTTTCTTTTAGCATTCGTTACCTGAGTTAGCTAATTATCCTATATATATACGAATTTGTTTTGATAAAAATAATAATAAATCGAGTGAAATAATGTGGGTCGAGTGAATGAAAGGACGGTAGATGTAATAACAAATTTAAGGAAAGCAGGGATGTGTGTATAATTTAAGAAGGAACGAAAATACTCGGATCTAGTGAAATATTTATATATATATATGTCAAAAAAAAAGTAATCAGTCACTAAATGAGAAAGCAAGTAGCAGTAAATATTTTATTAAAGCACCATTATATATATCATAGACAGCAGTGGCTTGTTATACATGTTAACAGTAAATATTTTATTAAAGTGGTATTATATATATTGACAGCAGTGGCTTATTATACGCGTTAGCAGTAGTTCATTATAATATATATGTTAAATGCAGCAATATAGAAAATATAGATATAGGGCAATGTAGAGTAGGTGAGGGCAGTGAAAGAGTGTGATAGGACCAAGATACCGGTGGGGAATAGTCTAATGCTAGTAATAAATAAAATAAATAAATAATAAGAAAATGGAAGCAGAAAATGTTAGTATAGAGCAGGTAGATTTATCTAAAGCTTTTGGAGGGTCAATGGACTTTAGTTTAAAGTTACTTGAAATATTTAGACAGAATAGGGTACAAATGAGGAAATTTTATGAGGAGGAAGTGAGAACCAGAGATGAAAAATCAAAAAAGAGACAGGAAGAAGAAAAGATAAGAGCTAAGGAGTATCAGGAAATTCAAAAATTTGTCTTAAGAGAGTTAGGAATGATAGCAAAGAAATATAGAATATCCCCAGTTAATAAAAATGAAGAAGAGGTTAAAGATATGCAGAATGAAAGAAAGTTAGAAAGATCTGATGAACCTATGATAATAGAAGAGCAGACAGATAGTATAATAAATGTAAATAAGTGTGAAGAGCAAAGAGACAGCATTGAAAAGGAAATGAGCATATCTGGGGTTAGTAAAAAGGAAGAAGAGATTAAAGATATGGAAAATGAAAGGAAGTTAGAATGATCTGATGAACCTATGATCATAGAAGAGCAGACAGATAGAGTACTAACTGTAAATAAGTGTAAAGAGCAAAGAGACCTCATTCCAGCAAATGAAGGCCCACAATAACTGGAGAATGAAGTTAGCATTAAAGAGGAGATAAGCATGGACAGTGGACCCTAAAGCCACTTAGCAAAGATGATCCACATTAAAATCTTTAGAGTGGAAATAAAAGAAAACCCTCAAACCTACCTAGAGAGCTTACAGAAGTTCTTCCAATTTCATAAGAAAGGACCATGTGAGCACATAGCTATAGCTAGTTACCATCTGCAAGGTTCTGCCAAAGACTGGTGGAATATGGGAAATGGAAATATAGAACGATCCAGTGTAGCATGCAGCTAACCATCCAACCATTAATGACAGGCAGTCGAATAAAATATATAGGAGAAATGATTGAATTTCTTACTACCTTGGATGTTAACCATTGGGCCAAAGAACCACCTGATAGAAGGCAAAAATTAGAAAACCCAAGGTTGCAATCATTGACGATGATGGATAGATATTATCAACCTGACCCGGGGTTATAAAAATAATTTAGCATCTTAGGATGGTCATTACGTATATATAAAAATATTGAAATGAATTTGATATAATGAATTTGGTAGAATGGAACCTACGTTAGTCAAATAGGGCTTTAGATAGAAATTTATATATATATATATTATTGTTTTAATTACTATTACTCTTAAGAATTTTTTTATATATATTATATTAACTAATCTTACTCTAAGAATTTTTTTATATATAATCAGTTTAACTAATATTACTATGATTTCTAACCAGACACGGCCAAATTAGGCCATTTTAATTAAACTATAAATTCTAGATCCGGGTATATAAATTATTCGTTGCTTCATGTAATCTCTACTTTCTATATTTATATATATATCTGTAAAAAAAAAAAAATTTTTTTTTCGTATTTAAATTATGTGATGTAGCAAAAAAAATTTTCCCTTCTTTCCTTGCCTCCTTTGTTCTTCCTTAATTGTTCACAGGGAGTAAGGGAAAATGAAACAGTAATATTCGTATTCGAATCTTGAGTTTCACCTTTTTTTTATCGTCTCTCACTGACCGCTCTATCCTACCCAAATTTAAACTTTTGGTATCGAATTGTGTGTGTAGCAATATTAAAAATGTATAGATATATGTAGAATTTACCATAAACACACACACATTTTGATCTCAAATTTAAGGCAATAAATAAAGATAAATAATATAATTTAGATTTCTTCTTTTAGTTATATAAAAATATACAATTTTAATCATTTATTTTGAATTGTAAAATTCGTTATTTATTGCTTTGTTTAAATTTCATTTAGTAATAATTTTAGAAATAGATTGTAATATTTAATTAAAAGTAAAATTAATCATATGTTCCCTTTTGTATTTGAAATTTTAAAAGCAACGGCCGGTGAGAGATAATAGATTAATTAAAAAGAAAAATTCCCTAAAATGTAATTATAAAGTGTAAATGTAAATAATAGAAAGACAGCTTTCTCTATAATTAAAATTAACAAAATGCATTGATTATCCTCAGGGCAGATTAATTGAAATCCAAAAATAAACTAACAAAAATGTAAAAGATAAGATCTAAGAAAGGAGACCATTTTAGACTTTCTAGAAACTTTCAGTTTAACTTTAGCTGTGCTCTCAATCAGTTGAGAGTCTCCAAGATCTTAAATTAATTTTACCTGCCACAGTATGGTCAAGTAGAAAGCACCCACACTATTCTCCATCTGGAGATGGCCTATCGTATGCCAAACCTTCCATTGCCCTTCATAAATTCAACCATGAAGATCTGCTGCCTAAAATAATTTGAAAGCTGCTGCTGTTAAATTACATGAATCATCTAAATGCTGTAAAGAACTGCTAGTGCTAGAATCATGAACAATTTGCTACTGATCACTGAATCGGAAAACTTCTCATAAAACAGGTGCCTGTATCCAAATTCTCTAGAGTACACTACTAATATCCCGCTATACCTTATTCATTCCTTATATAACTTATAAACTATAAACTGTAAATTCTCATTTGTAATGCTATAAATTTAATAATATATAAATTTCTTTAATAATCTAGCCTGCCTAACTCTATCTTTCTTGGGTACATATTTCTAAAATTTACATTTTATTATATAATTATCGCATTCTCATAATTTTCTAAGTATAAATCTATGATCGCTTGAAACAGTGGATGCATGTCAAATTTTCATTAATATTTACTTTCATAAATAACTTAATATTTTCATACAAACCGACACGCATTCAATGCTTCCTTTATTGTTATGCAAGGGTCTACCGCTTAGCAAATGGCTGATATATTAGTTGTAATAATCACCCAGTTTATATATTGTTTTATATTTTATTAAATCTTGATTAATAATTCCATAAAATTGCATTTCTTTCAGAGTCGCAAATGTTCATTATTAAATGTTGATAATGTAGGGCCGAGTTATAAAATATATTTAAACTTAACAGAATCATCTGTACGTTATACATGTGTTATGTTTTAGAGATGCGATGACCCATTATAAGCCTTGAATATTCCAGATTCTATAGGGTTGAAATTAACCCCAGTTGTCCTACACAAGCGCACATAATAAATGCTCCCGTAGGGCTTGACGCAAGTCACGCAGCCAGCAGGCAATCGTGGCATGAACCACTTGTCCCTGGTTACGCTTATGTGACTCCTTACCTCTTTAGGCTGATAGCAAACACTAGCCCATCATTCTTATAAACTCATTCACGGCTTTGCAATTTCAATACTGCCATTCCATATCGCCTTTCTAAAATGTACCACATGTTTCTTTTATTAACTTTATTATTCTATGTATAACTCCATCCCTGCATTAATGACATAATTCACTCTCAAATAAATGTTTGCCCTTAGTTATTAGTAAATATCTTTAATTAAATAAATATATGTCTGCCGCTACTCTTATAAATCTTACTTTAGACTCTTGCATTGCAAAGGTATAAATCTTTAAAGGCATGCCTTAGAAATAGTTGCTCAAGAATTTTAGGTAGCTAGATTACGTCATCAAATAAATGTATTTCTCTTTATAAACATAACAGTATCGGAAAATACTGCTACTGAGGTTTTAAATATAAAGTATTATTGGTAAAATGATTTCGTATAAATGTTTCTAAATAAATAAATGTATTTCTTGAATATATAACAGTATCGGAAAATTTCATTACTCAATTTAAATACTAACAAATATTATTAGTAAATGATTTATTATTAAAATGTTTCATTAAAGAATGTCAAACTATACATCTGCTGTTACTTCTTTATTTATTTATTCGATAACCATTCTATATGTTTCCTCGATTCTTTAAATATAAATGTTTAAGATTAATGTTCTGATTAGCTGACTCGAAATAAAATCATGAATCTCTTGCATATCCCTGACTATCGTGGCTAAAGAAATATTTACTAATGTGGCATCAGATGTGTTATTTTGTGGATTGTATTGTGGAACCGATAAACTATGTTCGAACTCAGTACTACAGGTGGCTTCGCTACCTAGATGGTGCTGCCATTCTGTGTGGTGGTTGAATTCTGCACTATGTTAATGAATCACCATTTCTGACTTACACTGTAAAAGATGTTAAAATTATATGAATACTTACAAATGCAAAATAAGATTCCACAAGATTCAAATGATATTGACAGTAAATATGTTTTATGCCTAACATAAAGAAAATTGATGTTTATTCTTTAAAAGCAATTGGTACTCATTCTTTATTTCAGTAGTCATTAAATACTAAAATTGCTAATTTTAATTTTGATAAAGTGATCATATTAATGAGATGTGATGTTTTCTAAAGAGATGTCTTATGTCAAACCACTCTGTTCTTGGGCTTTTAAAAAAAATGGCCACTTCTTAACAATGATTATATTATAAATCACTTGATCACAAAAAATATATTACATTATCTATGTGGCAAAATAATAAATTAGATACACAGCATTGTACTTTATTTATTAACTTATGACCAACTTAACTAGTAACAAAATACTATTAAAAAACTTGCAGAAACTCGAACCGAAAAATGAATTTACTAGTGACTTTATTAAGACTTTTAGTGACAGTCATTTATTATATGGTTCATGATATGTGTTACTCCAAATTTGCATATATCAATGATTGCTAAATTCCATTTATACAACAAATGATAACAATGATTAGGGGTCATAGTGAAATTGTTGTTTGAGATTTCAGTAATGTCTAAAATGATCAACTTCAATTGTCTTTACCAATGGATCTGAAAAATAAAATCCATTTGCTATTTCATTAGAAGTTCATTTTTAATACTATACAATTCTTTAGTTTGTAGATGCAATAGAACTCTATATAAAAGCATCATCCAGTGTAAGCCAAATAATCAATGAATGGTAGAATGTTTGTGTATCAAAATACCTTCCTAGTACCTACTCATCATAGGTATATTCTTGGTTGAATATCCAGGAAACCTTGGTTTGGGATAAGACTTTGGTGAAACTATATATTGGATTTTAGGCAAGTCCAATCTATATAACATCTTTTTACATATTTTCTATGAAACATTTTTTTCTGATATCTGGTGAAGAAATGTGTGAAATAACATGAGCCCATGACAAAAGAATAGACTTGAATATACTAATAATATTTTTTCATAGTAATATTTAATTGAGTACCAAGAAGCTTATTATGGGTGTTTTTCATCCATTATAAAGATTTAAAGTAAGAAGATCAGTGATTAACAAAAAGATAGTGGATTAAAACTAAAGGAATATTTAGGTTAATCCAATTTCTCAGATTGTTTCTTGTTACATTGAAAGTAAGATTGCATAATCTTATAGGAGGCACTCTTTTCTGCTATAATTATACTATTTCATAAAGATGAGACAGTATTTTGGCCACATACTTTGAATAATAATAATACTATAATTGAATTATAGCCCTTTATGTATTGCATTTTTAGCAACTACCCAGCTTTGGACAAAGATATCCATCATGCATAATGAAGTTATCACTGTCTTTTATCCTTTTTAAACTGAAAAGTTTTGATATGATAACAAATAAAAATGTAAAATATGGTGCTATGTTGTTAGTTTTAAAAATTATTGAAATTAAATACATGAACCCATGAAGTTGTACCCTTTACATTAAAAATGTTCCTATAGTTCCAATTTATGAAAGTAAAAGATACAAAATAAACTATAGCAATTATAATGGAATGTCACTGTTATCCGCTACAACAACAACACTCACAAGTAATGCATTAAATATTTTAGTTCTATTAACAGAAAAATGGTTGCCAAAAATTCAATATTTTAGAGAATCAAAGGCCATGCAAATCATTATGTTCATTTTCTCTGATAACAGATGCATGTTGTCAAATATCAAAGCACAGATTTTTATTTTTTATTATCAGTTTGATCTAGATATTCAACTTGATTAATTGTAAAATTTATGACTATATTTAAAATATACTTCTGCATTATAAAACAAAGTATTATTATGGAAGAAATAATATATGAAAATTTGAAATGAAAACTGACATTAACCCTTTCTTAATAAGTTCTGGAAAAGCTTAGTGATTAAATTTTCTGATCATGACATAACTCATAACACATTTCAATGGTCTAAATATTTATATATGTGTTAGAATTTTAGGGTAAATTTTTCCAAATGAAGGGAAATTTTTTTTTTTTATTATTACAAGATAGCAGAAGTTATCAGTAAAAAAGTGAAGCTTTTCAGCTCAATGGCTAAATTAAAAAAATTGTTCCTATGTTATTTGTCAAACAGAAGCAATTCTAAAGATAATTTGTAAATACTTTTGTTTAACCCACAATAATTACAATGTAGTTTGGTTACACTTCAATTACAATAGATATCTCATACTATTTCTAATATACATATATATTGTAATGGAATATTTATATATGTTACATTTAATTTTTTTTTTGTAGATATCTAATTTATCGAGTTCAATGCACGGATATTCAAAATGCACAAATAATGAGTTATTAATTTATTAATAAGTATCATTTAAATATTAAAAAGAAAATAATCTTAAAGAATTTATGGAATTGAAACAAAGATTCTAATTTTAAAATAAAACAATAATAAAAACTTTTTAATCTTAAAAATAACGAAGAGTTTTTAACAAAAATAAAATTACAAACAGGTTCTTAGAGCAAAATGATCATTAAAAAGATTACTATGAAATAGATAAGAGTCAAGAGATAGAAACAAAAGACTTGCTTTTCCCACCCAAGATATATACACAGACCACAGAGGAAAAAAATCTACTTAACCACAGAACCAATGAACCAATGAAATACATATATGAAATATGTCAGATAGATCCAAGCATTCCTAGATAAGATGCTTCAGGACTATAAAAGAAAAAATTCAAAAGAAATAGAAATGAGAAGACTAGAATTTTTGATTTTGTTTGTCATTGTTATAAAAGAAAAAAAACTGAGTTATTGTTGCCGGTATCAAAATGTAATCTGTTTAATCATGCTTCCCTTGGACCAGCCGCCCGAAGGCAGCTTTCATCTTCCCGTATTCCAGTATTGAACCACCGGAACCATCTTCATAAATTTTCATAAATTGTCATCATCCGCAAGAAATGGATCTTGTGTAAATTCAGATCTTCATCACGAAGAAACGAGCCCAGAGAAAGAAAAAAAAGTATATATTATTGATAAAAATGAACTATAAACTCTTTAATTTAAAATCTCTGAACTTTATTTTCCTTTAAAGATGAATTATAGACTTTCTCTCTTGATCAAGTCTGAACTTTATTTTTATAAACTTTGAAATTTTAAGACTTATCTAAAATTTAAACATAATCTTTTTAAAATATCTATTATATTTTTTTCATTTATGCTAAGTATAAGATCTGTTTGTAATAGGGGAGGAGTTTGTGATTGCAAACATAAATTTAAAGATAAAATCGAACACATCATTATTTGTGCATAATTAGATTTTAAAAATAGATCAAATATATTGTTTGATGTAAAAATAAGTTAAATACAATGTGTGATTTTAAAATAAGTTAAATAACTTAAACTAAACATTTTTTAAAGAATAAATTAAATTATTAAATTGACTTAAATATAAGTTGGGTGTAAATGGCTGCTTAGACTCATTTAAGTGATTGTTAGTTTAAGGGTATTTTGATTTCAGACTAGTTGTTCATGGTTGTGTCAATGCTGGTGGAGGGATATATAGATGTTTATATTAATGGAATGGGAAAGCATGTTTAGCATACAGGGCAATATGCCCAACTGAATGCATGACCCAAAAGTGTAGTCATTGCATTGCAATGTATGCAGACATATTTCCTGCATCATTGATGTCTTTTAATTCTATGAATAGGGATGATAATTCGGTAAAAGTTCCGCTCTCCCTCCATACGTAACCCTTCTCTTTGATACTTTATATTGTAACGATATATAAATATGTCGTTACATTAATTTAAAATAAAAACTTAATAAAAGTTCGCAAATAAAAGTAAAAAACTAAACGCTAAAATTAAAATATTGTTAAACGTATATATTCGCACAGATGCTAAACTTTAAAAATATTTTTTTTCATAAACAAAAAAAAAAAAGTATTTGAACGTATTTTTTTTAATAAAAAAATACAAGGTTGAAATATAAAAATATTTTAATAAAAAAATAACGTAAGTTAAAATAAAAACAGGTATTAATTAATTCCTGTAATCTGTAAATGGAAATGATTGTTTATTAATTATCTAAAAGCTGTGTAATTAAAAAGTCAGATGAAAAGTTAGATAAGAGAAGAAGGAAATTTTAGCTTGACCAATGGAAGCACTAAGCCTTGGCTCAGACCCTAACGAAAGTGATAGACTAGTGACATTTTGTTCATTGAATCCTTGTGGATAATATAAAAAGGGAAAGACAGTTTTTTCGGACAGTTCCAGTGTTGTGTGTTTGAGAGATGTGGTATGACGCACATACCACACTCTCTATAAAAAAAAAAAATGAAAAGACTGTGATACCTTGAACCAGCTATTGCCATCTCCAGAACATTACCTTCCAACGGAGGCATCGCGGGAATTGAAAGCAGAGGCCATAAGCTATATGAAATGAACAATTGTTAAAATCAATTAAGAACGTTCGTCAAGTTTACAAATTGATAAACAAGCCAACTGAAATGTTAAAACGGACTCTTATCTGACTTTTGTAAGTTTTTAAATCAAATTAATAATGTTTAATTTTATATGTTTTCTGAAGGGTAAACATCATTTCCATTTTTTTTTTTCTTATTGTAAAGATTATTTAAATGTATGAAATTTAAGTTGTTTATAGACGTTTGCATAGATTCGTTTGCGGTTAATTATATTTTGGTTTCATATTTGATCAAAATATATAGACATTCGATAAATAATGATACCTTATGGTGAGTATCTAAAATGTATTTATTCGGATGTCTTTTAAGTTATTGGTGACAACGCAAATATCTTATGGTGAATACTATTGGGTTACTTATAAGTTTCCCTCTGCGATTGTCAGTATCAATAATTTTGTATTTTGATCGTTTATGTTTATTTTGAAATGTTTTTGACCGTGGAATCTATGTAATCGATCTATACCCAACATTTTTAAACAAATCTGTGCGAACGTATTTAAATGTTAAAATTAAGTCGGGCGTGAATGGCTATATAGTTTGTAAAGTTATATTAAGGGAGGGTAATCTTAGGTTATTCATTTCGTAGTTGAATTGGTTCAATGGATTGGATATATTTGTGTAATTAGTAGATGTAGT
This sequence comes from Epiperipatus broadwayi, assembly GCA_028023455.1. Classification (NCBI taxonomy): domain Eukaryota; kingdom Metazoa; phylum Onychophora; class Udeonychophora; order Euonychophora; family Peripatidae; genus Epiperipatus; species Epiperipatus broadwayi. The sequence continues at coordinate 3,913,719 of JAQFVV010012419.1, forward strand.
ATGAGGTCCGCTACGGGCAGGATTATAGATATTCGCCACACACCCTCTGTTTGCCTATGGATGGGTTTGTAAGTCGGCAGAAGACCGCAGTCCATTCCTATGGAGTTTTTTGTTTATTGATCTACTTGCCAACAGATGTCACATTCCTGTTGGTGGAGAGTCAATCTCTTCTCTATTTTTACTTATTGTTCAGATGTACATTCCTGACAATATAGTATTTTGTGTTGTCGTATCATGCTACATTGAATACATGAATGTATCAGATGGATTGGCACCAGTTGATTGCGAAATTTGTTGCCTAAGGTTAAATCAGGGAAGAATATTTTCTTTTCAAATGCAGATCTATGTAGTCTATTCATACTTGACTATCTAAATAATAATTAAACTCATTGAAACTTAGTTAAATGTAAAATTAAAAGTTAATATAAAAATCTAAAATGTTAAACTTATTCCTCAAAATTTAAATATTATTTTATATGTGCGTAAATAAATATTTTTATATGTTAATTTCTGGCAGTGGCTTTTATTCTTTTATATTTAAGATGTAAAATTTATAGATTTTTATCTCTGCGTCTCCGCTGAGCTAGTGACTTGGGCTAACGGTCGGAATATTTAAAGAAAGTGGAATCTTAACAGCGTGTATCTGCCTACTCTATAAATTTTTCTAGGTTTAAATGCCTCGATGGCGCCCTGGTAGTTGCAGATATCGTTTTGCGGTTAGATTCGATCTTCACTTTCATTCCGATTGGTACAATATATGTGATTCCTTCACCAGACAGATGCACATTCTGTACTGGATGAGGATCACATCCTTTAAATAACATCACACTGCTCCTGTCAGCATTGTTTTATGCTAACATCTTCATATTGCATTGATTGTGTCTATATATCAGGAAGCTAGCGTTGGTTTGACTTCAAACTTTTAGCCTGGAATCAAAGGTTTTGGAAATTTTTTAAGTGCATAGTCTAGGTTGCCTATCTATGCTCAACATTCTAAGATTAAAAATTAAAGTTAAAAAAAATAATGAAACTTAAAGCATTTTTCTTTAGTAATTTATTTTTCTAATTTGTCGTTATATATACGTAAATAAAATATTTTGTGTTATTAGTACTGGCAGTGATTTAGTTGTTTTTTTTTTATTAACTTTATTAAAAATATATTTTAATAAATATATTTTAAAACTCTGCTACTCCTTGAGCTAGTGGCAAGGGCTAATGGTTTAATAAAAATGGATCTTTAACAAGATGTATCTGCTTACATATATAAATTTTCCACATTCCAATAGCCTAGTGGCGCCCTGTACGGCAGATATGGTAAGACTCCATAATTTCCCTGACCATTATAATATATATATAATCAAAATTATCCTGAATTTACAACTCAACCAGACTATTAAAAAAAATAAACTCTAAATTATTACCAATGGTTTCACTGCTACAAGCAGACTTTGCAAGTGTAAAAAACTACAAAACAACAACATATTTAAACTAAACATTACCCACAATTCCACTTCCCATTCACTTTTAATATTAAACGATGAGTTAATTGCTTCATATTATAAATTTTTAATGATTCTTTAATGCTTCTTTTTATCTAATTTCTCTCAAAGAATCTCACCTTTATTAATCATCTAATGTACTCATATAGACCCTGAAAATTGCAACTAGACCATAGAGATTGGAAATTATTGATGCAAAAAAGTGTAAAGAAATCTCTTTAAAGACAAATATATCCTATTCTGAATGCAGACTAATAATAGTCGATTACAACTTTACAAACTACAATTATAAATTTTAAATTGCATCCAAAGTATTACTTAAATAATAAGTATAATAATGCTCAAGGCTAAATAGGTTTATAAGCAATCATTAAAAATCAGTCAACACTTACACAATCCCAATATCAATGACAATCAAAGTAATTTAAATGCTAAAAAGCATTTACAGTTAATTAAAATTTTAATAATTTTGGAATTTTTTTATTCAAACTGAAATCCATATATATGAAAAATTATATAGAGTAAAGTTAGCATCAATATGCTTGTATTATTTTGCCTAAGCAAAGATTAAACAAAGATGTTAAAATTTCAAATATAGATTTTTATTTTATGTCCATAATTGTTTGGAACATTTTATAAGCAACTTCATAAATCAAGCACTATGATGTTGTAATTTGAAGTCAAACTTATGGAAAGCAAAAAATGCAAACTTCAACTTTTTGGCTTCTAAATTAACAGTTTACTGATAGCCATGTTATTTTTTCCAATTGAATAAATGATTTACAGAATGTTATAATACTCGTAAGCAAATGACAGTGACATTAGTTTATATATTAATATTTTAAAAACTCAATAAGTGGTAAAAAACATCTTCAGTAATTCTTAACTTGAATAATTATCAGCTTAAGAATATGAATAAATTTATTTTGTTAGATGTTAAATGAAAAGACCAATGATGTAGATATTGATATGTGACATAGATATCAAAAAAAATGTCATTACATGTAACAAATTAAAACACTGTGTTAAAACAGTGTCTAAACTTCTGTACAGTATTGACATCTAGTGCAAGCCATAGTAATCAATTGCTGCATAAAGATTGCTTGTGCATAAAATCATTATCTAGTCCCTACTCATCCAATATCATCAGATTAGTTTCAAGTTTGTGTTTTTCATCAATGAAAAAACTTGGATTCGAGAGTACTTCACCAATATCTGAGGATCTAATGCCATCTTCCAGCAGCCACCTTTTACCTTTTTAGTTAACTATAATGGTATGAGTCCCCAAATGGGAACAGATAAAGTTATTAATTCAAACTTATTCACTTGTATCATCATATAGATCAGAACCCAGTTTAGTATCTATCCATTTTGTTGTCTTTGGTTCTTTAATACCATTTCTGACCATGGGGTAATGGTGACTGTAGTTATTAAAGAATTGAAGATAACAAAATGGAATAGGTAATGAACTGGGTTTAGATCTACATGACTATATAAGTGAATAACCTTAGTTTTGGACACATAGCTTTATAGTTAACTTAAAAGGTAAAAGGTGATTCCTGAAAGGGTTATTTTAGATCCTAAGATTCATGGGCAGCACTATCAGATCTAAAGCTCCTCACAAATTAAAACCACTAGCTAGAAAATAGTCTGGAGATACAGCATTAGTAACAACAAGGTAAAGACTTTATGCACAATTGTTCTTTTACTATTGATTACTATGGCTTGCACTGGGTGGCACTACTGTGTGGAAAGTTTGTCACTGTACAACAGCTTGTGAGAGCATAGGAAATGGTGATAATGTGATGATTACTGGTAAAATACAGAATATTTTAACAATAATATAACTAATTCAATTTTGTTTCATTTATTGTACAGATCCACAATTTTCACTTAGAAGTACTCCTTAGAATTCCAAAAACATAAGATCATAAAATCAGTATATTCTATAGTTTATTAGATGTACTGTTATTGAATTGTAAAACCATATTGTTTTTGAATTAAACACAACAAGTAACTACAAAGCATAATCCCCTATCTTTTTAGTTATTTACTATAAAAATACATAATGCGATGCAATGGAAGGTAGCAACAAAGCATAGTTTTTAATATAATGAATTTTAGTTATTTGATATGAATGTACATGATTCAGTAAGGTGGGAAGTCAGTGAGTCTATGGACTCTGGTGCCCTTTTAAATAAATATGAAGCTGATTCTGCTGGCAATTTGAATAGTAATAATATTAGGTCGAGTTAATCAGGAAATATAGCTTTATTTTAAAAATTTCTCAACTGATACATGGGAAGAATATTCTTTTTCTATAGTTTGCTTAACTTGCCTTTGATAGTGCAAAAAATAAAAGGCCTAACTTAAAATGAATCATAAAACATTACAATATATCTATATCTAATGAGCAGCTCTTAACAAGATTTTCAGAATATCCCTAAGCTCAGACCAGTTTCTAGCTTATGGTTTTCCTCAGTGAGGTGCTAGGATATTCAAGCATTAGATTTAAAATATTAGGTCAAGTCCAGCACATCATGTAATGGTTAATCATTAAGTAGAAAATCTGAAATTTCTGGATATCCATATGTCTTCAAACCCAGATATCTAACTGAAATAGCCATATGGGACAGAATTAAGTTTCTCACTGAGAAAATCCAGAAGCTAAAAACCAGTCTGAGGTTATGAATATTCTGAGAAACTTGTTAAGAGTTATTGCCTTGCTCATCTAAACATTTGTAATACAAGCTTATTAAATTAGGTCATGTGAAATATGACTTTATTTCTTTGCATATATATATATATATATATATATATATATATATATATATATATATATATATATATATATATATATATATATATATATATATATATATATATATATATATATATATAAAACAAAAAAAGACTTATAAATCCAATAAATAATATTATATTTCAACCAGAGGACTGGTTTTCATCAGAAAGAAAAAAAATACATGTATATTGTCTATATTAAACTTAATGTAAATAAAAGGGATTTGAACTCAGACTTTCAAGCTTTTTATAGCTATTTACTCCATCTTATACAATCGGCACATAATGACATACATATGAAAAAATTAAATGATCTTCAATATGTATATTTCTGGCTGAACCAGCACTCATCAGTTGGTCCAGATCACCATCTTCCACATGTATATACAATCAATGCTCAGTTTGTATTAAGACAGCAAATCTTCAAACTTTAATGGATATGCTTCAATCTTCTCTAACCTCAACTCTTCAGCCATCTATCTACATCATTGAAGACCCAGGATAAAATGCTCAAAGCCCTTGTTGATGCCAATTTTATTGTCATGCCATGCTGACTTTAAGCCACTTTGATCCCTCACACATAGAACCTTAATATGTGTATTGAAATATACTAGAAGAGGGATGGATAAAATACAGACTGAATATGTAATATTACATGTATATAGTCTATACTAAACTTAATGTAAATAGAAGGGACTTGAACTCAGACTTTCAAGCTGCCTACAGCTATCCACTCCATCCTATACAATTAATACACATTACCAAATACATGTGGAAAAGATAAATGATTTCCAATATACATATTTTATACTGAACCAGCATTCATCAGTTAGTCCAGATCATCATCTCCCACACATATATACAATCAATGCTCAGTTTATATTAAGATAACAAATCTTCAAACATTATTTGACAAGCTTCAATCTTCTTGACCCTCCAACTCTTCAGCCATCTATCTATATCATTGAAAATCCCAGGATGAAATACTAAAGTCTTTGTTGATGACAATATTATTGTCATACCTATGCTGACTTTGATCCCTCACATATATATGACATTAATATATCCATTGAGATATTTAGAAGAGGAATGGGTAGAATACAGACTGAATATGTAATATTTAAGCACATGTGTATTGTCTATACTAAACAATGTAAATAGAAGGGATTTAAAGTCAGACTTTCAAGCTTTCTACAGCTATCCACTCCATTTTATACAACTGATACATATGACCACATACATGTGACAAAGATAAATGTTATTCCCAATATGCATCTCTCCATACTTCTTTGAGTGGTCTGAAGTCTCTGTAATGTTCTTCTATTAAGTGTCCAAGTCTTAGATTTATAAGTAAGAACTGGTAAAACACATTTATTAAAAACCTTTCTTTTCAAACACATAGGCATATTTCCTTTTAGTATCAAGTTATGTTTTTATTTACTGTGCACTAAAAAGGAAAAATATATATATATTTGATTTAACGAAATAATAGTGTGGGGGTACAGAAATTTTTTTTTTTTGCTTTTAATGCACAGTAAATAAAAGCATTTAATATTTTAAAAACGTTATTTCTATTTATTTTTATAAAGAGAATACAATACAGAAAAAAGAGCTACAATTGGGTAAGATTTTGATGCTTTCAAAAAAAAGCCATTGAAGAAAAGGTCAAAAGACAACACCACAAATTGAATAAATACAGAATGCCACTTCATTACAAAATCCTAACTTTTGATTTATTTTTTTCCAATTTTTTCTTATGGCATTAGAATAATCATTAACAATGATTATACATATTCATAAAAAAAGATAAAGTAGAATATAAAAATTAACATTTAATTAATTTTTAAAAAAATATATCAATTTCTGAATTTTCAAATAATACATTATATAATTTATTATACTTTAATATACAAGTTAACTTTCTGAGCTCAAAACTTTAACACCATCACTTCAAATAAATGCACTATTTATTATTGGTAATCATTTATTAGGCTAAAGATTATCCTCATCTCAGATATAAACTTTAAATTTCAATTAGTGATTAATATATTTATTTTTAACTAAATATAATCTTCTTTCTTTTCTACATCTTTTTTACCTAAAACTTTCATTCCATCACACATTGTTTAACATAAGACAAGTGCCCCCCAAATTGCAATTCATACTAAACCAGCACTCTTCAGCTGACCCAGTCACAAGCTTATATATATATATATATATATATATAAGCTATGTAAATAATGAAGATATATATATATATATATATATATATATATATCTTCATTATTTGTTCTGCATTTTTCTATAACAAATTATTACAATTTGATTTACAAGGGTAAATTTTTTTGCACTCAGAACATTGACACCATCCACTTCAGATAAATACATTAATGGTTATTACTAATCATTTATTAATCTAGAGAGTACATAATTCTTAACCTTAATATAAACTTTAGAACTCATAAAAATTTTATATATGTATGTGTGTTTTTGATTGGCATAAAAGCAAGTATAACTTAATTTCATTTTTCATTTTTATATATATTTTTAAATATAATTAAAACTTTTATTCAATCACATACTTGTGAAACATATGAATAACGATATTGTAAAAAAAGACAAATGATTTCCAGTATTCAGTTCATATTGAATCAGAACATTTAAGTTAGCCCAAGACACAACGTCTTCATCATTTATTGATTATTTATCAATGCAAAATTAATATTTTGATTTACAAGTGTGCTTACAACTTTAAAACCACTTCAGATACATACATTAATGATGCTTACTAATCATTTATTAAACTAGAGATTTTCTACAACCAGATATAAAACTTAAACCTCACTTAAAGATTAATATCTGTTTTTAATTAAACATAAACACTAAAAATAACTCGATTTATCTTTCTTCTAATATCTCTGTAAGATATACTTAAAATATCCTCTCCACAACACATTCTACATAGTTTTAATTTCTTTAAATTTAATTTTCCAAAAGAAAAAAAAATAAATGTAAACATTACCTTAATTTAAAAATAATTAATATTATGTTTATTAATTATCAATTTTTCAAATATCAAGACTATATGTGAATTTTGCCACTTCAAATTAATAATTTTTATGAAGCTAAGATTGCCTTGTAAATAAGTTTTAAATTTTTATTTTTTAAAATTAGGTTTTATAAATAATATATTAGAACTGATTAAGTAAGATAATTTTTGTAAATAATTAATTGCATTGATAATGTCAACATTGATTAATTTGACATAATGTTCTATTGTGTCAGTGTTAAAAGATTTTTTATATAAAACCTCATTCATAATAGATGTTTTTGTGTATAAAATGTATTTTCTATTTAAATTTAAAATTTCACTTAACTTGCTAATTTTTTAACCGCATATTTTTTTTGCTATAGAAATAAGCCAATTTTTTTTCCTGATTTATTTTATTAAAAAATAATTTTTCCAAAAAAATTTGTTAAAATATAAATTCAAAAAATAAAAAGGTATACCAATAAAAATAATTTGTAAAATAAAATATTACCTTTGAAATAAAAATAGCAATAAATAGAAAAAAATAAACCAAACAAAAGATGTCAATTTAGCTTTCAGGCAAAAAATTTACTTTAACAATAAAAACCTATTTTTCATTAAATTGGCATATTTACAGCAATTTAAAGTAAAATATGTGTATGTAAAAAGATAAAGTAATGTTTAATAGATTTTCTCAAAATATGAAAATAAAGATTGATTATGATGAGTTAGAAGAAGTTAACAGTTACAAATACCTTGGCCAGATTATTAATACAGATGGAAATATAATGAATGAAATTAATCATAGAATTAAACTTGGTTGGAGTGCTTTTGTTAGAAGTAACTTGATACTAAAAGGAAATATGCTTATGTGTTTGAAAAGGAAGGTTTTTTAATAAATGTGTTTTGCCAGTTCTTACTTATGGATCTGAGACTTGGACACTTAATAGAAGAGCAATACAGAGACTTCAGACCACTCAAAAACGTATGGAGAGATGCATGTTGGGAGTAACAAGAAGAGATCGAAAATGTAATTTATGGGTAAGAGAACAAACAGGTGTTACTGACCTCATTGAAAAAATTAAAAGACTGAAGTGGAGTTGATGGACAATTGAAATTTTAAACTGGATTCTAAGAGATTGTAAAAACCCCAGAAAGAGACCACATGTGAGATGGATGGATGAAATAAGAAAGTGTGCAGGGGTGATATGGAGAAGAAAAGCTAAAGAGAGGAAAAGATGGATTGAACTTGGAGAGATCTTCATCCTGCAGTGGATTGATAATGGTTGATGATGATGATGATAATATGTTCATATAATGAAAATATTTTTTTAAAATTTAAAAATTAACATTTAATTCCAAAACATAATTTTAAAAATTATTGACAGTAGGAATTTCTATTTGGCATTAATAAAATTTTAGTTGAATAAGTTTTTACTAAAAAATTAATATATTCAAATAAAATCTAGATTTAAACATGAAATATTTATTATGAAATAAATATATAATATTTTTTTATTAAAGAAATAAACCAGTAAAGGAATTATTTTTAAACTTATTTTTAAGCTTTTACAATGGCCCTAAAAAATTTCATACAAGTATTAACAGTCATACTTTCTTCTCAATAGAGGAGATTCTATAACTTCCCGAATTATTCTCTTTGTAACAGGGCAACCAGCTGGTGGCTTCTAGGCAATATAATTAAAATTAACACCTTAAACAACCTTTTTTAAAATTAAAGTTCATTCAAATAAATACAATAGTAAACCAAGCAAGATGACAGTTCGACACCTGAGTTTCTGTGAGATTTTTAAAGTTGTTTATGGAAAAGTTGGAATAATGTTTGTTCTTGAAACACATCATAATATTTCATGATGTTTATTTTATATAAAAATACATGTACATCGAACTAAATATTTTCATTGATTGTTATTCTATTAAATAAAATAAATATAAACAGATTATATCCATGTAAACAGAGATAACTTTTGTTTTTTGATATCATCAGGAAACTATTAATTACTACCAACTAACAATTCTCTTGAGGCTAAACAAGTTTCCTCCAATTAAGCTA